>CM067360.1:94543968-94879655 GCA_034401795.1 Chaetoderma sp. LZ-2023a | reverse complement strand
AGGTCGCTGCGACAACCTCTTACCAAAGAAGCAGCAGAAGGATGATCGTCAGCTCGCCTCGTCGCTAGATGAATCGCGACGATATTTATAGGAGACGATCGGGCCTATCTGACTTGGTGAAGATTCCCGGCTTCGGTGGAGTGTTTCTCTCCACTCTAGAGTCCTTACTTGATGAAAAAAACCCAAACTCTTGTCTTGCTTTTGCAAGATGATAGTTTTAATACTGACTAATTTAACTATACACTTTTGAATAAAGACTTTGATCAATTCTAACTTTAATATTTCTAGTACTGAACGGTACTCAAACTAACGTAGCATCAGCGATGACTACGCAACCCTGGTGTTGGATTGATTGATTCTACAAACGGCAACGTGCCTTATTTACATATTGCGATATATAGTTATATACATATCGTAATATTTACTCTTTGTTCTAATGATTCTTCTAGGTAGGTTATAAGCACAGCTTGACTGGTCTGGATAATCAGTCCGCCAATCAACGTCTGCTTATTCCCTCCTAGAAGCCTCTATCTATTAACTGTTGGTCGTCCTGACCAATCCATGATCACTTACATTTCGATTCTTATTTTGAAACTCGTTCTTTCTAATTCTCTGCCACAGAGTTTGATTGACGCTCATTGATCATGACGTCATTCTTACCAATCAAACTCTGGGCTTCTCTTCTATGGAGCTACTGCTGCACATAGTCAAAGCGGTGTTGGCTGGTTCTGATTTGATCCGATCTGTCAGCCAAACAACAACATTATGGAATGTGTTGTTGTAGCATGCCATTGTATGATTGACATATAGTTGATATACAAATTTCGATTGTGTTATTAATTCCTACAGGACGCTACGATGTCTATGTCCTGTCCATTGCCTATCGTGAATATGCCTGTAGGATACGAGCGTTAATAGGCACATGAGTTGTATGATGTCATTGCCAGCTGGTGTTGTTCTATTCTCGTATGAGAATCCGAATGCCTATCGTCATCAACTATAGTCAGTTTGTCACGTACGATTCTATAGATTCTTATCCATTGATTATTTCTTAAACTACTGATTCCAACGACTGCTGAATATTATTAAAGGATGTGCTGATTCCGCAGCAACAACTTTTATCTCAACTATTTCCAGATACACATCAACTCAGAATCGGAGGTCCTATTCCATTCAATTCTATTCTTTAAACTTTGATGCTAAATATTCATCCATCAATCCTTATCAGTTTCGCCGAAACTGAAACTGTACATCATCAGTTGATGTCAACCAGTGCTGTATAATACTTAACTAAATAATAATGCACATAGTAACTCGGTCCATTAGCTCACCTGGTATTTTCAAATATGGATTTCATTTAGGACTTACTCGTAAATATAAGATATCCAGCGGGGTCATGACTTCCCACAAGACAATCCCATATCTACAATGTGTTGGATGTTATTACGATGTTAGATAGTTGAGTGACAGATCAGTGCCCTCAGTTTCAATTTCAAAGTAATTACCGTTTTAGATTGGGCTGAAATTGTCTAACAAAATGTCAAATCTTTCACAACGGACCTTTCCATTTTTAGCTATGCCCCGTCCATCTCTAGCTACGCTCCGCCCACACCTCTATCGTGTTGGAATCGATCGATCCCTGAACTCCCCGACTATCAATCTCCAGAAAACTATACAGGTAAGCTGTTGAATATTTTCAAACTAATTTGACTGGGTGGTGTTGCTGCCTATGGCAGCAACAGGGCCCAGTCAAATTAGTTTCAAAATATTCAACAGCTTGTTTATTAAATAGCAGAGACATACAATTTGTACAACGTGTTGTGGGGGTATTAAGAGTTAAGGACGGACCGAATAAAATCACTTATGACGTAATGATTATGACGTCATTTCTCTGGAAAGGTCCATTGATGCAGCATTGTGTGATAATAGACGAATCCACTTTTAGCTATACCCCGCCTATTCCTAGTTGCGCCCCACCCACAGTATGCTTTTGTAGGAATCGAATCGAATCCCGAATTCCCAGAATCCCAATATCAAGTTAACTACAGATAAGATGTTGAATATTTTGAAACTAATTTGACTGGGTGCGCCCAGTCAAATTAGTTTCAAAATATTCATCAGAATGTTTATTAAAGAGGAAAGACATAGACTTCGTAAACTTGACGGACTAATAAGCGTTCATGACTTACTCAGAAACACCAATCGTTACGTATTTTGAATGTGACGGCCTACATGTGACGTAATTGATTATGACGTCATATGCTTGATTGACATTGGATTCGTTCAATCTGCAAACCCACAGATTCCTGGTCAGCCTAATACATAGAATTCATAAAGGGGGTTCCATTTTAGTAGTGGTGGTTGTGGGCAAGGGTGTGAAGGGAGCCGCTTGATGTCTCAAACTCTACAGACTTCACTATCTTGACTCATGGTCTCACGATTGTTAAATATGCGACCTTTATGGACATGCTTATTCATCAAATTTGCGTACGATTATACCAATTCTATAGATGGTGACACTATTGGCAGGTCGTTTGTGACCTTGTCATCAAATACCACCAATTAACCACTCAAAGCGCATTCTTTAATACCATTCACGGAATTATTATTGGGATATGCAGGTTGGACCAATAAGGCCCGATTTATAAGTCGAACGTCTCTTGTGCCGTGCTAGCTAAATCTGCCTGAAAATGACAGAGTCCACTATATAAATCAACCAGTCGGCATTAGCACAGCGCGTCAGAAAGGTCGACTTATAAAACGGGCCTCCGCTGTTTAAGACAATATGCACGGCCTCAACGTGGCGCAGGGGTGTAACCCACTGGGTGTCAATCCAGACATTTGGAGGGGCTAACCAGAGCATTATGCTCAACGCTAATGAAATGACACTTGGAGATTGAATCAACCGAAATGGTGCTCGCCCTGTGAGGATCCGCCAGGCAGGTGCAGCGCCGGGCTCCACGCCTCGAAGGAGCCCACCCTCAGCTACTGGAGGTCGCATCAACTCGTCTTGTGGAGCCAGGGGACGAGGATGGAGAGCTACTGGCCAACAGAAAAAGAAAAGACCAAACCCAAAGAGAACCCCATCATGCACTGGAACGCAGAAGGGGTTACCAATAAGAAATCAGAGCTCGACAAGTTCCTGTACGAAAACTACATTGATATCTGCTGCATTCAAGAGACACGCCTGCAAGAAGGAAGACCATTTAAGATCAGAGGTTACTAGATTTTCCGGTGTGATCGAAGAGGAAGAAAGAAAGGCGGGGTGATCACCTTGGTCCGAAACAGCGTGAACGCCAGCCAGATCAAAACCTTTATGGAAGATGCAGAATATATCAAGATCAAGGTAACAATCAGCAGCTCTGTGATTGGCATTGTCAATAATTACTGCCCTAATGACAAGAATCTCTCACTTGACACAATCCAGGTCCCAGACTGCCACTTCCTCATTGCGGGAGACTTTAATAGCCAGTCTCAGAGCTGGGGACACAGCACATTTGACAAACGAGGAGAAAACATTGAAGAATTGCAAGATGAAAAGCACCTTTTACTTGTCAACGATCCCACAGCTCAGCCTACCTTCTATTCGCGCCGGTGGCACTCGACAACAACGCCGGACTTGACATTTTGTACAGAAGACATTCACAGAAACCTCAGTAGAATGGTCGGATCGCAGTTAGGAGGAAGCGACCACGGCCCAGTTCTCCTCTCTATTTTTGGAAGTATTTCAACAAGTTCACCTCAACATCCAAGGTGGAACTGCAAAAAGGCAAATTGGAGTCCGTTCGGCATTCGTTCCAATGAGTTTACACAAAATATAGCAGTAGAAGGGAGAAACTTCAACAATGTGGTCAAGGAATTTAATTCAAGTATCCTCAAGGCTGCCGACGAAGCGATTCGTCGAGGGTTCAGGAAAAACTACCGCTCCTACTGGGCAACAGAACTGCAAGCAGCACATGATAAACTAGACAAGGCCAGAGAAGATGCAGAGAGTAATCCCTGTCATGAAAACCACTTCACGCTACAACAAACTGAAGCCAGGTATCTACAGACCAAGCTGGAGGCCAAAAGAAGAAGCTGGAGGGAAAAGACGGCAGGGTTTAATTTAGCGAGATACACCACAAAGCTATGGAGACTGACTAAAGCACTGAATGATGAGGGTGTCGGGGGAGAGAAGATTACTCGTGAAGAAGATGGACAAACACTGACAGGAAAGATGGCCGCAGATGCCTTTGCAAAGGCATATGCAAAAGAAAGCAACATTTCTATACCACGAATGCTTCAAAAGAGGGTAGAAAAGAGCGAAAGGAAAGAACAGACACCAACACTCACGATGCAATGAAAGTTGACATTAGTTTAGCAGAACTGAAGAAGGCTATCCGCCAATTGAAGAAGAAGAAATCTCCCGGGCCAGATGGCATTACAAATGAAATGATCCAACACCTTGGTAATGCATCTCTCCGCAAGTTGCTAGACATCTTTAATCTCAGTTGGACCAATGGAGAGATTCCTCAGTGCTGAAAGGAAGCCAGAATGACTCCTATTCTGAGAAAAGGGAAGAAAAAGGCGAAAGTGCTGAGCTACCGTCCTATCAGTCATACACGCTGCATATGCAAGACCATGGAGCGCATCGTCAACCAGGGTTGCAGTGGTACCTGGAGTCGGAGAACATTATAGTTTCAGAGCAGGTCGGCTTCAGAAGATACAGGGGTACAGAAGATCAAACAACGCATCTTTCACAGGTCATAGAGGACACTTTTCAAGCCAAGAAGGTGATGCTAGCTTCCTTTATTGATCTGCCGAAGGCATTTGACAAGGTGTGGAAGGATGGCCTCGTCGTGAAGCTCCGGCGCACAGGCATCGGTGGCAACATGTTCCGATGGACCAAGTCATACCTACACAATCGCAGAGCTAGGGTGCTGGTGGATGGACAATCTGGACAGAATGTATTGCTGAGACAAGGGGTGCCACAAGGCGGAGTATTATCACCAACTCTGTTCATACTCCTCATTAATGACATTGTAGCAGAGCTGCCCAATGGGATCCAAGCAGCCCTCTATGCAAATGACCTCGTACGCTGGTGCACCGAGGAGTACGCAACGACTGCCACGTACAGAAAGCTCGCCTTGGACAGAATTACAGCTTGGGCCAATCGCTGGTGTATGACCATCAACAAAGAAAAATCATCAGCCATGCTATTCTCACTGTCCACCAAAACCAAGGTTGGAAATCTGACACTGGGCGGTACTCCACCCGAGTACGAGGACTAGCAGACATACCTGGGAGTCACCTATGACAGAAGATTAACATGGAAGGAGCACGCAATAATTTGACTGGATATTCTTCCTGTCATTTACAGCAACAACCTTCACGCAAATTATTGTCAAAGTATACAAAAGCTTTCTCCTATATTCTCTTGGAAATTGACACACTTTCTCTGAACAGTATTGAAATACAGACTGCCGAATGTACCGCTGTGAATACGAATTACGTGCGTGCTTGCGCTTCCAGCGCTGGAGGACAAATCACTATTTGCACGTGCAAGCAGGTTGGTTTTGTTTGAGAAATCTTGGCTTGTGCAGACAATAGACTACACGAATATGGCGTCCAATACTTACAACGATTATGGAGGCAGGGAATTGCATGCTGGGTAGCATTTCACGCTGGGTAGCATTGCACTCTGGGTAAATTGATCAGAAATCAACGGGCATCTCATATCTCGTGCAAGTGTCTATATTTAAGGGGATATGAGAACTTTAATCTCCGGGAGACGTGTGACACACGCATAGTTTGAATTAACGGATTAATGCGTGCATAAATAAGTGATGGTACGTATTCACACCTGATCTCTCGCTCTACAAATGGGTATTTTCTCAGGAGACGATTACAATTTTTCCTTCATAAATGTGAGCATTATTTAAAGTGTTTAAGAATGTAATCCAATAACACGGTAATTCTAACCAATGTTAGTCAGTTCATTTCACTCAATGTTAGTCATTTAGCGTTATTAAACCTCTCATTAATCACGTTGACTAGGTTTGATGGGTCGTGCACGGTTTACGAAATGGTGCGCCAATGACAAATGATATATGGGTCAGCGCCGGTTGCAAACGGTCCTGTGTCGTTAACAAATGGGCGAAATTGGCTATTCGGCCGCTACATATACATTTGTTACGTGCATGAATATACGTCGACGTTTCGTCAGAAGGGTACTGTTAATATTAACATTGTTGGTAGACCTATGAAGACACGCTAATGTACACGAGCATGTGATTAACACGAGTATTCGAGGGTATAATAGTGGAGACCCGTGACAATAGAAATCTATTCTTTTGCAATTTTTCAATTTCTGTCGGTGTATGGTGAAGAGCCAGAGTCGGTCAATAGAATGCTCCGATCCCAGTTTGCCTGAAATCGATCCAGCTGCTAATTTTTAACAGTCTTTTAACCAATATCCTGCAAATTTCGTAAATCCAAGAGGGCAGCCAAAAGGTTTAGCACTCCACTTTCTTTATAGAAGTTCTACCGCCATAGGAACCTTCAAGCCAAGCTTTGTGAAAAAAAATCACCAAGTATTTTTGGTGTATATGCACACCAATATGCGTGAAGGTAGAATTTTTAAAAGTATATACTTTTAGAGGCTTAAAATGTATATTAATTTACATAGAATGGAACGATCATGTGTTAAATCATATTTCGTTTAATTACATCTAGGCACACAATTTTAGCTTCCAAAAGGACACAATTTGAAGAATTCTATTTTCAAGCATTCTGGTGTGAATATGCACCTTTAAATAATCATATACGTTTCAAAAAAAAAAGTTGATGGATGGCAGATGTATGGCAGACGGATGTATGGCAGACGTACGACAGACGTATGACAGACGGATGGATAGACGGATAACAGATAAACAGAGAGTCGATGGGCGGTCTTGGCCTTTTAGGCCAGGTCAGCTATAAACAGAGGTGTAGATTTGTATCAAGAAGCGTGGGGATGATCTCACCAGGGGGGGGGGGGTGCTCAGCCCACTCCCACCCCACTCCCACCCACTCACCCCCGCCCCCACCCCAACCCCGCTGAACATTTTTGAAATCTCGATGCTCTCACATGGCTTCTCCTACATTTTTTGGAGGTAAATATGAATCATCAGCGGATAGTTAAATTATTATAATATCTACCCATTTTACGTTTTTAATTTTCTCCAAAATTGCGTGCGCTCGTGCGTGCGTGCGCGCGTGCGTGCTGAGCGCGTGCGTGCTGCCTCGCCCCGCCAAATAACCCCAGCCCACTGACCCATGGTTGTCCTCTACGGACGGGGGGGGGAGGGGGTGGGGAGGGAGGGGCGTGCAAGGATCTTCTCCAGCTAATTCTTTGACCGTCTGAGAAACGATATGTATTGTGAGTGTGCAGAAATACATTTATTGTACTTGTAAGTTAAACATAATTCTCTTTTAAAGGTGCATATTCACACTAAAATGCTTGAAAATAAAGTTGTTGAAATTATATACTTATTTTGTACCACAATGTAATGAAACGAAATAAATCTTAACATATGATGATTCGGGTTACCTTATGAAGCATGACCTGCTGTCAGTATCCATCTCTATGTTTGATGACTACAGCAACTTGAGAATTACATTCGCCAAGTCTGTACTTACGCCTAAAATAAAAGTCTATGTTATGTCAGGTTCCAGACGTTAACATCATTAACCGATGCTCCATCCTGTGGATAATGTACCAGCACAATAAGGGAACTGTTAACAGGGGTTTATTTTTACAAAGGACTTAAGCAATTACATATTTCTGATGTCAGACAAGAGCGATGTTTATCTGGTATTCGATAAAGGCTTTAACTTCAGCATCAAATGTCTTTGCATCATTGGTATCTAAATATTGATCGTCTGCATCATCAGCCTCACTAGTATAAGCTGCTGTACGCTCCATGATATTGAAAGAATTTGCACAACCATACCCACTACCGCAGGAGCAAAACAATGTGGCACATATAGTCTCCGTTTCCACTTCCCACATCTACATGCTCAATTTGATGCGCAATCACACCTGACCAACTTGATGACGTATTCGGGAATGTAGAGTACTCTATCCCTCAAGTTCGGTTGGATTACCCGGATTAGGCATCCGTTTGTGTTATCCACTTTTCATCCATAAGCTACTGCATTGAGAGGGCATGGATCTCCACTCAGAGCACTGTACTGTTGAGCGAGCTGATGCTGTGCACTACGGCCTTTGTGCTTCAATGTGTCGGTTGTTGAAGGCAAACCACACAGCCTGCACAACATTGATACCCTTGTTGTTTTCCCAGTCTTATGCGCCCATTGCAGCTTGCAGGACTCAGTAATAGACGAACACGGTGTCTTGATGCCATAGCGCGTGGTCATGAAACCTGCCACTTGCTTGGTGACTTTGACAATATCTGCCATTATTTGGCTGACCTGATCTTATGCATCGCTTTTCGAGCCACAATAATTGCTGTTCTCTTGTCAACACTGTTGGTCTCCGCAACTAAATCATAACCAGTTAAAGCACTGAGTTCCAGGATTTCAGATATGGTGATATCATAGCATGGCTGCGAGTGCTTTCTTTAACGTCAATGCAACAGCGACCTTGGATTACAGACTGAACTTGCAAGGTGAACCGGAGCTTCTCGCTGATGTAGGAGAATAGCACGTTAGCAAAGCAAACATGTTCGTATCACCATATAACTCGGGATTTTGGATATTCACTTGCAAGACAGATGGCTGTTTTGGTATATCCCACTTCTCCGGATATCGAGACACGATCCTGTCTATGCGCTTTGCGTAGCTTAGCTAGTCGGGTGGGTATTGTGTCTTCCCCTAGTAACCACCAACGTGTAATATTCCATCACCTCCTATAGGAACACTTCACCAATTATAGGATCTGCTCGCAAATGAGTGAGTTCAGCTCTGTCTTGTTGGCAGCGTTCTTGAGCACTTCATTCCGAGCAGGCATATGGGGCTCAGATATCGAGCTGATGGGCATGGCTAACGGGTGCACCTTGTGATACTCTTGGGTGAGTCATGATATTGGTCAAAATCCAGGTGCACATCCATCCCGATAGCTGCTGGGCTTATGGTTCAGCGTTGCGACACTTCCAGCTGGATATTATTGTGCAACGTGGACATTCCAGTGCGACCCACATCTCGCCATCAACATGAAACCCCAATAGTGGATAAGTGGTCAGCTCCGTGACGAGGACTTGTTGCAGGTCGTGGTTGTAAGACTTACAAGAAGGTTGATCACATAAGCGTAGATCATTTCTTGGCCAGTGATAGTATTCTCCCCGTCTACCAGATAGTTGTTATTTGTGGTTGTGGTGACTAATTGTTTTGAAAGTGAGCTGTAAAATCCATCTGGCCATAATCCCACGAAGTAGACCAGCTTTCCTGTCCCGATCTCCACGGCTCTGTCAACGTGGGCATCTGCTTGAGCTAGTTGGCCACTCGAGATGTTGAACATACATCCTGCCACGTTAGTAGTTGGATCAGTTGTGTCAATTCGCGACTCAAGAGTCGAGAACAGTAATTGGCGATCAATCCGTCTCGAGCGATGCGACCTGCAGACTCCTTCTGGTGGGTCATTTGCACATTCTCTTCACCCCAAACATTTTCTTGAGGCCACAAGTCAATGTCATGCTCGCATCCATACTGTACATCCACATAGTCATCGTTTGAATGCTCTCTGAGGTTCCAATAACATACTTATAGAGGGGAGCATCGTCATTCTACTGCATTTTACAACTGTTTATATGGGCATGTCTGCTTTACCATTATTTTGTTGTTTGTTGTGGTGAATTTGACCGTCATCTTGAAATTATCTCATAGCTACAGAATCGGAATCCCCACCCTCGAAAATAATCTATGGACGCATTAACTAACTAGAAGTGTAGCCGCAATTTTAGATAGATATTTGCTGGCGTCATTATTTCAGACTCTATTCTCTTCGCCAGTGAGCAATTGTTCGTATAAAACCATTCTCGTAACGCTAATGCTAATCATTCTTCTGCTGGGTTTCAAGGTGAGCGCGTAGATGTGCGTAGCATAGTTGAATATCAATTGTTTATATTTCTTATGGTGCAAGTGACAACAAATATATTTATAACAAGTTTACTGAAACCTGCTGCTGCTATAATCAGCTCATAATACAATTGTCACTAGATAAAGATTTGATAACAGTTTGGCTGAAAATCATTGATGCAACAACTTTCAATCAAATTGTTCTCAAAATAATCAGCAGTGTAGTCAACGTTGCACGACTTGAAGATATTTCGCGCAACTTTATTGACAATCATTTCTTACTCAGGCAGCAACAGCGTTGTCAAAATTTTCTCAGAATAATCAGCGGACTTCTGTTTTGTTTGCAAGCAAGTGCATACACAATTAGTTAGGCCTATATCGTATACATATTTCAGAGTGAAATATGTTCACAAAGATCAAGCAGTCCACTAGCACATGCACTATCACCTCTGAGATGCCTACCGTGAATAGAATAATATGCTTACCTCCTGATTGACAATGAAATGAACCGAATTTTCGAGCATATTTGAGACTGGGTCTTGATTCCGTATACCATATAGGCCTAACTTATTGTGTAGGCATTTGTTAGCTAGCAAAAAAGAAAGCCCGCTGATTATCATGAGAAATATTTGACAACGCTGTTGCTGCCTGAGTAAGAAATGACTGTCAATAAAGTTGCTCGAAATATCTTCAGCAGGTCTTGCAACATTGACTGCGCTGCTGAGTATTTTGAGAACAATTTGATTGAAAGGTGTTTCATCAACGATTTTCAGCCAAATTGTTATCAAAACTTTGCCTAGTGACGATTGTATTATCAGCTGATTATTTTTACAACAATTTGACGGAAAGCTCTTGCCGCTATAGGCAGCAACAGCATTTAGTAACTTGTTATTGATAAATTTGTATTTATTCGCACCATAGGCAATATAGAACTAGTATTGTACTACGCTATGCGCACTATTCGCTCACCTTGAAAGCCAGCAAAAGAATGACTAGCATTCGTGTTACGAGAATGGTTTTATGCGAACAATTGCTCACAGGCGAAAACAATAGTCTGAAATAATGGCGCCCGCAAATTTCTAAAATGGCGGCTACAGCCCAAGTTAGTTGAGGTGTCCATAAATCAACAAATATTCTTAAATTTGGCTAGGATATGTATCTTTTAAGAATAGATGAGAACTTTAAAGTGTCCATAAAGTAACAAATAGTCCTAAATTTTGCTAGGATATGTAGACTATCTATTACGAATAGATGGGAACTTTAAACGTGCTACGAGCTGACCTCGACAAAACAGTCTCTGTAACCTCAGATCAAGAAGGACGTAAAGAAGCTAAAGATTTTGTCTGAGGACAAGACATGGCGGTAAAAGCGAAAGACGGCCTGATTGCAGCTCTAAGGTGTTTCTACCACGACAGCCGCAGAATACAGTAAGCATCCATATAAACATTGACAGTTGATAGATTAATTACTGTTGCATATTAAGGCAGTCATCATACAAGGTGATCATTTCAACATAAAAAGAGATATTGCTTAGAATCAGGGTTAAAATCAATTGGTACATCTTTTCTTAGAGGGATTAATCATAAACCATGTGAAAGTCAGAATCAGAATCTGGTCTGATTCCCTGATTCGCATCAACCAGCTTCCTATTTCCACACCTATGTAGCTAGCACATCCAGTTGCATCTCAAGAATCACCGCAAACAAACTCATCCCTCTCGATTGCGCCACCCACACCCCACATCAACCCTCTCTCCTCCCACTCCCCTCCTCTCATATCGGCACCCTCTTCTCAGCCCCTTCTCCCCTCTCACCACCCCCACTCTTCTCCTCTCATGCACCGTTTCTTCGATGCCCACTCTCCTTCCGATTTCGCCTCCGGCTTCCCCCTCTTTCTTCCTCAGCCCACTACCCCTCTCATCCCTCCAACCCCTCTCTCACCTCCAGCTCTTAGTAGCTGATGACCCACTCTTTTTGCGTAAGGCTTTATATAATCCAAGTTTTGTATAATCCATCGACTCGTATACAGGGGCGGCGCCACGTGGTGGGATCAGGGGGAGTAAATGTCCCCTATATGAAATGTCTTCTCAAAGCATCTAATTTTCTAATTTTCATGGAGGAGCACCCGCGGACTCCCACCTTTTGGGAGGCCGCCACCATCTTCCAGATAACAAGCCTGCCACTCTCTTACCAACCCTCCCCATCACCAGTCCCCCCCCCCCCCGCCCAAACCCCTAACCTCCACCCCAACATTCATTTCATCGTACCACTACTGTTCGTATAATACAATTGTTGTGTATGGTTCCACCTCGTACAATCCAATTGTCTGCACAATTCATTAACGCATGCCATCACGGTCATTGTTTTCGTTTGTGTATATGTCCAAGTAGCTGTCTATCTGTACTAGTTAGGGCAATATTTTTATCCAAATGGTTTCCTTAAAGGTAAGTATTATCTCTGTCTGTGTTGCATTTAGACGTTTGTGTATATAGTATGGTACCACGTCTATCCGGTGATACCCTGTTATCATGGACATTCAGCTTTAACCCGGCTAGATTTACTGTTTATCTTGAGTTGTGGGATTTAATTCTTGTACTGCAATAATCTTAGGAGGTATGTCCAAGCTGCTTACAAGCATCTGAAATTTATTTACCTTGTCCGGCATTGTGTAGGTAGGTGTATGAAATACAGAAAGTTGATCGCTGAATCTCATTGCTTGCTTGAGTTTATTGCGGATTATTGACTGTTGAAGATTTTGCCTCTTCAATCCTTTCTCAAGCTGATTGCCATTTCTTTATTGCTGGGCATCAGGGGCCGTATTCACAAAGAGGGCTTACGTCCTAGAAAAAGGCGTACCTATGAGGCGTAACTCTAGGGCAATAGCTTTGGTAGGCGTAAGTTACGCCCTCTTCGTGAACACGACTCCTGGCTTATTCATGTAGAATAGGTACTGGATGATTATCTAGCCTAGAATTTCCCAATGTAATTATGACCTACCAGTCCCATAAGCTGCTTGGTGCTGCCTCGGACATAGACATGTACTAAATCTGGATGACTATTTGCACCACTACACTGCATCCTTCCAAAATATGTGGTATCTTGATTTTGCGTTCTTTATCAGTATTTACATTTACAGATACATTTTCCGAAAGGAAATCTGACCCCACCGTGAGCTGATGTGCGCTGTGAGCTGATGCGTGCCGCCTATGACATTTATATTAACTGGTACTAATGCTGGCTGATTATTTACATGCATTTGAATGACTGGAGTCTTTCAAATTGTGTACCATGTTTATCTGGCCTTTCTATATATCACTATTTGCATTTACAACTAACTTTCACAATTGTAGTCCTCCCTCTCTGTCGCATGGTGGTCTATGTCATCTATGAAAATGGTGGAGACAGATACTGGTTTAAGTACATGCTTACATGCCATGTTTCAACTCTAAAACACTATACTTTCTTTCTTTATTACCATCTATAATTACAGGTGCATGTTTAGTGTAATCCTGAATGTGCCATGAGCAGCCGTGTGCCACCCACGACATCTGCGTTGGCAGGTGGTGCTTTACTTGCCCCCTTGTTGCTGTCTGTATCATTAAGCAAATTAGTATTTATAAATTGTAAATGTGTACTTACAAGTTTTAATGGCCCTTCCATTAGAAACTACTTTGGACTGACAGCATGAGTTCTGAGTATCACCTCTGACATGCGTGCAGTTTTGCTGCCTATAATTTTTACAACATCTCTTCTTTTCTATTTCAGTTTCTTATGCAGATTTAATTCTATATCCCTCTCTTATTGTGTCAGATCTGGGGCAATACATACTGGTCTGTGTGACTATTTCTAAGGGTGTTGTTGCATGTTCAGCAATTTAGTCTTTGAGGGAAAGGAGTTAAATTTAACCTGGTTTTGAATCCCGCTTCTATAATTAATCTATATCCTCTTTAACTGTTGCCAGTTCTGCTTCAGTCCTCTGTTGTCTTGCTTCCGGTGACACGCACATACAGCACAGCACTGTTGATCCAGTTTGTGCTGCCTCCGTCTGGAACATTCCTCATATATTTAGGAGTATTCAATGGAGATAGAAGTAACTGAATAGTATATAAATCATTGGCTGTATTACTCAATTAACTCATAGAGTTAGTTACGGTATTCTGCCTACGTCCTTATGTACTCTAGCGTTATAAGTTATCATGCAACCAGTGTTTACTTATTCTACAGATACATGCCTCCACGGTCTCATGGAATTCGAAGTTTCCATTTGGACTCGGTCTGTATCTCTGTACATTGAAATTAAATATTTTTTTCACTGAATCTGTATAGGCCTTGATAACCTTTTCGAGAACTGTGCACCTGAAGTTGCTGTCCAGATGGATTCCACTATAGAGAAGTGCGTAATCTGCCTTTGCACTGTATATGCTGTATATCATTCTTTTCCTTCAGTAGTGCTTTATCATATTTTTTTTTATTTGCTTGTGGTGGTTGATACTCACGACGCCTATAGATTGTGCGCTTTTGAGGATGTGCTTATTTATTGAAAGAATTTCCTTCTCAGGGGCTGACAGTTGCAGTGCCATTGCTTCATTTGAGAAAATATTTTCCAACAGGGGCGGTGTGGGCGCCGCGACAGCACGACACTACAAGAACATACTCGGTAGCGATTCCAATTAGTGGCTGATAGGTATCTGCTTGAAATCCATGTCTGCTTTTTGTGGGGGTATGAAGAGATTTTATAGCGTAGATCGCTTGCTAATTCAGAATCTCGTTCAGACATTGTAAGATCAAACTGGGTAACAAGTCCGATTAGATATGATACTGCTTTCCAGAACCACAATTTTGTGGATAGTATAAAGAGGCATTATTGATGTACACTCACCTAGGTAAAGGTGCGATCATTTTATGTCATTTCTTGTCAGAGTAGCAGCAGAGAATGTTGCCAAAACACCATGGCAAATATGACAACTCCCAGCTGACGATCGCATCCAGGTTGCCAGATTAGTCTTTTACAGTTGAGTTAAAAGTAGAATGTAGATGCCCTGAAAACTCTACATCATATTCCTCCCTTCCCACAGAATGGACCTTTCCAGTTTATCCATCAATCATATGATGTCACATGACGTCAGAATCATGACGATATGAATGACTCGATTTAGTCCGTCTTAAAAACTTAGTAGTCTGACACGTTGTACGAATTGTGTGTCTTTGATCTTTAATAAACATATGGTTGAATATTTTGAAACTAATGTGTCTAGGTGCTGTTGTTGCCATAGGCACCAATAGCACCCAGTCAAATTAGTTTCAAAATATTCAACAGCTTACCTGCATAGTTTTCTAGAAATCGATAGTCAGGGAGTTCAGAGATCGATCGATCCCAAAACGAGCATGGTGCGGGTGGAGCTTAGCTAGAAATGCGTGGGCCATAGCAAAAACTGGAAATGGCATTTTGCTTGAA
The DNA here is from genome assembly GCA_034401795.1 of Chaetoderma sp. LZ-2023a. Classification (NCBI taxonomy): domain Eukaryota; kingdom Metazoa; phylum Mollusca; class Caudofoveata; order Chaetodermatida; family Chaetodermatidae; genus Chaetoderma; species Chaetoderma sp. LZ-2023a. Next base: position 94,864,145 of record CM067360.1, on the reverse strand, counting down.
TAGTTTAGGTAGACGTACATTGCGGGTTATTATTTAGATTTGATACGTGAATGGTTTATGTAATCTGTGGTTTATTATTTACATCTGATATCTGGTGGTGTTATTTGTAAATAACAGCCTTCTAATATTTTTGACAAATTTATATTTTACAACATCCTATGCAAGCAAGTCGTGTGAGTGGCATTTGCCACTACACCTACAACTATCTACACAGGTAATCAATGCTGGACATCTATTTATATTTATACAATTATTTCTACAAATATTACAAAAATCTCTCCTTCTTGCACCCCGCTTTCCCTCCACATCTTCTCCAGAATAAGAAGCAATACCATCATTAATTACTTACTGTTATATGCAGCCGCCCCACCCCTCGTATATTTTCTGCATTTCCTAATGGGATCACGTTATCTATAATCACTATCAACCCACTCTTTTCCCCTTCTACTGGATTTTCCCCCAGGTTTCTGTTGAATTATAGAGATGACATTATCCATCAAGAATACCCACTTATCGTTAAGACTCTACCCTGTGTGAACTCCATCATATAATCTACCATATCTGTATTTCAACTCCCCCCCTCTCTGAAGTTCCCATGCAATGATTAATTGTTGAGTGGAGCAATGGTGTATGAAGCCCATTACTATCATCCCTGGCCAGTATATCCTTATCTAATATTTCAAGTGTTGCAATAAAATCAATTTGGTAGTCTGGATATTCATCTGCATGCCTGAATTCTGATGTCCTTCCTTGTTCCAATCAAGCTTGATTCCATAACCTGATTGACATCGATGGAACGGTAGCATATGCCACTCGCCAACTCAAATAATTAATGGTTGTTTATATTTGATAAGCTTCCCGATATAATCACTAGGTGGCAGTGCAGGATCCCGACTACTAACTACTACTTCCTCATAATGATATGGATGTTTCTTCTGAAATTTACTAAGATCGTGATTGAGATGATAAATGCCAGCGATGACATGTACAATTCCATTTCAATTAACCATCTTACGCTTTAAGATGTCATGACTTGCTATGACGCAAAGCTCATTCAATATTGTGCCAAGCTTTGCAGTGAGTTTTGCATAAATCTCCACCCCCACCCCCACCACCCCCCCCCCCCCCACCCCCCCGACTCGTGCTCTATACCAAATACATACTATAACAAAATAAATAGAGGACCGGTCGGTGAAATTACTTAACTGTCAAATTAATTAATAATAAGATCACAGGTCTAGTAGGAAAATATCCATGTTTTCATTTGCCCAATTTTCCTCCCCTGAGCTGATGCTGCACAAAGTATCACCTGCCATGCATAATGCCAAACCGGTGACGATGACAATTTTCAACGAGTTTGAACCGTATATCGGTTTTATTGGGTGGGTGGGGCCAAGGATGAGTTGGTACAATTATTGTAGGCCTATGTAATATTATTTCGATAACCATGTAGCAAGTATGTGTGTGATGTCTAGAAATTTTCACCCAAAATACATGCTTACGACTTTCAATCTATTTACAAGCATCAGGAATAAGGTATATGGCAGTCATTTCTGATTACTCCAGTAATCGTTTACAGAATAACAATAATATATGTTCCATTTACAATCGATTAATTCTAATGCATGAGATTTATCGTGTGTTTAATTATCACGAGTCTAACAACGGAATATATATCTTAGGTTTTATTAATCAGTTAAATAATGGGATTGTTTAAAACTGTTGGTGTCATGAATAGCAACACCTTTCAATCAATTGCTCGTATTTTAACATTCTGATGACAAACTAATCTAGTCCTATCATTTACATTGATTAGGCATCCAGGTAATGATGATTTTGGCCTGTTATAATGGGGCGGACCGGCATGGGTAGAGCATACGCCTTATTGAATTGCGCATATTACCGGTACACAGTGCGAAGTGACAGCACTGGTCAAGGTGGTTGTTAACTTGTGATCTTAGCTTTAAAGACTTATCTAAACATGAGGTGGGTTAGTTAGCTTTGTTGTGATAACTCACTCGCGCGGAAATATAGCACCAATAACCATGTTATTTTGTATATGAATTGAGACAATTAAAAAAATTCTGCGGCAGAATGTTTAAACAATTAGTCTTAGGCTGTGTTCTCACTAGAGACTTAACCAGCGTAACGTCATACTGAGGTATGGGTGTTATTAGCGATTAACTCTCCAGTGAGAACACGGCCTTAGAGATTGGTAATCATGTGTTTTACAGAATTGTGACAGCTGAATTATTCACACATCATGAGGCTCATCTATTATCCTACACGCTGAACAAGCGTCAATCATGGGCACATGAATTGAAGAAAGAAAACATGGCACTGATGTGGTGCAGGTACCACAGTCAGTTAGCAGTTCTCCAACGTCTTGCACTGTGCTGGTCCAACAGTCTTGCTGACTGTGTCGGCTTCCATGCCAAAGTGCTCTCGATTCTCGATTTCTGGCTCCTTTTATACTACTCGTGACGTCAGAGGCATGACGCTCCAGCCAATCAGTGGGCGAGCAGTAGCCAATCAGCGTGCAGCTAGAAATGGTGACGTGGCGATCACGTGAACAGCGCATTCCCCATTCATTTAACACATACACGTGATTACGACGTCAAAGCAATTTTTTGAAAATAATTTAAGTGAGCCATTTAACGATAACTCAGCCATTTCAAGTCCGATTTTAAAAAGGTAAAATGTTCTGAAATCCTCGTTTCATTAGTACCAGGAACGAGGACAATAGTGTGATTTGAAGAAATCATCAGTACCAAGTCGGTACACTATAAACTTATACTCTCTCCCAATACTGACATGTTGTAAATATGGGATTGTCACGTGGGAAGTCATGACCCCGCGGGATATCTTATAATTCACGTAAGACCCAAAAAGAAATTAAGTTTTGAAAATACCAGGTGAGCTAAAAGTCCAGGTGAGCTAAGGATGGATGCGGCGATAATGATATTTATGTACATACAATTCGAAACTGGAAAGTTAGGATGGCTAAGCATCATCCATGTACGTGGCTGAGTCGACCACTTGTTATTTATAAATAGATGTCAATCATCGGGACGGTGGAAAGTCGAGCCAGCCGGGTCATCTCTTTGTATGTAATAAATGTGTACTAATGTTAAATGGATAGGGATGCTGATTATAGCATTACGTAACCAGTTGATGAGATTAATATGATGATAGTAGAAATAGGAGGATTTAATTTGAAATAGTTCTATGGTCCTGAATTGATGTGTATTTGAGAACAATTTAGTTAAAGGTTGTTGCTGCTTAACAGACAACCACTTTTATGACATTCAGCAGTTGTTGATAGTGGTAGTTTTGGAATTAATCGATGTTTAGTAATTAATGTTGGTATCATGAATTATGAGAATAAATTAAACGCGACTAACTGACGCAGTTGATGACGTAAGCAGTCTAGTATTTGATCATGGGCTAGAACAACACCATCTGGTAATGAATCATCCAGCACGTGTGCCTAGCACCCTATAATTCTCGAAATTTCTCCATTAGTACACAATGGACAGGACATGGACATTAGAGCGTCCTTTAGGAATTCATAAAAGAATCGAAATTTGTTGATAAACTATATGCCACTCATTTTGCGGTATGCAACAACACAGCATACCATAATATTGTTAGTTAGCTGACAGATCACGTCAAACCAGAACCGGTCCCCACTGCTTTGAGTATGCGCGGCACAGTCTTCTTTCTATAAAGGATTGAGCAGAGTGTAATTGGTCAGAATGACGTCATAACCAATTGGGATCAATCAGACTCTGCAGTAAAGAATTATAATGAATAGAGTGTGTGCAGTAGCAAAGGAGGGAGGAATAGCTGATTGGTTGAAAGGACCAGTTAGTTACCAGGTCAGAACTTCTGGGAAAGGATAAGCAGGAGTTGATTGGTAACTTTATTATTTGGCCAATCAAAGTGTGCTTATCGGATTCCTAGTAGAATCATGAGAATATGTTATGAGAGAAGTTGTGTGTTTCTGGTAAATGACCAGAGCACTGGAAAGTCATAATCTGAGGGTATAAATAATGGAACATCTCTTAGATAACATTAATCTCCCGATATTGGATTCACCAAGCAGTTGCAAACTTGCTGCATGGTTCAAGCCATGGCTGTTATGCCTAACGTGGCTTATTATTGTTTAGGATAGGATTTGGTTACGTTAGAGTAGAATAAGTTAGACCATTTAGTTCGTGCACAATAATTTGTACCAAGTATAATTGTATGGAACGATCTTGCCCAATTATTATCAAAGTTTATCTTGTACAGTTAGTGTAAATAAAATTATTATCTTATGCATATGTAAGTCAGTAGTTTGTCGTTTGATGTAGAACCTAAAGCCGAGCTGGGAGAAACACCCAGTCCTTACCTGAAATCTAGAATCAGTCAGACAGGCCCAGAACAACTCAGAATAAATATCGTCCACCTCACCATCTGTCAGACGAGGCGAGCGAGTTGTCATTTGACATACCAGTCAACCGACGTTGTCGCAGCAACACTTACAAGACACCGTCTAGTAGGATGGAGTGAATCGTCAGTCTTAGTAGATTTTAGTAAGTTAAGAGTTTCCGGTTCCGTTTTCGAAGACAGGCCACGCCCCCAAAAACTTCAACCTGTGCAGTAATATTAGCTTCTACAGCAACAGTTGAACCAGAACAGGAAGAGATCTTAAGGGCCATCACACCACAGTTAGGAAACAACACACACGCACGCACGCACGCACGCACGCACGCACGCACGCACGCACGCACGCACGCACGCACGCACGCACGCACGCACGCACGCACGCACGCACGCACGCACGCACGCACGCACACACACACACAGCCATGCTGGAAGCCGACCCCGAATGCATGATTGCCTCCCAATGCGCCAGTCCATGGATGATGGTGGACACCACCAACAAGGATCACATACCCTTCCGGGTATTCAATGGCACAGCAGACGCCATAACACTAGTCGGAATCTGGTCGGAATTTAAATGGGATAAAATGCTTGTAAATAGAGTCGGGTATGAATGCATCAGACTCATTAGGAAATGATGAAAATTGGCCAATTGAGAACCCGTAGCTGGAACTAGGTTCAATTGAATGACTCTGTGATTAATCTTACATTGCAAAGAAAGCTCAATAATAATACTCACTATAACTATCGGTGCATCAAGATTGAATAAAGGGCTATTGGGCTCAGTGGATTCAGCTGATGGTAAAGGATGGACTATTTTATCACAGTTTTGAAAATTCTGCAGCTAATAAGGAAATAATACAAATATTAGTACTTCAGACTAATATGGAATTTGTAATGCACGAATTACATCGCTCCCAACTATTGGACATTGGGGATTTGACAAACATTTTGCTAAATTTCGGCATAGGTGTTACTGATATGGATTGTTTAAAAAAGTTCAGACATGGAATCAAAGTTGTTTAAAGCCTTGCTAGAAGAAGCAATGCAACTGATCACTTCAGGGTATCCAATGGAGATAATGATTATCGTCATACTCAGGCCATTACCACTGACAACTAAGGATAATCGACGTGTACTGGTTGCAACTGATTATTAATAAATGGCTTGAGGCATTTCCCCATAACCATAATGCGAAGACCACTGCAAAAGTCCTTGTTGGTCGGATATTTTGTCGCTTTGCTCTACCTGAACAGATTTATATCATCCTATATCAGATGAATTAACAGAGAGGATGGTTCAGAGCTTCACCAGAATGGTGAGAGTTCATGTAAGTGAAAATCAACTTGACTGGGATAAACATATCCCACTCGAACGCATGGTTTTTCGAGCGAGTGAACAAGCAACAACTGAATTCTGACCATCGAGAACAATGGTATGTCGAGAGATTTGACTGACTATTGATGCTATGCTTGGAGGAACTTCAAACAGAGTCATTAACTGTGAACAGTATGTTAAAGATTTGTTCCAAAATATGGAAAATATCTTTAACAAATCAAACACAATTCTCAAGCAGTGCAGCGTCATTATAACGGCTGGGATACTAGAGGTATGCTTGGATCACCATTCAAAGTTGATGATGAAGTTATGTTGTGCACTCCAGCAGTAAAATCAGGCAGATTCCCAAGCTGCATTGTCCGTACAGCGATCCCTACATGGTTGTAAAGGTAATAAGTGAGTTGATTTACAGAATTCAACTCACGGGTGGGGGAAAAGACTAGGAGGGTGGTATGTTTCAAAGATTTGAAATCAGCACCAATGAAACAAACACAGAATAATGCACAGATGTACCTACATAACAGTCCAAACAGAAACCACAACCCACTACTGATAAAATAGCAGATGAAATGGAAGAATATGTGTTACAATTTGCCCATGTATCTGATGTATCATAATAATCAGGATGGGTTAAAACAATTGTATTCAGCTACAGGTAGTTGTAACTCTCCGGAAATATTACAGGCAGTCGATAGGAGTAGCATGTAGATCTGCGTGATATACCGATCTCCCATCCTAAACCGGTTCAGTATGGTGACGGTTTGAAAACCGTCATAATCATGCTCAAACCGAAAAACCGAGTTTAATTAAATTTTCGGTTTAGGCAATACTGATTAACCCTTTTTTAAATTATAAATATTGCTGTTAAGTTGGTAGTTGCAGTGGTCTTGAGAACTGCCAATTTGCAGATCTAAAGAAGTTTATTTTAAAAGATTTATTAAACTGTTTATATTATCATTGTTTACTGTAGGCACTTAACTAACCACACCGCATTAGGTTATTGACCTAAATATACTTACTACCTCATCCAATCCAACTGTAAAACTGTGATATTAATTGTAATGGTTAGTGTGTATATGGCAAGTATCCATCAGTTCATATGATTTGTTTATTTATGTAAGGCTTTGGGCGGCAGTACGCCAGGATATACTATACAGCAACAATATATGCATCATTTACTCCCACCACCAACAACTCTACACTGAGGTCGCTGACCGTGCTCTATCTGTTGAGCCCGGTATGCTATCGACTAACCTTGACTATTCAGCTCGGTAGGATAGGTTAAAAGTGGTCAGGGACAATTTCTTCATTAGGAGACACATAGTGTAGGCCTCTTTTCTGGCTGTCACGGTAATCTAATCCCGCACACCGGCAAAGTTGTGTAAAATTGGCGAAATACCTATAGGGTCTCATATTTATCAAGTAATTGTCTCTTTCCATGATCCACTAAGCCACAAGTCTTGTTAATTGTTTGCATATCCCACCCGCACGTTGTACTGATCTGACTCTGGGAAACTATCAGAGCTATGATGGCCAAAGTGCAGGTTTACACACATCTCCCACTGTATCTTCGGATACTTAGTAGTTAGACATCTTTGCCAATGAAGGAAAGCACTGCGAAAACATTTATTATTATTATTTATTATGGTAGAATTTATTATGCCCGGCCTGCAGTACATATTGGGCATATTGGAATATAAACCTAATGGCAGATCAATAGTTGAGTCTGTAGGATTGGTGACGGACGAGACGCGCATCTCCACCCAACTCGTTGCAGTGTCTGGGCAAGATCTTGGAATCTGCCACACCCTTATGGGAAGGGCACTCGCGGTGGATATTCGTCTCTCTAACCCAACTGTAACGATATGTCAGTCATTAAATTTGCTTGTGTAAAATGTAGCCATCGGCCAGTGATGTTTTATCTGGTTATGAAGCATCGCATCTGGAATCTCACCCATTTCAGATGTGTTGTGAAGTAACATGTACGCTGCTGTCCATGAAGGTAGAGGCTTTCCAAGGCGACCTACGGGAAGCGGGGCATCTGCGCCCGGTGGATAGCCATGATATGTAGGAACCTCTGCCATGTGTGGCCTAACCTAGTTCCTGTTTCTAAAAACTAAATGGTAGGTTAAGAATGGCAGAAGGCCCACATAAATAAAAGCGGCACCTTCCAATGCAGTATCTTGGAAGGACATAAGGCAGGGACTTGTGAATCCTCTGGGAATGCTTGCCCCGTCTTCACATAAATCAGTATGCATCTCGATAATTATATTTTTCGCTAGGATGGTCTTTTTCTCTTGCATTTTTGTTTGAACAAAAGAGTAGCCGTTTTTGTTAGCTCTTTTCCGCTGCTTCAGCATTGAAGGCATTTTCCTGTGATGGAGGCCCGCGCGAGGCAATTGCCTATCGTATAAGCGAGATATCCTGTGATGGTAGCGTCAATCGGTAGCATCTAGGTGACCAGGGCCGCACGAGGCATATCCCTCTCATAACATCAGGAATCTTTTTAATTTGTATCATGAAGGTATAATAACTTATATTAAGTTAATCAGTGCCCTCGTTGTGTAGATGCCTCCCTTGCGGGGATACCTCTGTGGATTTACAAGTCCGTGTGGTACCTCCGGCGACCCCATGTGCAAAGTACATTAGCTAGCTCTACTGTATGTATTACCCTTGTTTGACAAAACTGTTATTTTCTTTTATACATATATATCATTCTCCATAGGTAAATTGATATGGAAAGACATACCGCTGACACAAATAGTTGGGCTGACACAGTGCAGTTCAATGTTGCCGGCAATGGTCGCACGACCCCACCAGAACAATTGAGTTCAACCGGCCTTAGGAGCCGGTCATGCGGGCGACGGGCGGGTATTTCATACCAGAACAACTCGACGAGAGCCTGCGAGCTATAAGTGGTGACCAATGTGGGGCTGGAACCCACGATCCCAAGATTAAGAGGTAGCTTCGTACGATGGACGAGGAGCGTGCGTGCTCACTGACAATGTAATAACTCTGGGACAACCCGCATTTCAACGGCAACAGTTCTCGCCTATAAGTGAGGGCCCCTTTTGCAATGCCTCACAAGCAGGGACTGATTTTCTTACCTTATCGGATATCCGCGATAGGCCAATACCAACAGGGACGGACCGCAGACAATCACGAGAAAGACCCCTACAGGGCAACACCAATTCAACCCTTTACACTCCTACAAGTCACCCATGTCATCAGTAGGTGGCTCATGGCCCGATGATCATGTACCACATCCTATGTCTCCCCTTGTAAATATATCACCTTATTTTCAGTATGCGGGATGACGAGAAACGGAGGAATCAGTACCTCCTTTCCAACATTACATCGGTCATTCTACACACCACACACATCACGCCCATCGGGCTTTGGCACCGCCACCATAGGAGGAACACGCTCCACTTCAATCCGAAGAACGTCTCCGTTGCCTTCACAGCACACCACCGCCAGTCCATAAACCCACACCTGTCTATGGAACTGCATCAGGGCGGAGCACAGTTGAGTCAATCACGCATCATCATCCAAGAGAGTATCATTCTCGGATGTGGCATCCTCAGTATCACCAGCATCGCCGATGGGAAACACCAACACTACCACCACCACCACCACCACCACCAGCACATCGACCAACCTCAGCATTCACGTCAGTCTCCCATATACCTCCACCAACAGGATTCGCACCCATCACATCACATCATGGACTGGGCCGGGTCATTCTCACCCCCAGAATTTAGCAAGGAAGATGACTGGGCAAACCACAAGGTCCAGTTCGAAATCATCAGTAGGACTAATCGGTGGACAAATCAACAAGTGGGGGAATACTTAGCCACGAAACTCTCAGGCAAAGCCCTACAGGTTTTTGCGGATCTTGGAGCTGACTATACACCCACCTACACGGACCTAGAACGTGCACACTCGGAATGGTATGGCAACACTGCACTCAGTGAAACCAGTCGTCTTCAACTTAAAAATCTCAGACGACATGCAGGAGAGATGCCCCAGGAATTAGCTAGCAACATCCAGAGACTAGTCACCCACGCGTATCCCAGCACAAACCTCAAGGGCGTCACCCATCTCCATTTGGATACATTCATAGATGCGTTAAGCGGGGAACCCACTCTAAAGGAGAAATTATTTCTCGCGGACAACAGTAGCTTGTCACAATTAACTGCTACCACAGTGCAGATTAAAAACTTCCTGGAGCGGGAAAAGAATAATCGCCGCCAACTACACCCAATAAATGAGATAAGTGATACTGCACCAGCCAGTACCACAGACACCAGCACAACATCAGCCACCGCACCCTCCGACACTTCACAGCAAGCACAACACAACAACTAGAATCACGCACCTAGAGGAAGGGGGCGTGGCCACAGACGAGGTCAAAACGGAGCCCCAGGACGTGGAAACCAGCAGAATAATAACATGCGACCGAACGTACATGAAAGAATAGACGAGATAAGTAAACAGATCTCAGCACTCACCAATTTGGTCACCACTCTCAGCAGCACAGTAACAACCTCCAACACTAGAACTGCAACCACTACCACCACCGCACCGCCACCGAACACATGTTTCGGATGTGGTCAGCCGAGCCACTGGAGGGAACAGTGTCCTAACCGACCTCCATCAACCACTCTGACCACTGACCAACGAACAACACAGCCAGATAAGCCATCAAACTTTTAAGTGCACCGATTAAAGAGTCACCTCGGTGCCCGTTCCTACTACCCAGCTCAACTGTGGCCTCCATACAACAACGTCCGGTGGCCAACTTTCATCGTCAATCATCTGCATACCCGCCCACGCACGCACACCGGGCTTCACATATGTTGGTGCCTAAGATGCCTCCCACATCAGCAGTACCGCCAATTCCCTCTGGCGGACATAGTGTACCCACAATGTCCACATCTAACAAACCTTCTTTTCTATGTAAAACGGCAGTGGTAGGGTGTAGCACCTCCGCTGAAACAACGTTTTTGTAAGCACCACATCCCGCCGCCAAGACACTGGACTCTCGGTATCCTCTGGGGGTATGCAACACACCATCTAACCCAGCATCATCTCCCGCATCTACCGACAGCAGTGGTTCAGGAGAACCGTGCAATCCGCATCATGGATTCGTAAGTGAAGGCGCTGCCGTAAACACAAACGAATTCCTCGGTGACACTGTTTCCTCTGTGCATCAACGAAACACCCAATGATGCATTGCAAGAAGTGGCTCGGCCAGGTAGCGCTTATCTATAATCGAGAAGGTCCTGTACGCACCCCCTATCTACACTAACACCGCATATGCAGAAACGGCAACAACTCCACCACCATTGCTACCACCAGTCCCGTCGTCACCAAAGCACTCACAGCAGCAGCGACGACGGACTGGCCCCTTCCTCACTCAGCCATCAGTAGCATTACATGAAGCTATCCGGAAACAAACCGAGTACATACAGAATGATTCCGCTCTGCAACCTCTTTTGCAGATGGTGTCATTGGAAACTCTTCGCAGGTACATCATAAAGTTATCTATAAGTGTGCCTGTCTGTTTCGTGGTATTTCCACCGGTGCTACTGTGGACACTGGAGCTTCTATCACTGTTGTCAACAAGCGCTTGTATGAGATTATCCCACCTCATGAGAAGCCACCCCTTAGGCCTACAAACATCCTTTTGCAAACAGCTATGGGAGCTGATGTACCAGTGGCTAGTGTAGTTAACCTCGTAATACAGATAGAGGAAATGCATTTCATTCAGCGAGTTATCATCACCTCCATCGAAAATGATACCCTGCTCGGCTCTGATTTCCTCAGTGCCAGCGAAGTCACTATACACTGCCGGCAACAAGAACTCGACATAGATGGCTACCCCTTGGACCAAAATCATCTTTGTACGGTACGTGTGCACTCATATTGTCAGGTAGTGCCACAGTTGAGCCGAGACAAGAACAAATCGTATGGGCCACCACGCCACAGTTAGGAAGCAACACTCACACCGCCATGCTGGAACCCGTCCCTGATTACATGACAGCCTCACAATGCACAAGTCCCCGCATGATCGTGGACACCACCAACAAAGAATACATACCCTTTAGAGTGCTCAATGGCACAGCGGACCCAATTACCCTTGAGCCAGGAGTCCGTTGTGCTACGTGATTTCAATGGAAACACCCACACCCACTACAACACCTACACCGACTACCGATGACTTACTGGAGCATCTACATGATTTGCATCTGCGTGCCACAATAGGATTGATGCAATCACAAAAAGGACATATACGGACGTAACTTTATAAATATTGCGATAGTTTCTCAGCCGGAGACATAGATATAGGAGAAACTCATCTAGTGCGATACTCCATCGATACAGGAAGCAAATTACCATGCACGACAGCCGGTACGACGTCTTCCCATTCACAAGGAAGCAGAAGCACACCATTAGCCAAATTTGCAGCTTCCTGGATGAAAACGCGGTCAAAACTCTCGTACACGCTACCATCACGTCACGCCTGGACTACTGTAACTCTCCGTTAATAGGCATATCATCTAGCCAATTAGATCATTTACAGAGAGCGCAGAATACAGCAGCTAGACTGAGTACACACACCAAAAGATTCGATCATATCACACCTGTCCTATTGGAGCTGCACTGGTTGCCTATAAGACAACGTATATGGTACAAGGTGGCTTTGTTGGTGTTCAAGTGCCTAAATGGTCTGGCCCCACCGTACTTAAAATCCTTAATCCAGCAAAGAGCAGCACCAAGGTCTCTTAGGTCTAGCACACAATTACTATGTACCATACCAAAATCAAACTTAACTACTGGTGATCGTGCATTTTCTCGAGCCGGTCCGCGATTCTGGAATTCTCTTCCACCTGAAATTAGAAACTGCTCTAAAATTGACTCATTTAAATCACTACTAAAAACATATCTTTTCCAAAGAGCATTCTAAATTTTGTAAAGCGCTTTTGAGCAATTCAGTTTGGAATTGGCGCTATATAAATCCGACATACATACATACATACATACACCAACAAGGTAACGACATGTTGCAGACTGGAATAATCCCCATGGGCCAGCCCCATAGTACTAGCAGGCAAAAAGGACGGATCCTTGAGGTTTTGTATAGACAACTACCGCTGCCTTAATGATCTTAGCATCAAAGACTCTTATCCATTACCCTGGATATATCAGGCCTTGGATTCCTTGTTCGGAGCCAAGTGGTTTTGTACCCTTGATTTGGCTAGTGGTTACTGGCAAGTGGCCATAGATGAAGCTGACATGGAAAAGACCGCATTCGTGTGTAGGGATGGTCTTTTCCTATTCCGCAAGATGCCCTACAGCTTGCACAATGCTCCCAGAACCTTTGAACGCCTCATTGAACAGGTATTAACTACCCTGCAATAGGAAATCTGTCTGTGTTACATCGATGACGTAATCATTTTTGGTTCTTCGTTTGAGCAGACTCTCACAAATTTGGAGGCCGTGCTTTCACGATTCCGCACAGCCAATTTGAAGATCAAACCTAAAAAATGTCATCTCTTCAGACAGAGTGTCAAGTTCCTGGGAACGTCATATCCGGTGAAGGAGTGGCTACTCAGCTGTCAAAAACAAAGGCAGTAGCAGAGTGGCAAACACCCTCTTCAGTCACAGAAACTCTGAGTTTCCTCAGTCTCTGCCAGTACTATCGCAGATACATCTGTCATTTCGGTGAGATTGCATCTCCTTTATTCAAGATCACCGAAAAGGATCGACCAATCGAGTGGATGAGTGAGTGTGAAGTTTCCTTCAGGGTGTTGAAGGAACTCTTGACGACTGCCCCGATTCTCGCTCATCCCAACCCTAACATTGATTTCTTCTTGGACATCGACGTTCCAGCTTATGCTATTGGCACGGTTCTATCTCAGGTCATAGATGTTGAAAAGGAACAGGTACTGGGTTATGGTTCATGTACGCTCAACAAAACAGAAAGGAGGTACGTTACCACGAAGTGAGAACAACTTGCGGCAGTATACTTCATCAAGTATTATAAACACTTTCTGTACAGATGTCCAATTACTCTCCGTACATACCATACCACACTACGCTGGCTCCATACCATAAAAAATCCAGAGGGCCAGGTAGCGAGATGGCAGGAATCCCTGCAGGCCTATAATTTCAACGTTATTCACCATCCTGACAAACTACATGGAAATGCCGACGCCTTGAGCAGAATTGGACTCGTGGTTGAACACGAAAAGGCCGCAACTGTGACACATACAACACAGCCATCTCCGGAGTTCCCCATATTGTGGTGTGCAGAGTGGAATCTGGTGAAAGTCGCACATGACCAAACAACAGATGCGCAAACACGACATGTATACGCGTGGATCCAGGAGGGGGTACGTCCTCCCAGGGAATCTGTCACACCTTTATCTGCCTTGGCAAAATACTACTACCAGCAGTTTGAAGAATATCATATGCATAACAATGTTCTTTACATCAATAACTGTCTGGTAATCCCGGAGTGTTATCGTGATACAATATTACAACAATTGCACGATAATACCGGACATCTAGCCGTGGAAAGAACAGTAATGCGGATAAAACTGAGATTCCACAGGATCGGAATTCGCGATAGTGTGAAGGCATGGGTCGCCAAATGCCTTGCCAACACCATATCGCACGATCTCAAATTAAAATTGTTGGTGCACCATGAGAGCGAGCGGCTATCGACATGCTCGACCCTTGAATATGACGGATGATGGAAATAAATACATCCTCGTATTACAAGATTACTTTACGAAGTGGGTACAAGCATTTGCTCTGCCGGACCAAGAGGCATCCACCGTAGCGGAGGTCTTGGCCAGCAATGTGTTCTGCCGCTTTGGTATGCCTTATGAGTTGCACTCCGATCAAGGAAGTAATTTTGAGAGCCGGCTCATATCAGAGCTCTGCAAATTGTTCCATATCGTCAAGACAAGGACAACTCCATACCACCCCCAGAGTGACCGGATGGTAGAGAGGTTCAACAGAACTCTCGCGGAGATGCTTACGAAGGAAACACACCTTGCCTGTAGAGATTGGGATCTACGGCTCCCATATGTACTCATGGCTTACCGCACTTCAGTACATTCCAGCACGGGCTACACCCCTGCTCGGTTAATGTTAGGCCGTGAATTAGCCTTACCCCTGGATCTGGCCATGCTACGAATACCAGGAGAGAAAAATTCACTATCTCTCTATGTCGAACTCTTGCGGCAAAGGATAGAACAAGCCCATGAGTTAGTGAGAGAAACTGTATCCACTGCACACCGGCGACAAAATACATGGCACGACCGGAGGGTGCATAGAGATCCGTATGAAGCAGGAAGAATGGCTTGGGTACACGATTCACGACGGTCTGCAAACATGCCAAGTAAACTGAGTTACCAGTGGAAAGGCCCCTATGTGGTAGTAGGTAAGACGTCGGATGTGTCCTACCGTATCCGTGTTTCGGATGGTCTGACCTTAGTCATCCACTTCGATCAACTTAAACCTTGTGTCAGTGATGACCCAGCACCAGAGCTCGGACTGGGCGTTTCTCGTGACACCAGTACCCAGTCAGATATTTCTACGGAAATTACTATTCCCACAGTTATTGCAATGCACTGCGGTGCTAGATCAGCCCAAGTTCTACCAAGCCAGAACGTGGGTGAACAAGCAGCTAACGCTGACGACGATGACGAGATACGTACTCGCCCTCTCCCTCCTCAGCACGGGTCTACTTCATCTGGGAAGTCGTATCTGAAGAACTTTGTGTTTGTTTTGTCCAATGGACAGGATGGAAAAGTTGTTCCTCCGATCTTTTCCCATTCCCACCCAATTCATGCTATGCCCACCCATCATAGAGTTACCACAAGCGGAAGCTGAGGCTGACCCAAGCCATTCTTTCTGTGGGGTGGAACATGTGGTGAATAGCATGGAAGTGAAGAGGCTGGATGAAGCCTTAGCGTATCGAGAACCGCAAAACCGTACAACAATGTGTACCCGACCACCTCCCAAAATCGCGAAACCACACCCCTCCCAAGGGACACCCTCTCCAGTAGTCCCACCCCCGTCATCCCTCCAATTCGCGTCCCTCATCTATACACCAAGTTCGGACATCACCAGCCCAGTCCATTTCGCACTCCACTCGTCGCCTGTTGACCGTCAATCTTCAGATATGAGAGAGACTGCTGCAACAGAGGAGGTAGCATCCCGCACCGCACCGACCAACATTACCCCCCCCCCCCCCCCCGCGGTGGGCAGGGAAGCAGCCTGTTCAGCAGACTCTCGGCTCGAATTTTCCCGGTGTCTAAAAACTATGACAGGACACCAACCGTTGTGTAAAGGGAGATGACCACATCCCCCTGTCCAAAGGCCACCACATCCAATTGGCCTACCATACTCCCCCATGAGCGTCAGAACATCACACAACATACAGAACGTCAACACCTACAGAACACACCTGCCTTCAAGTCTGGATATGTCAATTCATCATTGCGCGTATATTACATACTTTCTCGGCTATACTCAGCGTAACAGACATTCAACATCGGCAACAACAGCATTTAGCAACACCTACCGGTATTAATTAATTCCCGGTAGAGACATAAAAATTCCCGCAACAAATTCCCCCTGCACAAATTGCGGGAGAGATAATATCTCCCGCAGACTACACCTCCCGCAAATAACAACAGATTTGGCATTCACCAGCGTGGAAAACTGGAATGCGCCCACTTCGCTTATAACATTGGCATCATACAGCAGCCCGGACATCCCGACAACAGCATAATCATCACCACACAACAGCCAACAAATCTCCCGCACACACCCTCTTATCCAGTCACGGGAGAACTGATCATATGAATATCAGGAATGCACTACAGCCATCTACAGTACGCATCACGGGAGGGACGTTTGTCCAATGCTCCTCCCCTTTCCCTTTTCCCGACGACGTATGGAAACAGCTAAAACTACAGACTTCATCTACACGTAAATACAGTCGATATTTTTAAGAGAGCAAGATGCCCGCATTGTCGTCAGTCACGAGTAGGATTTTGCTACCGAAAAGTTGAATTCGACAATGGATTGATCAAAGTTATGACAGCATCCGACAGGTCATCTGCACTCTAAAGTAACTCGGTCCCGCCCACATGCGCGGCCATTACAGAGTGAAATACCCTCAGGGTTCGATAAAGTTGATATTCAGGCCACCTCTCGCTACCCCTTCACGCACCTTGCGGCCATAAACACGTCACCTTCACCACAGCGCAAGTATCATCCACAGATAACCGGTCACGCGTATCAGATTCAAATCACCAACATGTCAGAAACACAGACACTCAGGCTGACTGTATTCACAATCTCCAAACGACGGCATTGTAAATTGTAATAACTGTGGCACACACTTTGCGAGTTGTACTGTAATTTAACCATTATTAAATGGTATTAATGTGTTTGGTCTAGGCCGGGACGGAGCTAGTTCTACCCATTAAGGAGAATGCGTGGCCAGCCCCCCCTTCCCCCCCCCCCCCCCGTTCGGAAAACACAGCTATCTTGACGGGATCAGTAACGTTGATCTACTGCATGAATAGATCTGTTTAAACCACATATCAAATTACTTGCAACTTTACTGTTAAATTTTTGATTAAGAACACAACTGCTCTACCGTGCTACAAATCATTAGCGCACGGGCCGGTAAAGCGCCATCAAAAATCTGACAGTAAAATTACAGAGAGAATTTCAAAAATTCTCTTCTTGCGTTCCAGTCTATAATCAACACGGGCTGAGAACTACCTATTACAGAAACCTACCAAGACGCATGTTAAAGACCTCGCGCAAATACGGGACATTATAAAGATCTTGATGTAACATATATTTCTATCTCTCACTTTTGTAACAGACTACACCTCAGCAACAGCATTTTGGCCGTCGCCATAAACAGCATATATGTTTCCGATCAACCACGTGCTTTTTAGAGCCACGTGACATTTACTGCTATTTCCAGTAAGTTGGATCAAACGCTTTAAACAAAAGAGCCGCCCAAAGACGCGACTACCACAGCGTGATGGAGGAGTGGTGAGGGTGAGTTCGAGAGATTACCGCTGACGTCACCTGGCTCCCACACACCCCATCGAGCACTCCAGCCTAAAATTAGAATATGGAAGTTTATAAGCATCCAATCTGGAGAACCACCTCACGTTAATTAAACGGTGAGACACCGCCAAAGAAAAGTAGTACCACGTTTCTATGTTGATCGAAGGCTGTAAATGTGCGAAATTAAGACAAGTTTAACGAGCCATTCTTCCTATGATTAAAAGTACTCCCTTTATACCGGAAGAATTAATCCCCTGACGTCTAGGCCAGAAAAAGAGGAAACTTTCACATAAGAATGACCGAATCACCGGTTAAAACTTTTAGATGTGGTCATCCGCCGCCTGTGACGTCAACAAATAGTATAAAAGGAGGAAGTGCGCTCTGAAACTTTGTCTTCCCATCAAAACTCGACACCAGGGAAGAACAGATGGCATTAGGCTTCTTTCGTGTCACAAACCAAATTCTGCTGTTTTCTTATTATTTCATTATTGTACTTGGCCTGGAAAGTTAAAAACAATGATGAGATAGGGCATTAGGTTTTGAATAAGGTTTCCGCAGCCAACTACCATGTGGGAACGAGATGTCACTCCTTGAAGATTTTAGCATTATCAGATTCGTCTGAAGAAGAATCGGTACCAGTTCCAAAACACTTCCCGTGTAACTTGTTATTAGCTAGCGGAGAGCCATGTACCAGAACTTTTACTAGAAATTCCGACCGCACACTTCATGTTAATAAGGATCATCTCTTCCAGTCAGCCTTTTGTGTGACGTGCCAGTATCTCTACACTGCTACTCGCTAAGGGGTGATCCACGCGCTCCGTTATCATCACTGTGTGTTGGAAGTAACGTTACCTCCTGGAGAAGAGAACGAGGATCGTGCCATTTTAGCCACCCGTTTCGAATCTCGGCTCCCGGTCAAAGTTTTTCCGACTGAGAAAATGGCCTGCATGAAGAACACTACTCATAGATATCCCGTTGGTCATCGTCTTTCCACGGCTACCGTAAGCAACGTACCGGCAGCCAGACGTGAAATCCTGCCCGCAGCCGCATCTGGAAGCGTTACACCAGTAACAGTCACTTCATCCACACCAGTCCTGAAGCGGAGTAAGAAGCAAAAGTCTCCCGCAATATCCAGTTCGGCAGCATCGTATGAGGCTACCTATAAATCGAGGGAAAGCTGATTGTCTGTTGATGGTGAATGAAACTTGCTGTAGGGTGTCGGATTGAGTTCACTTCTCGTTGTTCGAGCCCCACATCGGGCGCCACTCGCGGGGGTCCAGTGGATCGTTCCAGCACAAAATAGCCACCTGCCGCGCCGCAGAGGCACGACGAATGGGGGAGGCTGGTTAGCTCTGAGTCTCTGGGTTCCGAGTCCCATGTGGTGTTGCTCCACGAAATACAGAGACCGCTCCTAAGGCCAGTGGACCTCAATCGTTCCGGTGGGGCCGTGCGACCGCTGAGATTGAACTGCACGGTGTCAGCCCAACTATTTGTGTCAATAAAGAGATTCCTGATGTTACAAGAGGAAAATGCCTTGTGCGGGACTCGGTCACCTGGTTTCTACCTGTGGGTGTGAGAGGTAGTAGCCTCGCGCAGGCCTCCGTCACAGGACATCTCACTAATGCGGGAGGCAAGTGCCTCACGCAGGCCTCCATCACAGGAAAATGCCTTCAATGCTGAAATGGAGGAAGACAGTTGGCAAAAAGGCCCACACTCTTGTTCAAACATATGCTAAGTGTGTAGTGTGAGTCAACCTAGTGACACTGTAAGTTATTGTGATGTACGCTGTATTACGTGAAGATGGGGTAGATGATTTCCGGAGAATTCAACACCGCCATCTTATGTAGGTTAAAGATACTGTATTGGTAGTTGCCACTTTATTTATGTGGCCCGTGTGCTAAATCCTAAACTAACCTTTTAGTTGTTAGGTCCATGTTCCATGCTTAGGCCGCAAGTGGCAGGGATTTCTACCTATCTTTAAATACACAAGTCTGACTGGCAGAAATTCTCGGTTTCCATATGGTCACCTTACGGAGCATCGCCCTCAGATAGACAGCGTGCGGACATGTCACAAGGTGAGCTTCAGAATCATATAACGATCTGGTAACTTACTACACCGCAACCACATATAACATCACCAGGACAAGACATAGTTACAAAAGCCATTGAAAAGTGCATATATAAAGTTTATGGTGGGGGATGATTAGACAGATATCCAACTACAGTCACCTTCTCGTGAGGGCATGGTGGGTTCCAAGACCGCACCCAATCACTATAAAGAGTGAGAGGGAGATCTGTGTCCTGTCCATCACCTGGTGTGTTGGGAGTGGATCGGGTAAAATCCGAACCCAGGTACTAACAATTACCTGCCATTAGGGTTATGATTAAGATGCCCAGAGATGCACTGCTGGCCGGTTAAAATAACATATAACGTTTTCGCAGTGCCTCCTACTTTGGCATGGATATCTATGCTAACTGCTATCCGAAGATACAGAGGGGGGTGTTTGCGGAATCGACACTTTAGTCTTCACTGCACGGAAACCCCAATAGTTTCCAGAGTTTGATCGCACCAACGTGTTGAAAGGATGTCCAGACAATTATAAGACTTGTGGCTGGAGGAACGTAGGAAGAGACAAACACTCATATGTTGCTAAGGAGGCCCTGAGGTAGATGTCCAGTTTGTACCACCTAGCCAGTGTGCAGTGTTACATATCTGCTACATCCTGAAAAGAGACTTACACAAATAACTCCTACAGGTTGATCATCCCTAACTACTTTTAAACCTATCCTATCGAGTTAGAATAGCCAGGTTTAGTCGATCACATGCCAGGTTCGCTTAATGATAACCTGAACAGTGACCTCAGTGAAAATGTGATGCTGGGGGTGGGCGGGGGAATTGTAATGCAGATTTATTGTTGCTGTATAGTGTAGCTTAGCGTACTGCAGACCTAGTATTATATATAATATAAACAAAACAAGTAACTAGGATGACTGCTGCTATATATAACCAACGATTACAACATTGACAATAAATAAGGTCAAACGACCTTGCGGTGCCAGTTAATCGTAAGCACAAAATAAAGATAATATATACATGATAAATATAAACTATAAAATGCAGTCTCAGATGACCGGTCGGTATCTATTAGTCATCAGTACCTACAAAGAAGCATAAAAATACAATAATACAAAAATACAATTAGATGGTATGGAAAATGTTCATTGATCACTGTAGATGAAGCGTCACAAATGAGGAACACGAGATGGCATGATTCTGAAGTTTCTGGGAAATATCCGCAGGCGAACTGTTGATGCGGCTCACTCTCAAAGACCATGCTGAAGAATGATTGTGGATGCGGATGTCTTCTATATAGTCATAATAGATTACATATCTTAATTTAAACAGAGTGGCAAAAAGTTCCATACTGTAGCGGAAGATGAAATCTGACCTGTAGTAATGAAGGGCTACGGTTAAAAGTTAAATAATGCATGTGCATCTTCTGTGTACACAATTCATGCTGCACCGCATAGCTTATAGCTCATTCACCAGGCAAAGCCCCACTAGACTGTGGTTTAAAAGTTAAATATTACATATGATACATTGCACAGAGTTTGATCACCACTTTTCAGGATGGTCCAGCAGATCTGACAAGTCATCCACCAAGAATAACCACTCGTTCTACATACTACAAGTTTGTTACATTGGGGCCGCAAGTCCCATCCGCAGGAAGACTCCTCTGAAGTTGTTGTAGGTGAGGGTTATTCATTTAGTTTATTTGCCCTCTGGTGTGGCCCTCCCGAGAGGATTCAAAAGTTTAGATGCAGATGTGGCGGTTGTGGGCCAGAGATTCAAGAACTCAAAACTGAGCGGAACTGCTGCGGTTACGATGAAACCAGCAGACAGTAAGCAGTTACCCACATCTTGTATTGCTCTGGCCACACAACCTACCACCTTTCTCTCTCGTCAAAGTGTGGTCTCGATTCTCAGTTCAGTGCTCCTTTTATACTCCTTATGACGTCATAGCGAGAATGCCAAGCCAATCAGCACACGATCTGTAGCCAATCAGCGTGCGAGCTCCATGGGCAAGGACATTATCACGTGATGGACATCCTCCCTATTGACTCAGTACATGCACATGTTTATGACGTTTTCAATACTTTGAGCAAAATTTAAGGAGTAAAATAAGAACAACTCGGTATTTTTTTTATCCGATTTTAAAATGGTTAACAGTTTTGGATTCCATGTTCCATTCTGGCCCTGATAGGCTCCAAGAATGACGAGGATGTTACAATTTAAACAAATTATATGCACTTGCTTGGTACATCTTTAGTAGGCATTCCCTCCCAATGCTGACGTGTGTTGTCAGGGAAGCTCTGACGCTCATGCATGCGCTCTACGCGATCTCACAGACGTAGTAAATTTTTGGAAACCTCTCTTATATGGCTTTAGACATGTGTACTATCCTACTAAGGTGGGGGGGGGGGCATGCTTGGAACATACCCGGGCCAGTCATCCCATAACCAGCTGAGCTGGGACGGTCCGTACCTGTCTGGCCGATTCGTGCTACAAGATACGCAGCATGGTACAACCCTGATAACATTCCCATATGGGCCCATATGGGTTCATGCCATTTTACACCCATAGCACATATGGGACCCATGTTGGTAAGATTTAATTATCTTCATCAGACTTCTTAGGCTTGAACTATATGGACTCAGGCTATTACTTAGCATCTATATCCACCTCCATTTATGAGGCACATCTGGGTAAATCCTGAATTTAAATCGAGATTTTAATAACCTATATAGGACCAATATGGGCCCAATCTGGGCATTCCCAGATCCCACATGCCCAGATCCACCCCATATGGGCTCATATGGTAATGTTATCAGGGAACATATTTCGCCACTTAGCGGTCTCTTGGTTTTGTGCCTTGCTCAACAACAATTTTTTTGCTGTTTTTCTTTTAATCACCATAGGATGGAACGGATCTGTTTGCCGACAAGCTAGGTATATTCGTAGAATACTTTCTTACTATTCTTGACCGCAGCTGCCACTTTGTCACTCCAGAGGCGTTTTTTGGGTGAAATGGGCGAAACGACCCGAACTCTTTGGGACTACTTGACAAGAATTCCCACTCGAGTAATCTCCCTTATCTCTAATTTTTTCCGGTTAGAAAATGTTTGGCCCAGGTTCAGCACCGATTATTGTACTTAGTAAGTATATTTTTAATAATTGTTGTAAAATTAATCAGCATTTAGATTAATGTCTAACCGCGTTCTCTCTATTTCAGATCAGAACACGAAGCGAGAGTCTGGTAGTAAAGTGCAGTTCGGCAATATATCGGCTGGAAAGGTAAGCGCATGTTGTTTATGGGCGTCGCCATGACACATTTGGAACCTTCTAGAAATTCAATATCACTTATCAGTTCGGGAAATCTCAAAATTCTAAAACCAATATGGACATTAGAAACATTAACAGGCGGTCTTAACCTTTGATGCCTACTGAAAAAGATTTATGCCAAAAAATTTGGAACTCCTCGGATAATGAATTAGTTCAGCTATCCAAAACGTGAAAACACATCCAGGCTGAATTGAACTTCCAATTGAGAAAACAAATTTACGTTTCCAAATTTGGAAACTTAGTGTCTGAATTCAACAACGCTGCCATTAAGATGACTACTGAAAAAAACTGCCACAAAATTCGGAATGCCTCTAATGAATCAGTTTTATCCGAGTGCTGCCACATATCCAAAACAACATCATCATCATTTCAAAGGACTTAAGCCATTGGCTTCTTTTTGTCCCGGTAGATTCAATACTACTTTACATACTGCATGCGTGAAGAGAAGACTGCGAAAAAAGAAAGTATATGAATGCTACATATAACTATGCTACAAGATTTACAAATATTTATAGTTTTTAACAGGTTAGGTGACATTGTCCAGGTCATCAGCTGCGGTGTGCCGCCTACAACTAAGACACTTAGTCAGCCCTTAGGTTAGCTGCGGTGTGCCGTCTACCTGGAAGAGTGACCCACCAAGTCACTAGCTATAAACATACATATATAATTGGATTTGTTATCACAATACATTTTAAAATGACTGCATTACTTGAAGGATAGTTTGGCGCAGATAACAAGTCCAATCTTCATCTTCTTTCTTTCTTCTTTTCGATCACTTGGAGAGCCGTTCTCAAGATGAACACGTCCAATCATTAGAAGTATATTTATTGTATGCAATAATTGTACTGTATATAGGATATAAATGGTACGTCGGTTTAATGCGATTTAGGTTGGTGTGGTTCCACACCCAAACCATATCACTGCCATGTCAAATTACAATGGGGGGGGTGGGGGCGGTGGAGTTGTGCGATTACAGCCCTAAACCCAGACTCCTCCAGTTTTACACATGATTTTGTACATGGTTTGTAATGTTTACAAGGTTTTTAACAGGCAAGGTAATGTGTCATGGTCGTTAGCTGCGATGCGCCGCCTACAACCAAGACACATAGTCAGCCCTTAGGTCAGCTGCGGTGGGCCGCCTACCAGGAGGACTGACCCACCAAGCCTGTCAAGTATGGCTATCGATAAATATATATAGTTGAATTTCTACCACGATGCATTTTGAAATAACTTGTCTTTGCCGGTATGCTGGTGTATGTAACATGCCCAATTATATGAAGTATAATTAGTTCTGTACAAGTTAGTCAAAAGTGAATGTACGGTCTTTAAGATGTGTGTCCAGTTTATGCTTGAACTCGTCTATGTTCTTTGCTTCTACAATGTGTGGTGGTAGAACATTCCATGATGGTGACACTCGCAGAGTAAAGAAAAATTTGTACTTAGTTACAGTGGTCTATTCTTATTTTGTATTTGTGGCCCCGCCCCGTGTTATGCTGCTTGTAGGTTTCACAAGAGATTTTCTGGGTCAACATTGTACATATTTTGCGTGAGTTTGTAGACTTAAATTAAATCCTCGAGTCCGGCGATACTTTAGAGAATACAAGTTGAGCTCCCGGAGTCTGTCTTCGTAGCTGATGCGCTTTAATGCTGCAGGTAGGCTTGCACGAGATTGTCTTAGGATGTATCGCGATATATCGTGGGGAGAAAATTTCGATATATCGTATAGCTTATTTTATGGCATGAATTCACGGGCTGAATTGGTCATGGGTTGAGTTGGACTGCACGGTTTGGCTTATGTAGACATGTCGGCTTCACTGAGATTTCATATCAGTTTTAACCGAATATGACTTCTAATCGGTAAATTTCAACAAAAACATTAAATGCAGTCGCCAAGATGCTTAAAGAACGATCGTTAATAACACGAAAATAGGAAATTTCCCGGTGTAAATCTTTGACGCCTTACACCTTGGCTTAAGGTATACGTTGTCCATCATTGCGGGAGTGAAATTATTAGATTGGCCAACCCAAATATCTCTGTTATAACCATCGTTTATTAGATTAAAATTAATCAGAAAATTTGAGATTTCATATCGTCTTTGTGAAAATGTACAAATCACATGATATTAGATCCATAGATATCTAATGTTTAGATCTGATCTGCATTTACCGAATACCTGTTTGCAAATAATAGTTAGCCTTCAGAAACATCTCTGATAGGTCACCTTGCAGGCTAAAGCGTGTATACCGTCTCATTTAGCTATCACATTTGTGAACGCACCACCTCTCGCCTCCAAAAACAGGAGAGCAAGCAATATCACGTGATTGATATATTTTCGCGGCGCCATTTATTGTCAAATTTAGGATTAATTTAGATTTTATAAACCATGCGTATTAAGAAATATACAATATTTATACCGTCCCAGGTAATAATTCCACTCACACGATCATGGTTTTGAGGTATACAGTACATCGTCAAGAAATTGTACCGGTAAATTTCGTTAAATTTTCGTATTATTAGTCCATCTTTTAAAACAGTTTTAAAGAATGAACTTCAACTTTTTGTTGACCTATTCCTAATATAAGCCCACGCCTCTCGCAAAGATGTTGGTTTGGAAATAAATTGAACAGCTTGCGGTTATAGAAGGCTGCGCTACAAATACATGACAAATAGGCAGAATATGGCGTGACAGTTTAATTTTTGCGATATTTCGATTTTTTTCGAAATCATTTCTAAAAAAATTGTGGCTAAAAAAAAAATCGCGATTTTCAATAATATTGTGCAAGCCTAGCTGCAGCTAATCTGGTAGCTCGTCTTTGGACATTTTCTATTGCCTTTGATTGTCTTACAAGATGTGGTGACCAGACCGAGGTGCAATACTCCAGAAGGGGTCTGACTAATGTTTTGTACAGTAACAGGAAAGTAGCTGTGTCCATGTGACTAAATGTTCTCTTTATGATGCCCAGTATGCTGTTGGCTTTGTTTACAATGGTGTTGATATGTTTACTGAAGTTTAATTTCTCGTCAATATAAACCCCAAGATCCTTCTCGCATATTGTCCTTGATATAGACGGGTGGCTGTCATGACATATTGCAGTTCAGGGTTGTTTTTCCCCGAGATGGAGTATATGAATCTTGGTTGAATTGAACCTGACTTGCCAATCTAATGACCATATGCAAGTTGAGTCAATGTTCTTCTGTATGTCAGTTGTTTCTGGGTTCGCAATTATTTTAGTATCATCGGCAAATATTTTACAGGTACATTCAATACTGTCAGGTAAATCATTAATGAATAGTACGAATAATGCTGGACCTAAAATATCCAATCTTTGAATTGTTCCAATTGAGATAACAAATTTAAGTTTCGGAATTTGGAAACTAAGTGTATGAATTCAACCACATGTCAAATTCGGAAATTGGGTGTATCTGAATTCGGAAATGTTTGTAACCAAATTGTAACCCCACAACCAGTTGGCATCTGTGTGTCTGACAATCCCATTGACACATTAGCTCGGCTCCTTCGGATGGAAAATTGTTGTAAAGATGTCAAGTTAGTATTTTCTTAATGAAAGATTCGAGACGAGCCTTGTCAAGTTCGACGGAATGATAGCCAAATTGGATCCCCACAGTATACTGAAGAAGAGGAAGACTGTCTAACCATGGTCCCGTTTTGTCGACTGACCTGCCAGTAACCACGAACCAGAAATGCCAAAACATCATTTATGTAAATTGGCTAAGATTCCCAATCACAATTTCGTGTTAATGTTCTGAACCCGTAAGTAAGCGTTCTAAATTGTTAACTTTAGCAATTAATTTTATCGTATTTCGGTTTAGACTTTAATCTCGGGCTATGTAAATCGCAGATAACCTCATCCACTAAAAATATTGATGAGGTTTCATCATTCAAATAAGTTGTAAAATTTATGTGCCGCCATTTTGAAATTTACGAACCAGTAACCATTTGTAACAACAAACCGAGATCAAAACTCGGTTTCTGGTTCGACGAATTGTGTCAGTAAATCTTCCATCTCTGGAACGCATGAACTGCATCCGTGAACCAAGGATGCCATCACTCTTGAAAATGTAGTCCGAGTCTGCTCTGACTCAACCCACTCCTGTGACAGATATTTGGACAGACTGACGGGTTGGAGAGAGTCGGAGCAATTAGTATGTTCAAAAGTTGGAGAACTCTGCCACCGCTTGGTAACGCAACACGCTTCTATATCGACCTTAGCTAAAATATTCGACACAAATCCCGGTTATTGCTTCATATAGTTCACTTGTAAATCCATTCACTCGCACATTAAATCTGTTAAATATGTTATATATCGCACGTTATTTAACTTTTAAGCTCATTTTTGACAAATTTTATCAAATTTCAAGCGAACAGCCATTGCAAAAATGGTGATGACATAGTACACAACTTTTCGCCTCGAAATTCACACAATGTCGTCCCGAGCAAATTCGAGCCCCATGCTGATTAAATTAAACTGGAAAGACAAGGACGGATCTAGACCGCGTCATTTTTCTTGGTTAGAAAGATTCAATTATTTATGCTGCGTTCATTATTTTCATTTTATAGGTGGTAGGTTGTTAGGGTGGGTGGGCATGAGCTTGTACCCACTACATGCAAGGACAAAGCGAAAAAAAGTTCTTTGCATTAATTTAGAAAAATTTTTCTCCATGTATCTCGATTCTCGATGACAAATTTGGGTGTTGGAATAGAAATATGATTTTGGCATTGCTAAGATTTATTTTGGTTAGTTGTATCATACTTGTAGGTCATGTATTTTTTAGCTCACCTAGCCAGAATGGTCCATCGTCCGTCAACCTGTAATTTAAAACACGGCTCCCCATTAATCGCTTAGCAGATTTCAACCTAATTTGGCTGAAAGCACCCTATTGGTGTAGTCTTCAGAACTTGTATAAAGAATTTTAATTTGTCAATTTTTGGGGAAACAATCTTGAAAAATTTACCCTGAATTTTTTAAAACTCCACTCTTCATTGACAGAATGGCAGATTTAACCTAATTTGGCTGGAAGGACGCTATGGGTGTAGACTTCCGAATTTATATACAGAATTTTGATTGGTAAATTTTTGGGTGAAAATCTTAGATTTTATGAACAATTTAACAGAAATGGTCAAAATGCTACTCTTCATTAACCGCTAGACGGATTTCAACTTAATTTGGCTGGAATGACCACCCTACATGTATGTGGGTGGGCTTCAGAACTATATATACACCTGTGCAAAAGTTAAGCACCAGCAAAAACAATAGAACGTAGAAACATGATGGTACAACTAGGCTGCCATACTTTTTGTCCCCGCGTTAGCTGACATAATTCCAAGTACGAAATGCACATGCATGCATGACTTCACGCCGCTTGATGTCCGTGCGTGGCGGGAAACAGCACACGTGTTCAGTTATGTAAAAGTCCAGTTTGAGGTGTAGAACATTACATACAGATTTAGGTGACAAGATTAGGAATTTTGTGTTCATGACCGTGGTTTATTTGTACAGGGAGAATTAGCTCTTGATTGTGAACCGCTATGGCAAGATGAAGGTTAAGTGATCGTGTGAAATGGCAAATCATAGGCATGCATACCACTGGTATGTCATGCAGAGAGATTGGCAGACAGCTGAACATTAACCATACTGTAATCAGTCGTTTGATTGCAAAACATGGGCAAACTAACGAGGTGAAGGACAGGCCTAGATCTGGAAGACCGAAGAAGACTACTGCCCGTGATGATCGAGCCCTAGTACGCCTTGTTAGGAGATCTCCATTCACCAACAGCAGAGTGCTCAGCCAGCAATGGGAAATGCGCAATAGAGTGTCAATGTCTACCGTCAAAAGGAGACTGTATGCTGCTGGCATGAAAGCTAGCAGACCTGTCAGACGTCCTCTCCTCACTGCACACCACAAAGAGGAGCGTCTGAGGTGGTGCAACGAAAGAAGACACTGGAACATGAGATCCTGGAGACGGGTACACTGGTCCGATGAAAGTCGGTTCCTGCTTCATGCCACAGATGGTCGAACTCGTGTATGGAGGTCCAGACGCACGGCGTACGACCAACGTAACATCATGGAAGAAGTTCCATTTGGTGGAGGTTCCGTTATGATATGGGGGTGCATCTCATTTGATTGTAAGCTGGATCTGTTGACTGTACCTGGAACACTAAATGGACAAAGATATCAAGATTCCATACTGGATAGAGTTGTGGTCCCTCATTTTGTAAATCATGCACCTGGAACCCACCCTATATTCATGGATGACAACGCCCGACCACATCGTGCTAGAGCTGTGCATGAATACCTCCGCCAGAATGCCATCGAAACCCTACCATGGCCAGCAAGGAGCCCTGACATGAACCCTATTGAGCATATCTGGGACATTCTGGGAAACATGGTGAGAAGGAGGGATCCTCCTGTGCAGAACCTACAGGAATTAACAGAGGCACTCCATCTTGAATGGCAACGAATACCACAATGGCGTATCAGTCGGTTGGTGACCAGCATGAGACGTCGTGTCCAGGCCGTCATCCAGGCACAAGGTGGATATACCCGGTATTAATAATGACAGTCTCAAACTCGTGCACAGATGTTAAACTTTGTTTTCAGACACCATTAATGACAATCTAGCCACGTGTGTCAACTGTAGGGCAATAGTTGTCAGTTGTGTCAACGTAACCATATTCAGGCCTCGTTTTCAAGTTCAAACAAAAACATACAGTGTTTCCCCACCATCATAATCAGCATTCCTCTAGTTGCATTATTACCTCTTGCACTAAGATGGATGGGTA
Organism: Chaetoderma sp. LZ-2023a; assembly: GCA_034401795.1. Classification (NCBI taxonomy): domain Eukaryota; kingdom Metazoa; phylum Mollusca; class Caudofoveata; order Chaetodermatida; family Chaetodermatidae; genus Chaetoderma; species Chaetoderma sp. LZ-2023a. Next base: position 94,834,048 of record CM067360.1, on the reverse strand, counting down.
CATAAATGTTTATGCTATTGCTTTCTTCATAGCACATGAATATACCCTCGCATGTACGTAAAAATAGGGTGGTGCTTAACTTTTGCACAGGTGTATATATAGAATTTTTACTGGTCAAATTTAGGCGACCAACTTGAATTTTCCGAAGAACATGAAAAATGGTAGGAAATCAAAAATTTACATTAAAATGTTATTCCTCATTAACTGCTTGGCCGATTTCAAGCAAACTTGGCTGGAAGGGTGGCAGGCTTAAGAATTTGTATACAGAATTCTGATTGGTTGATTTTTCTGCAGGCCATCTTGGATTTTCCAGAAATCCTTAAAATCCTACTCTTCCTTAATCAATGGCCCCATAATGAAATGGGTGGAACGATCCTATGGTGATCGACTTCAGGAGTTCTAATGGGAATTTTGATTAGTCTATTTTTTCGGCAGCCATCCTGGATTTACCAAACATTTTCAAGAGGCGATTAAATCTCGACTACTACTTAATCAATGCCTCGATTTCAAGTTTTCAAGCAAACTTGGGTGGAACGATATAAAAGATGATAGGCTTCAAGAAATCAAAGGAGAATTTTAATTGGTCAATTTCTTTGGCTGTCATCTTTGATTTTCCAAAAATTATCATGTCCATTTAAATGCAAATTGTTCAAATGCTGATGGTCCAGGTGGGCATCACAGGCCCTTGGGCCTCTTGTTATATTTTCTAAAAACTTTCAAGGTCGAAGACATTCGTGCAATTTACATATACAATAGGGGACCCAAACCACACCATTTTATTGTACTAGGTGTGTGCAATTTTACATACACTTATCTACCTAGATACATGTAGATCTATATGCTTCTCTAATTAGTCCCCTACCGCCTAGGCTACCGGTAAAACCGGGGGAGGGGTACGGGTACAAAAGGTTTGCACTCCGTCTGTCGCAGTTGGTTTTCCGCACTTTTTTTCCGCAGTCCTTCAAGTATTGCTTTGTTATGAGAAGTTACAGACCAAGTTCGAGTTTCAGGCGTATACGTCAATTTTTGATGGAGTTATGCCCCTTTCGAGTTAAAAAATACGAAAAATATCAGCTTGCCGCACTTTTTTTCGCACTCCTAAAATATATTTAAGCGGAAATCGGTACATCGCTTTAGTATAAGGAGTTACAGAGCAAGTTCGAGTTTCAGACATGTTTGTCAATTTTTCATGGAGTTATGCCCCCTTTCGACTTATGCAATACGAAAAATATTAGTTTTCCGCACTTTTCCCGCAGTCTTTCAAGATATTATACTGAGAATTGCTACATTGCTTTGTTATGAGAAGGTACAGGCCAAGTTCGAGTTTCAGGCGTATGCATAAAATTTTTATGGAGTTACGCCCCCTTTCGACATATGAAATACGAAAAATATTAGTTTTCCGCCCTTTTTCTCGCAGTCTCAAGATATTCAATTAGGAATTGGTACATTACTTTATTATGAGAAACTACAGACCAAGTTCGGGTTGCAGGCGTTTGCATCATTTTTTGATAGAGTTATGTCCCCTTTCAACTTATGAAATATGAACATATCAGCTTTCAAGCCTTTCCTTCTCCTTCACCATGGTTTATTGTTATGTTATGAGAAGTTACAGATCAAGTTCGAGCTTCAGCTGCTTTTGACAATTTTTAATGAAATTTTTGACTGTCAATCGCTAAAGATTTATATCACCAGGTAGGGGACATGTATTGCAAAGCAATACTTACAGAATGCTTGTTTACATAAGCTTTGTTTTTGTGTAAGGTGATTTTTGAGCAACTCTACAGATGTTGTTAAAAATAATAAATTGTACCGATTACATGTACTTTCTTTTAATACATTAATATATGTATAATTGTTCCTAAGTTTTAATATATTTTAAAAATTTTCTTTGAAATTTCAGGCAGTAGCTGACATAATTCGAACATGCCTTGGCCCCCGAGCTATGCTGAAGGTAGGAATGATATATAAATGTACAGTGTCCAGAGGAATGTTGTTCATTGGTTCTTTATCAGTCCAGGGTGTTTTGAGTAGCCTTGGGGCATTTCCATGAAAATAGGGACAAAGGTTTGAGATTTTTTAATACACTTTCAGCAAACTTGATTTTCAAATTTTATGTAAACTGATTTTATTAGTTGGAGGTGTTACCTTTTACAAAATTTCATTTATTAAATATGTCAATAATTAGTTGCCTCATACAGCCTAATTTTCTTGTGTATTTGGCTTGTCTATACTGATACTATATCTTGACACCTTGGTCTAATAGATTTTCATAATTAAAATTCCCACATCTATCCTATTTTATTCAGAAATGGTAATAAATTATGATAGTGTAGTCATGTAGCACGAGTCAAAAAAATAAGGATTTTTTCTTTTTACACAGACAGGGTATGAAATAACGGTCGGACATCGGTCATGTCCGATCAAATCTGGATGGGTAAAAATTTTTTACTGAACATGAATTTTGGAAAAAGAGAACAAGTGAACAATGTTGGTATCGCACTCAAATACGATAGATCGATCGAGCGCGCGTTTGTGCGTCATTTGCACATTTCTAAGTGAAAACGATATTCACCTTGATTACCAGTATTCGTGATCTGTCAAAACGCGTCATACCGGCAAATTCATCCTAGAGGGTGGTCTTACAATAGCTAATTGTCCCGGGAATAGTGTAAACCTTTTATACTGGCGAATTTTCTGATTTCTAATGAGGGATATAGACCGTGAGTGACTTGAAAATTAAGTCATACGGCGAATAAATGACAGATAAAATTGCATAGAACATCTGATAAATGATACCACTCAAAATCTTGTCATTTCGCTAGTCTGAAGATGAGCGAGTCGATGCAAAATTAGCAATGGCGGATCTACAAAATCTGCCACTGCGCACAAGTTAGTGATGTGTTCTTACACACCTTCTGTCATGAGAAGAGAATTTGGTCTCGCAATTTCATTGGTTGTTGGACATAATTATATCTAGAAAGTCCAATGACATTACGTGAGAGATTTTCACAGAAGTTTGAGACGCGTTCGTTCACGCCTTCGATACTGAAGAAGCTACTTCTTCCTCGCGATTTCCTTGCTAGCTGTACATAGAAAACCAATGAAATAGCGGGCGAGTTTTCTCACAATAGAAGTGAAGAAAGCAAGTTCATAAATAATCGCACTGTAGAAGACGCTTGACAACACGCGCGTTGCCATTATATTCGCGTTCTACAATTAACCATTTAATGGTCAAATTTGCCTAAAAATTTTAATTAAAAATAGTTAATGGCAATTTGCAGGTCAAGAGATTATTTTTGAAAATTTACCACGGGAATGACTGTCTCAGTTACTGAATAAGCCATTTCAATGGAAAATTTCAAAAATAATCTCTTGACCTGCAAGTGAACATTTATCAGGAAAACTATCACAAGCCTTCTTTGACTAATGTGTTCTAAAGTGAAATTTAAAAAAAATTTCATTGTACATGACTGTGACAGCAGTTGATGTGTTGCTAAAATGGCATCTGAGCGAAAAGTGCCCAAAGGGGCAACCCTTGCTAAATGGAGGACCGAGTATAAGTGGTTAAGTCCTCATTTTCTGGGTCCTACAGTGGACTATGAAATTGTTCTATCTTTATGCATTTTCTCCTGAAAATGTCTTAGTCTATTTGACTTTTTCAGGACAAAATGGGTAAAAATAGAACAATTTCACAGCCAACTGAAAACCTATATTTTTCTCCAGAAATGCAGGAGATGGCCTCTGAGAGCATCTAGATTTGAAAATTTTCCGGGGGGGAGGGGGGGACCCCGAACCCCCCCGTCAGGTTAGTCAACTTCCGCTTTTTTGTCAGATCAAATTGACTCTCCTTATTTCAGACCCTGCACAGATAACCACTGATGAACTGAGATAGTAAATTATATTTTCCTTCTCTTGTTGATATCTAACAAAATGATACCAACTATATATGTCTGGGCTACGTACATGTATGCTATGGTGTTGAGAACTGAACTCTGGTAACGCGAGTCACAGAAAATAGGGTACATGGTAACAAGTCGCAACAACTTTCTTGCAAAAAGTCTTAAATGATTAGGCACTGTAGATATGGCAAGAGTACTGGATAGGTTAGAAAAATAAGTAAAAACAGTAAATGGTTTAAATGCTGAGTGGCATTTTATGGACATTGTATTCAGCACATGTCTAATGCCGAGTAGTCGTGATATAAAATGTTGTTTTAAAAATTATTGGGAGTGAACTTAAATTCTATACTGAAACTATATCTTGACATCTTGGTCTCTTAGATTTTCATAGGTAAAAGTTCAATAAGTATCCTAGTTTATTCAGGAAATGGTAATAAATTATAGTAGTGTAGTCATGTAATGCGAGTCACAAAATAAGGATTTTTTTAGATGGTCCGCCTTCTCATTTTCAAAAACATTAATCATGGTTGCACTGAAACCGCTCTGTGAGAAGTATGATGTACAAATAACTTGAAATTTCTTTGCCACTTCACATGGCAAAGGCCCTGTGGATGGCATAGGTGCTGCTGTAACGTCTGCAGTATGCAATTGAGTCAGAAACAGTCAACTTCCGCTTTTTTGTCAGATCAAATTGACTCTCCTTATTTCAGACCCTGCACAGATAACCACTGATGAACTGAGATAGTAAATTATGTTTTCCTTCTGTTGTTGATATCTAACAAAATGATACCAACTATATCTGTCTGGTCTACGTACATGTAGGCTATGGTGTTGAGAACTGAACTCTGGTAGCGTGAGTCACATGTAACGCGAGTCACAGAAATAGGTTACATGGTAACAAGTCGCAATCAACTTAGACACTGTAGATATGGCAAGAGTACTGGATAGGTTAGAAAAATAAGTAAAAACAGTAAATGGTTTAAATGCTGAGTGGCATTTTATGGACATTGTATTCAGCACATGTCTAATGCCGAGTAGTCGTGATATAAAATGTTGTTTTAAAAATTATTGGGAGTGAACTTAAATTATATACTGAAACTATATCTTGACATCTTGGTCTCTTAGATTTTCATAGGTAAAATTTCAATAAGTATCCTAGTTTATTCAGGAAATGGTAATACATTATAGTAGTGTAGTCATGTAACGCGAGTCACAAAATAAGGATTTTTTTAGATGGTCCGCCTTCTCAATTCAAAAACATTAATCATGGTTGCACTGAAACCGCTCTGTGAGAAGTATGATGTACAAATAACTTGAAATTTCTTTGCCACTTCACATGGTAAAGGCCCTGTGGATGGCATAGGTGCTGCTGTAACGTCTGCAGTATGCAATTGAGTCAGAAACAGAAAGATCCATCCTGTGGCCAGCTTCACAGTGACTATGAGTGCAAGTAGCATTAAAGTTATTGAAATAAAATAAGTGAAAATTGATACAATTAATAAAGCATTAGCTCTAGCTAAGATCTTTGAAGATTGTACTGCAATACTGGGGCTAGCTAGAGTTCATTACATGAAGCAAGAGATGGAGAAGTCAGTTCACTTCATCTTGACTAGCGATGTCAAAGCTGATTAGGATAAGGATATTCTAAGCATTTCTATAGGAGACTGGTGCACTGTTGAGTATGGCTGTATCATTTATCTAAGAGATATTAATGATTAAGGCAGTTGAGGCTGATGACCATCAGGTTTTTGTCATGGTACCAGTGGCAATCTTTGGAAATGCCCCACTTCCCCAGATGAGATATTCTACCCACAGAAAAAGTTGGTTAAAAGATTGAAGCCACCCTTCATTATAAACCACCGTGGAATTTTTGGCTTTCTCAATTACTAACTTATAAGTGATACTGCAGGAGGATTTTCATACGAAGTACACACTCTTAAGGAATTTAAATCTTTTCCTCTAGCTGAAGCGTGCCTAATAAATTATTTTATGTTAGTGGACATTGTGTAACGCGAGTCACAGTAAGATTTAGTAATATTTTTACTTGTTTGTAGAATTTCAGGTCACTCACAATAATTTTTCAAACCTCATTTATTAGCGAGACTACTGATTGTGTTTATTATTTTCTGTCATGTTTTGTCTTAGGAGAAATTGCAATGGAAACAAATAGGATTTTTATGTTGTCCTTTTAGTGTAACCGTGTAACGCGAGTCACGCTGCGACTAAATTTAACCAACGCCATGATTTTAATCAGGCCTGTGCTGTAATATTTCCAATGGTAACCCATAATAGGTTGCCGTATATGTTTTAAGGAGACAGATGGAAACCGAAACCTTAGAAGGCTCATTGATGTCCATACTAAATTCATCAGATTAAGGTAACCTGTTTCAGGTCCCCTCAAATAAATTAAGGCAACCTCATAGAGAATGTTTTCAACAGGTTACCATAACTGCACAGGCCTGTTAACCAAATATGATTATTTGTTATACCAATTTATAGCTTATACCAATGTGTTCCAGCACACATCAGAGAGGAGGCGTAAACTAATATCGTTCATTGTCATTGTTTGAATTTAATTTCTGAATTGGAATAAAATGTAACGCATGTCATTGTGGAAATGCCGCTTGAATTTGTTCCGGAAATTGTCAATTTGCAGACCAAGAGAATACTATTTTTTGAAGATTTACTACAGGAATGACTGGCTCGGTTAATAAGCCAGACATTCCAGTGGTAAATTTTCAAAAGTAGTCTTCTCATGGTCTGCAAATAGGCATTGCTGAAGACCACTGCAGAAGCCGTTTCTGAATGATATGAGTGTTAAAGGGTTAAACCAGGTGTCCATTGTTACAGGTCTCTTTAAAAGATGCATATTTTAACAACACGTCTCACCGTCTTAGTTTTTAATGTTGGAGTGTGTACCCTTATTGGGGTCCCACAGCTTGGTTACCTCAAGCTCTGCATGGTTGTACAAGTCTGGCAGTCAGGGAATTGTGAACTTGTCTATGGGAACCATGGTTTATGGTTTAGTATCATATTAATGTTGTACTGTATGGTTGCAATTTTTTTCACTAGTATATTTATTACCACATGGTTAAACCATTACGTCCTCACATTTGTTTAAGAAAATGTCAAGACCAAGGAAAGAATTAAATTTGTCACTGAGATACATTTAAATAGTTCAGTGACCTAACCAGTCATTGAAGTGGCAAATTCTAAAAACTATTCATTTTTAGTCTGCATATAGTAGTATGCATATTTCTAAAGACACTACCACACACAACATTGTCAGACGAGTACGTTTGACTTATAAAACTAATGTGTTCTGTACAAATGCTTGACATCTATTTTTCAGATGCTCATGGATCCTATGGGAGGCATTGTGATGACAAACGATGGCAATGCTATACTGAGAGAGGTATTTAAACTAAAACATATTTGTCAACAAGCACTTTACAAATTTGGGTACATTATTAGCTCAATAAACCGCTACATGTATGTCCATAGTCAGTCAGACACAAAGCTTATTCCAGGCTGTCATTTCAAGAGTTTGCTCCAGTAATGAAACATGGTGTATGTACATTGTATGCGGCTTGCTTTTTAAGCTTAAGCCATGTACATTGTAGCGTCACAAAATTCTGGCAGCATGACACTAGGCTTGTGCGATTATTGTGTTGAGTGATCGCGATCGATTATTAAAAAATAATTATGATTACTCGATTAGCTTTGGTACAAATTATGAAAACATAGCAGCAAATGAATATCAATAATGAAAGCTACAATGGCGTTAAGAAAAGTTCATTTGCAGGGCATGAGAAGACTGTTTTTGAGAATGTATGACGAATGGCTCGAACCAGCCAGTCATTTCAGTAATACATTTTCAAAAATAGTCTTCTCTAACATAGATTCACTAAGCAAAATATAATTTTTCATGTCCGATCAAAGTAAAAGGTAATAGAAAGTTATGTTTTAAAATATTTTATGCAATAGTAAATATTCACGATTATTCGATTTAATTTTTAATCATATAAATTCACGATTTAAAACAAAATCATGATTTTCGATTTAATCATGTAATCGTGCAAGCCTACGAGATGCCATGACCTACTTTCACATTTCACGAAGGCATATTGCAAAAGCAGATAACGAACGTTAACAGAAAACGCTTAAAGGTTTACCCTACCGAACATGGGCCGCCGCCCAGGGCTACCCGAAAATCAGTGCCATGAAGCAATGGGAAGACTCGCTGATGGGCAGAACGTTCGCTCTGTTGCTCGACATTTTAATGTTCACTCCTCAACCATTTTCCGTCTCCGCCAACGTGAGCAGGAAACGACATATTAATGACCGACCACAATCTGGCAGACTGAGAGCAACACCACGAGAAGACCGCTACTTAGTGACGTCATCACGACGTCACAGGTTTGAGACTGCACCGCGGCTGTCCCGTAATTTGCACACCGCTACCGGCACTACAGTGCATGCACAAACTGTGCGAAACAGACTCCATGATGCTGGACTGCATGCCCGTCATCCACTTGTTGCTGTTCCGGTTACAGAGCGTCACATCGAGAATCGGTTTGCATGGGCAAGAACTCATCAGCAATGGCGTGCTCAAGAATGGAGCCACGTTTTGGTCAGTGATGAGTCGAGGGTTTGTGTGGATGTGGCGGATGGTAGGCAACGGGTTTGGCTACGTTTAGGAGAATGGTATGATGCAGCCAACAGCATTCAGCACGACAGATTCGGTGACGGCAGTGTCATGGTGTGAGCTGGAATCCATGAAAATGGCAAAACAGATCTTATTGTGATTCGCAGAAATTTAACGGCTCAACGTTACTATGAAGAAGTTGTCGCCCCTGTTGTCATCCCTTTTATGCAGCATCATGCAGACTTTATGTTCCAGCAAGACAACGCCCGTCCTCATTCAGCTAGGGTCACCAGTGATTTCCTTGAGGCTAACAACGTTCCGGTGTTGGACTGGCCAGCGCGATCACCGGACCAGTTTCCTATCGAACACGTGTGGGACATTCTTGGCGTATGGTGCGTGAGAACCATCCACATCTTCACAACGTGCGGGAGCTGGAAGCTGCACTGCTCCAGGAATGGGATGCGATTCCTCTTCGTGACATCAGGTGCTTAATTCGAAGTATGAGAAAGCGATGTACGGCGGTGGTTAATGCGCGCGGATGTCATAACCGGTATTGACAGCTCAGTGTCATTATTTAAATTGAACCCTTCCGTGGAATGATGCCGTGTTAAAGGCGCGATGCTAGCATTACAGTAACAAGAGACTGTTGTTCAAATTGGAAAATGACCTATCAATTAAATAATATATTTGAATCAATTTATTGTTTTTGTTAAATAACATTTATACAGTAATATTCTCAGTGTTGCTAAACTTTTTTGGTTCAGTATATATCTTTCAGGACACCTATACACGTACATAGGGCTGTGTGGTATACCGATAAGTACTATATTTAAAACCGATATCGCGCACTGACGGTTAGAAAAAACCAGTTTATAAAATATAAATATTGAAATATCGAAAGAGCGAATATGAACCAATTTTCGGTTTTTCGTATCAGCGCTGTTAAGCTCCACCCACGCTTCTGAATTTCTATTTCCAGAAAACTATACAGGTAAGCTGTTGAATATTTTAAAACTAGTTTGACTGGGACCAGGGTGCTGTTGCTGCCTTAAGCCCAATCAAATTAGCTTGAAAATATTCAACAGAATGCTTATTAAATAGTAAAGACATATAATTCGTACAACTTGACTGACTATTAAGCGTTTAAGACTGACTAAATCACGTCATTCATGATATAATTGATTATGACATCACCATACATTTAATGTAGTTGATTATAATGTCATATGATCGACTGAGAAGCTGGATTCCCCCATTCCTGTAGTTGCATTTACATACATGTACATGTAGCTACATGTATTATCTCAGTACTTTAACTGCATTGGCTGAAGAACTGAAGCCAAAATAAGAATTCATTTTAACCCTTTAATGGCCAAGCAAGCCACAGTAGTGGTCTTGAAGAATGTCAATTTGCAGCCCAAGATAAGACTATTTTTGAAAATTACCACTAGAATCACTGGCTCGAGAGCCAGTCGTTCCAGTGGTAAATTTTCAAAAATATGTAGTCTTGCATGCAAATAGACATTCAATAGGCAAAAATTGCAATTTTCTTGGCCAATCTTGACCGTTAAAGGTTTACATGTAACTACTCACGGTATATTGCTACCTACGTGTAAGCTCTGCCCACTTTTTATGCGAGTTGATATCGATTCAAAACTGAAGCTTGCCTACTCATGTATAAATTTCAAGGTTTCATAAATTTCAAACTATACACACGTGTACATGTAATCGAAACTAATTTGGGAGTAACAGCTACCAGTCAAATTAGTTTCAAAATATTTAACATACATGTAATAGGTTAATGTGTATTAAACCTGTAACACTTTGATATTAAATGCTTAAATTTTCAAATTAAATTAATAGACAGCAACATCGTCCACCAAAATTGTTGAAAAATGTACACCAGTTGGGTTGCTACTGCCATCGTAAAAAGATAGAATGTTCACATCAGAGTGGTAAGGGTTAAATTGTAAATTCGTCAAAGGCATATACATGTACGTACAATCTGTACACTTTCATGGCAAACGTTTAGACTTTCATGGTGTTGTTGCGTCATATTAATTGCGGAGTGCGCTAACAAGTGATTTCTTTAATTATAACATCAGTTACTTGAGTGAAAGATTAGATCCCTCCCTCCATTGAATAATATACAGCGGGTTTACTGACCAGTAGGATATGCTGTAGTTTCGGTGTTATGTTTGACATGTTTTTTGTTTTCATAGATCAATGTTCAGCATCCAGCTGCTAAATCCATGATAGAGGTGGCTCGTACGCAAGATGAGGAAGTTGGAGATGGCACTACATCAGTTATTATTCTTGGTATGTATTTATATGTAGTATTCACACCCATCCAATCCTTCTTTCCAATATACATGTATGTAGAGTGAGGGTGCTTTCTAGTTGTTCCTGTGCATGAGTAACGTGTACCTGTACATACATTGATTGGTGCCCATTTAATGACTTGCATGTAGCCATTTCACCAGCAATTCCCGGAAAAAGGCATAGTCTTTAACGCTCATATCAGCCAAAAATGGCTTCTTCAGAGGCCTTGAAAAATGTCGATTTGCAGACCAAGAGAAGACTATCTTTGAAAATTTACCGCTGGAAGTAACTGGTGCGATAACCAAGCCAGTCATTCCAGTGGTAAATTTTCAAAAATAGTCTTCTCTTGGTCTGCAAATGGACATTTCCTATGAGAAAAGTGAAATTCTCTTGAACAAATTTTGAGGGTTTTAATAGAAAACTTATTCTGTTGAATGTTTTGAAATTAATTTGACTCGAATAGGCCATAAGGCAGCAATGACTTACTTACCAGTCAAATTAATTTCAAAATATTGAACATTTTTCCTGTATGGTTGCCTTGAAAATGAGATATAGGGAATTATTATTAATAGTCAAGCTGCGTGGAGGAGCCTTTGCAATGTTGTTGAGGAATGTGTATTTGCAGGACCGAGTAGACTACATTTAACATGTCTGAAATCTAACTACTGAAATGACAGGGACTCGTTCTACAGCTGAACATGTTACTTCAGTAGTAAATTTTGAAAACGAGTCGTGTCTTGGCCTGGAAATGTTCATTCACTAAAGCAAACAGTTCAGTTCTCTTGACAAATCCTCAATCCTGGCCATTAAGAGTAGACTTGTACATGTGTAGTTCAGATCGACCGGGCAGGTACCGGCCGTACCAGCCAAGCTGGGTATGTGCCGCCTGTCCTGGATTCGTTCCCTGAACACGCCCCCCCCCCCCCCCCCCCCCCCCCCTGGGGGGAGCCATAAGCGTCTATGAGCCTATGAGAGAGATCGCGTTGTAAAAACGACTAAGTTCGTTAAAGCGCATATGCGCACGCTTAGATGCTATTTTTGATAGAGCACATAGTTTACGACCAAGATAGGATGACGCTTTTAGTGTACCGAGATGGTACCATGTAATCTTTCTTAATTACTTGTTCCCGCCGAATCTGGCATTGATCAAGACCAGAATTCGACGGGCTTTTTAAATCTGTAAACCATTTCGAAATCGGTTAAGAAATGGCAGAGTTATCCACAGAAAACCCTTCTTGATTATCTTCAAAATATTGCCGTGATGTCATAACCACGTGGACGCAGAACTTCTAGAATGTTCTAGAACATTCGACTGCGCTATTATTAGCTACGCGCTGATTAGCTGTTGCTCGGCCGATGATTGGTTGGAGCTTGCGCCTGTGACATTTACGAGTGGTATAAAAGGAGACGCGATCCAGAGATCGAGAGCATCCTCGGCCAGGGGCCGAATAGGTTGGACCTGTACCAGCTACTATCGACAAGGCACAGATCACTTCGCTTTCTGTCGGTTTTTCTCCCATAGCCAGCAGTATCCAACCCACCGCACTAAAGCAATTTTGTAACTCCCCTTACTTGGTGGAGCAATTTGGAACTTTCTAATTATAATTATTGTTCACGAGTATCAAGATCTACTTCAGAACACGAACTTGCGGTGAGGCCTTTACGGCCTGAATATGTGATTCTACAGATGTAGAGACGGCGCTGTTCTTTTGGGGGATGACTCACTGGATCTACCGGCCACGCCAAAAAGTGGTATTTCAATCGTCCCCACACTGATGTCGTGCAGGTTCTTCTAACTTTCGACCGCAGCAAGTAAACTTTGCCCGGTGCGTCTTCAGAGCTGGCTGACGTACCCAGCACCGTTAAGCTTTGTTTTGTATCTTCATCTGCATCTAACAACCCCCGCTTGTGATCGGGTTGTTATCAACTTCCATCCGTACCATCAGTGTACGGGAACTTTCTTCACAGCAGTAATGCTATTGTATCTCTTACTGACTACTCGTTAGACAGTCTATATTGTGCTTACAGTCCCGAGTTCGATCCGCTCCCATCATAAGCAGCTTGCGGGAATCCTGTTTGCGGGAACCAACCTGCGGGAACTTTCCAGCTTCCTGAGAATGCATCAACTACGTCAAACTAAGAATGACGTATCAATTTCAGTAACACGATAGCCAAACTTAAGAATGGCTGTCGATTATTCAAGTAACTATACTGAACATTTTAATTATTCTGTTAAATGTACTCTGCTAATTATATCGTATCCGTATAAACGGTCCCGATGACTAAAAGGTACCGTAATGGTCTTAGGACCGCTAGTTATAATTTCTGTATTTGTTTATAGTTATTCTCATTTTGTGTAAGGTGTTTTCACTAACCGCACCGTAGTAGGTTCGTTAACCTGTACTAAGATATATCATTCTGATCATTTGATACTGTATTGATTGTTCTGGTTAGTTTATATATATGTGATCAGTTCATATGTTTTGTTTATTTGTAGAAAATATAGGACTGCAGTGCCCGTAGGAAACACTATACAGCAATATTTATATATGCAGCACTTTCTCCCGCCACCAACAATTTTTCACTGAGGTCGCTGTTCGTGCTATAACTGTTTAACCTGGCATGCTACCGACTAAATCCTTTTCTATTCAGCTCGATAGGATAGGTTTAATATGATTAGAGACGATTTCTTCGTTAGGAAATCTGTACAATTCTCTTCCGGTGGTTGCGATAATTTAGCTCCACACTCCGGTAAGACTCATAACTCTAAGATATTGTCTCTCTTCATGCTCCACTCAGCCTTGTGGCTTTTTAATTGTTTGTATATCCCTATCCGCACCATGGGCTGATCCGACCCTGGGTAACTGTTGGGGTTTCCGAGCGGTGATGGCCAAGGTGTGGTATCACATACATTCCCTCCATATCTTCGGTTACTTAGTAGTTAGCACTTTTGCCAATGTAGGAAAGCACTGCGAAAACATATCTTAACTATTATTTTATTTGCTGAACAATCCTCCCGCACCGCAGTGCAAAACTGGGCAACTTGTAATTAAACCTAACGACGGGTTAAACGATTTGTGCCATAGGACCTGGTGAGGGGCGAGATGCGTATCCCCACCAAATTCCATAAAAATGTCTGGGCATGATATTTAGAGCTGCCACGCCCTCACGGGAAGGACATTTACGGTGGGTATTCGTCTCTCTTACCCCCACCATAACGATAGATCAGTTGCCTAAAATTCTTTTGTGGAAAGTAACCAGTGTCTTGTGACGTTTTATGTGGTTACGGAGCGAGATGTCCGGATGCTTATCCAGTTCGGAGATCTTACTAAGTAACATGGATGAACGCTGTCTTCAGTATTGATGCCTTAGGGCATCCGTTCTCAATGACAGCCGTGTCTAACAGCTAGGTAAACACCCGCCATTTGCGGCCTAAAATAGTTCTTGGTTCTAAAAACTAAAAGCTAGTTAAGCAGAGCAGAAGGCCCGCATAAATAAAGCGGCAACTACTAAATCAGCATACGAAAAATTACATTACGGAGTCTGTCGTGAAATACCAAGTATATACTTAGTTGCAGAGTGTTAGGCAATAATCACTGAAAATAATTCTTTTTAATTCTTTTAGCAATTTCAGGCAGTGTACTAATTGGTCCTTTTTGATTCGGTTGTCATGCCTAATTCAAGAAAATAACGCAACTGCATTCCAGATTGTTGTATTTTGAAAACATTATGAAAGCAACTATAAACTGCACTATATGATGAGTTTACGCCGTTGCTATCGTAGCTATTCAAAGCTACCATCCTATGTATATGGATTGTGCAGTATCTCCGCGGATACTAATATTAGCGTCTTCGCGCTACTCGGGTAATGACCTAAACTCGTCGTACAAGAGGAGGCTATAAGCAGAAGCCGAAACATGTGATTTATATTTTTTACAGACGGAATTTTATGTCAAATTTTGATCAAATGAACAATGTTTATTAAACTATGCGCAATATTTAGGCGGCCCCAATTAATAATTTCACTTCCGCGATGATGGATATAAGGTATACATTAAGCATAAATGTAGGATAGTCAGAATTTGTCGTATGAAATTGTGTTCTAATTTCATGCTATTTTTGTATCATTTATTTCAACTTTTTCCAGAAATTCCCAGTCCCAGTTTTCGTGACTTGTTTATACTTTTGGGAATGTGGGCCTATGATTTAATCGAAATTTAAAAAAATATAAAATCAATCGCGATGTTTCAAAGCAAAAATCGCGCAAGCCTAGGTTGGCTATGGAGCTAGAGATATGCAGATCACTTTTTTGGATCAGTGTATCTGTCCATGTGTACACGCAGATTTGTGTTTTTTGTTCAATGACCTTTCTTTTGCTTGGGGTATCTTGACATAACTTCATGGGAAGGCTTGTTCTTTAATACACATGTGTACCATTATAGTTTGTTTTCATAATCATTCCCTTTCATCCGTGCATGCATCCTTAAGCTTGCGGCTATCCGAACCAGTGTGATTATTCCAGCCACTAACATAGCTGCCATTAGAGGTGGCGGCGATCATTTGATTTATATCATCGACATTAGTCTGCTGTACATGTACATAATGAAATGCGATCAGCATGCGTGTCTTTCTGTTTGCATGTAGTTAATTCATGTCAAGGCAATGCATGTCTACATGTACAGTTTATTTGCAATTCATGAAAAACTACAATATATATAAGTGTGTGTACCTTACTTCGTCAAGATCCACATCCTGGTATGTGCATTGTGCAAACATTTTCTACGGAAACTGTCGAGAGTTAAAATTTTGAAACAATTTTTTTTCTCTGAATATATATACTGTATATATATTATGGGTGTGGGGATGCTCGCAGTCTCAAGATCTTGAAATTGCAATACTGGAATTTCAAGGGTTAAGGGTTTAACAGATCAATACATAGGCTAAAAATCACGATTTTTTTTTTCATCCACGATTTTTTACGATGTGATTTTGAAAAAATCGAAATATCGCCAAAATTTTACTGTCATGCCATATTCTGTCTATTTGTAGCATAGGTGTCTATTACGGCAAGCTGTTCAATTTATTTCCAAACCAGCATCTCTGAGAAAGGGGTGGGATTATACTAGGAATAGGTAACAAAAGTTGAAGTTCATTCTCTAAAATTACTTTAAAAGACGACATTAATACGAAAATCCAACGCAATTTACCGGTATAATTTCTTGCTGCCTTACTGTATACCTGAAAACCATGATCGCGGGAGTGAAATTATTACGTGGGAAGCTATAAACATTGCCTGTTTTGTAATAAGCATGGTTTATAAAATCAAAATTTGACGTTAAATGACGTCACGGGAATAAATAAATCACGTGATATTGCTTGCACTCCTGTTTTTGGAGGCGAGAGGTGGTGCGTTCACAAATGTGATAGCTAAATGAGATGGTATACACGCTTTAGCAAGCATGGCGAACTATCCTAGATGTTTCTGACGGCTAACTATTATTAGAAAACACGTGATATTGCTCGCTCTCCTAGTTTTGAAGGCGAGGGTGGTGCGTTCACAAATGTGATAACTAAATGAGATGATATACATGCTTTAGCAAGCAAGGTGAACTATCCGAGATGTTTCTGAAGGCTAAGTATTATTATTAACCGGGTACTCAGTAAATTCGGAGCAGATCTAAACATTAGATGTCTATGGATCTAAAGTACATTCCTAATATCACGTGATTTGTATATTCTTACAAAGACGAGATGAAATGCCAAATTTTAGGATTCATTTTTATGTAATAAACGATGATTTTAACAGAGTACACAATATTTAGGTTGTCCAATATAATAATTTCACTCCCGCAATGATGGATATGGTATACACTAAGCCAATGGGTAAGGCGGCAAGAAATTATTAATTGTGTCCTATTTTCGTGTTATTAACGATCGGTCTTAGTTTAAGTATCTTGGCGACTGGATTTCAAGGTTTTTTAAATTTACCAATTAGAAGTCATCCGGCTAAATCTGATATGAAAACTCAGAGCAACCCGATACAGCTACATAACCCACACCATGCAGTCCAACTCAACCCAAGACCAATTCACCCCGTGAATTCATATACCTTAAAATAGGGTGTACGATATATCGAAATATCGCGATTTTTTCACCGCGATATATCGCGATACCGCCTAGGACAATATCGTGCAAGCCTATCAATACAGTTAACCCTTTATTTTAATGGTCAAGATTTTTAAAGAAGATTGACTTTGTTGCTCAGTCAGTGTCCATTTGCAGGCCAAGAGAATACTATTTTTGAAAGTTTACCATTGGAATGACTGGCTCGATTATGGAGCCAGTCATTTCAATTTTTTTCCTTGGTAATATTTCGAAAATTATCTTTTGGCGTGTAAATAAACATTCTTCAAGACCACTGCAGTGGCTGGTTTTGGCTGGCTTGTATTAATTGTACCATGCGATGTAGTTGAAATCTTCCTTCTTTGTTATCCCACTCTTTTAGGCATAACTGTATATATATATATATATATATATATATATATATATATATATATATATATATATACTGATATTTACATTACATATACGTACATGTACCTATTATAATTAACCACAGCTGGTGAGGTGTTGTCTGTTGCTAAGCCATTCCTTGAACAACAAATGCATCCCACCGTCATTATTAGTGCGTTCCGAAAGGCGCTTGATGATATGGTAGACATTCTTCGTGACAAAGTCGCGTAAGTACTGAATACATGTGTTAACACTTTAACCGTCAAATTTGTTGAAGAAAATTAAAATTTTGGCATTGAAATTGTGCATTTGTGGACCAAGAGAACATTGTTTTCTAAAATGTATCACTGGAATGACGCTCGTTTATCGAGCCAGTCATTCCAGTTGTAAATTTGAGAAAATAGTCTTAGTCTGCATATGGCCATTTCTCAAGACCACTGGAGAAGTCATTTTTTGGCCAGCTTGATTGTTAAAGTCTTTTATCAGACATGTGATTAATAAGATAGGAAACATTATATAGTTAATTTGGTGTCTGATTCCATTCATTCTTGAACTGCTGTTCCGATTTATAAATAATTGTAATAAGCTTTTGAATGTTAGAACATACATTACTTTATTTTACAGTCATAAGTTTGGATTTGATCGAGGGACTGGGATGGATTTACATGTAAGCTCGTTTGACCGCAACGTGGCCTCCGTGTTGTCCATGTCATCGGTGACAACAAAATGGGGGAATCCAATCTGTCACTCAAGTATCTGATGTGATAATCAATTGCGTCACTAGTTAGCCGACTTCACAATCATAATGGTATATTGCTCAGTGTCACTAGTGTACACTAATTTTGTTTTTCTGTGTAATATTTTGAAACTAATTTGAGTGCGAGCTACTACCCCCAGTCAAATTAATTAAAAATATTCAACAGCTTTAATCTGATTGTATCATTCCTTGAAATTGGAACTGGGGGATTCAGGGTTCAAAGTATATAAAATAGAATTTTTTTTTTAATGTTGCAGTGTTGATGTTGATGTGAACAATAAAGATGAAATGATAAAGATTGTTAAGAGCTGTATAGGAACCAAATTTATTAGAAAATGGTAAGTAGTATAAATTCATGCATGTATTTAAATTATAAGTGTTAATTAGGTCAACTCTACATGTATTGTCATACCCGCCGCATTGTCCGGCCGCGGTGATGGCATCCTCCTTCGATTTGTGTTTTGGTCAACTTATCAGTTCATACATTGTATCTCATATTTTGTTAATCATATTGGATCCAAACTTGGACACATATGTCCTTGTAATTACGGGGCATCACCTATTGAGCTTGGGGTCAAAAGGTCAAAGGGGGGTGTGTTGTGTCACAGTATCAAAAACATTTAAAAGCATTGCCAGGAAATGTTTGTCATTAAATTACATGTGATATTAAATGAGCGTTGAAAGGTAGGCGCATTGTTGTTTCTGGTTTATCCCATTTTTAGTGTGTCCCATGTGTATTTCATGTTTATGAGTAAATTGTTCTAGTTTGGCTATACAGTAAATTGGGCTTGTGTACCCAGATCTTGGAATTGGAACAATTAATAAAGCTCACTATTGAGTCAGGAGAGGTGGCTTCTAAGTGTAAATGACTTGTCATGTAGGATGTGTCAAATGAGCGTGGTATGTTAGGACAAAGACCATGCATGTATTAACCATTTAACCTTCGAATTTATTCAAGAAAATTACAATTTTCTCATAGAAAATGTCCATTTGCAGACCAAAAGTACTCATTTTGAAAATTTGCCACTGGAATGACTGGCTCGATAACCGACCCAGTCATTCCAGTGATAAATTTTCAAAAAGAGTTCTTTTGGTCTGCAAATCGCCAAATGGGCATTTCTCAAAACCACTCCAGAAGTCTTTTTTGACTGATATGAGTGTTAGTGGGTTAAGGCAGTAGCATCTTTGGCCTGCAAGAGGAAGATGGTCTCTCAGACAGACACGTTGAATCCAAAAAAACAAATGAGATAAATCATCTATAATGCAAGAACTATTCTGTTGAATATTTTGAAACTAATTTTACTGGAAGCAGCAGATTCGTGTCAAATTAGTTTCAAAATATTCAACAGCTTACCTGTATATTTACTTGAAATTGAGATTCTAGGAATTCAGTGTTAGCCCAGGCCAAGAGAAGACTATTTTTGAAAATTTTCCCACTGAAATGACTGGCTCGGTTATCGAGTCATTCCAGTGGTAGTTTTTCAAAAATGGTCTCTTGGTCTGCAAATTGGCATTTCTTAAGACCACTGCTGATGCCGTTTTTGACGTCTTCTTTTTGATCGCTGGTATCACACTTGGAGAGCCGTTCTCAAGATGAAATCTGTGGTTTTCTGCAGTTCTTCCACAGGCCCATACAGCTTTTCAAGAAAAGAGGTTGCCAAAGGCCAGATCTCTTCTCTCATCAGCTGATACGTACTGCAACATTGAAGTATGTGCTCTGTGGTCTGTTCTGCTTCTCCACAAGGACAAGCGGGCAATGTCGTAAGGTGGAACCGCCTGTACATGTGGTGGTTTAGTCTGTTGTTTCCAGTTCTGAGACGAAAAATGGTCACTTGCTCTGGCCTCGAGAGATGATGGTAGGCATCTTCTGATTGAGGTGTTCTATAGAGTGACTTGATGATAGTCTTCATCTCTGTATGCGTAACCATATTTTCTGTCTGATTCTCTTTTGCACCCACCTTTGCCATCTTGTCTGCTTCCTCATTTCCTTGGACTCCACAGTGTGAGGGGATCCACGGCAGTGCTATCCGAAAGCATTTGATGGTTTGTAGTGCTTCTTCAAGTTGTGGCAGCTTACCTTTGGTGATAGCCTCAAGGACGGAGCGGGCATCAGATAAAAAGACAATCTGTGCAATAGTGTCTGCTGTTCTGCTGATGGTATTAGCTGCATGGACCAGTGCTTCGACTTTAGCTCTGTAATTTGTGTAGTGTTTGCCTGTCGGTATTGCAGCTGACTGATGTTGTCCGTTTGGATACTGTATGTGCAGTCCGGCACCTCCGCTCCTAATTGCATCTTTGGCTGATCCATCTGTGTAGATCCTTATCCATGTCTCCTGAGGGTATATTTCTTCCAGCATGGCTAGGGTCAGGGCCTTCTTGCTCACATCACTGTGTTCATTTTTGGTTGTGAGATGAGGTACTGTGGTACGAATAGCTATGCTCCCTAGTTTGTTTTCCCAGGGTGGAGGATCAACGATGTGGTTTGGGTCTTCTATTTGTGCTGGCAATATTTCTTGGAGGTTCCTTTGAAGTGCTTTTGTCTCTTTCACAAAACTTGATCTTTTAAGTCTTCCTAATGACAGCTGTGCTTGCCTGATCTTCATCGGGTGGTTGCTGAACGATTTGAACTTTGCAGCTTGGATCAGTGCTTTGCACTCCCTTTGCTAAGTGTGTGGGGGGTGGCGGTTGGAATGCCTGCTGTCTGCTCCATTTTTTCTATTGGTGTTGATCTCATTCCACCAGTGATGATGTGCAGTGCCTGGTTTTGTACTCTGTCGAGGTTCTGTTGATGAGATTTAGCTGCTGTCATCTATGAGCTGGATCCATACTCAAGGTGTGGTCGTACGGCACCTAGGTAGATGGTCTTGAGGATCCTTTCATTGGCACCCCACTTTGTTCCTGCCAGCTTCCTCATGATGTTTAGCTTTCTTCTGGCCTTTGCCTCTGCATTCTGGATGTGCTCCTTCCATGTTAATCTTCTGTCATAGTTGAGTCCCAGGTATGTCTGCTGGTCCTCGTACTCGAGTGGAGTACCGGCCAGTGTCAGATTGCCAACCTTGGTTTTGGTGGACGGTGAGAATAGCATGGCTGATGATTTTTCTTTGTTGATGGTAATACACCAGTGATTGGCCCAAGCTGCAATTCTGTCCAAGGCAAGCTGCATTCTGTACGTGGCAGTCGTGTACTCCTCGCTGCACCAGAGTACGAGGTCATCTGCATAGAGGGCTGCGTGGATCCCATTGGGCAGCTCTGCTACAATGTCATTAATGAAGAGTATGAACAGAGTTGGTGATAATACTCCGCCTTGTGGCACCCCTTGTCTCAGCAATACATTCTGTCCAGATTGTCCATCCACCAGCACCCTAGCTCTGCGATTGTGTAAGTATGACTTTGTCCATCGGAACATGTTGCCACCGATGCCTGTGCGCCGGAGCTTCACGAGGAGCCATCCTTCCACACCTTGTCAAATGCCTTCTGCAGATTGATAAAGGCAGCTAGCATCACCTTCTTGGCTTGAAAAGTGTCCTCTATGACCTGTGCAAGATGTGTTGTTTGATCTTCTGTGCTCCTGTATCTTCTGAAGCCAGCCTGATCTGAAACTATAATGTTCTCAGGCTCCAGGTACCACTGCAACCGCTGGTTGATGATGCGCTGCATATGCAGCTTGTAAGACTGATAGGACGGTAGCTCAGCACCTTCGTCTTGTTCTTCCCTTTTTTCAGAATAGGAGTCATTCTGGCATCCTTCCAACACTGAGGAACCTCTCCATTGGTCCAACTGAGATTAAAAATGTCTAGCAACATGCGAAAAGATGCATTACCATGGCGTTGGATCATTTCATTCGTAATGCCATCTGGCCCGGGAGATTTCTTCTTCAATTGGCGGATACATGTAGCCTTCTTCAGTTCTGCTAAATTACTGTCAACTTTCATTGCATCGTGAGTGTTGGTGTCTGTTCTTTCCTTTTGCTCTTTTCTAACCTCTTTTTGACGCATTCGTGGTATAGAAATGTTGCTTTCTTTTGCATATGCCTTCGCAAAGGCATCTGCAGCCATCTTTCCTGTCAGTGTTTGTCCATCGTCTTCAAGAGTAATCTTCTCTCCCCCGACACCCTCATCATTCAGTGCTTTAGTCAGTCTCCATAGCTTTGTGGTATCTCTCTAAATTAAACCCTGCCATCTTTTCCCCCCAGCTTCTTCTTTTGGCCTCCAGCTTGGTCTTTAGATACCTGGCTTTAGTTTGTTGTAGCATGAAGTGGGTTTTCATGACAGGGATTACCCTCTGCATCTTCTCTGGCCTTGTCTAGTTTATCATGTGCTGCTTGCAGTTCTATTGTCCAGTAGGGGCGGTAGTTTTTCCTGAACCCTCGAGGAATCGCTTCGTTGGCAGCCTTGAGGATACTTGAATTAAATTCCTTGACCACATTGTTGATGTTTCTCACTTCTACTGCTATATTTTGGGTAAGCTCATTGGAACGAATGCCGAACAGACTCCAATTTGCCTTTTTGTAGTTCCACCTTGGATGTTGAGGTGAACTTGTCGAAATACTTCCAGAAAGGGAGGACTGGGCGGTGGTCGCTTCCTCCTAACTGCGATCCGACCACTCTACTGAGGTTTCTGTAAATGTCTTCTGTACAAAATGCCAAGTCCGGCGTTGTTGTCAAGTGCCACCGGCGCGAGTAGAAGGTAGGCTGATCTGTGGGATCATTGACAAGTAAAAGGTGCTTTTCATCTTGCCATGCTTCAATGTCTTCTCGTTTATCAAGTGTTCTGTATCCCCAGCTCTGGGACTGGCTATTAAAGTCTCCCGCAATGAGGAAGTGGCCGTCCGGGACCTGGATTGTGTCAAGTGAGAGATTCTTGTCATTAGGGCAGTAATAATTGACAATGTCAATCACAGAGTTGCTGGTTGTTACCTTGATCTTGATATATTCTGCCTCTTCCATAAAGGTTTTGATCTGGCTGGCGTTCACGCTGTTTCGGACCAAGGTGATCACCCCGCCTTTCTTTCTTCCTCTTCGATCACACCGGAAAATCTGGTAACCTCTGATCTTAAATGGTTTTCCTTCTTGCAGGTGTGTCTCTTGGATGCAGCAGATATCAATGTTGTTTTCGTCCAGGAACTGTTCGAGCTCTGATTTCTTGTTGGTAACCCCTTCTGCGTTCCAGTGCATGATGTTAATACTGGGGTTCTCTTTGGGTTTGGTCTTCTCTTTCGGTTGGCCGGTATCTCTCCATCCTCGTCCCCTGGCTCCACAAGACGAGTTGATGGGACCTCCAGTAGCTGAGGGTGGGCTCCTTCGAGGCGTGGAGCCCGGCGCTGCACCTGCCTGGCAGATCCTCACAGGGCGAGCACCATTTCGGTTGATTCGATCTCCAAGTGTCATTTCATTAGCGTTGTGCATAATGCTCTGGTTATCCCCTCCAAATGTTTGGATTGACACCCAGTGGGTTACACCCCTGCGCCACGTTGAAGCCGAGCATATAGTCTTAAATAGGGGAAACCGTTTTTGACTAATATGAGTGTTCATAAAGGTTAATGCTTTATCCTTTACACAACAGAAATGACAATTATCCATTATGATGAAAGAAGTATTAGCTTGAATTTTTTGATAAATACTTTGACTGATGGCAGGCATGAACAGATCCCAGTCAAATTATTGTTAAAATATTCAACATCTTTTCTCACTAATTATCCTAAATGATTACAGTAGGCGTGTTGTGCTGATATTTCTAGGTCTGATCTGGCATGTCATATAGCCCTCGAAGCCACAAAGACAGTTTCTGTGGAGGAAAATGGTCGTAAAGAAATTGATATCAAACGTTATGCGAAAGTGGAAAAGGTAATAGACAAGATAATGAACTAACTTGTTTTGAGACAATTTGAGTGTCTGTGTACATGACTGTATGGTACATGTACATGTATACTGAATGTACTGTGGCACACTTGTCATTCTGCGTCTTTTCGCTTGATTTGTCACTCAAGTATGACATAATCAATTACATCACTTGGTAGCTGATGTCAAATTCTACTTCGAATAATACTTACCAGATGTACTATTATGATAATGTCTATTATCTAGTCTAGCTCAAAATAAACAATTAAAACTCCGCACTCTCCTGGTCCTGCCCCTACTGTGTCCGGGAATACCATAGCCGCAGGTACCGAGTCAATTCCCAATCACAGTCAGATTCGTCTATTTTGCGCTTTTGTCAAGTCGCAATTTTAGTGTGCTCAAATTTTCGTTAATTTAAGCAGTTATCGGTTGTTGAAAGGAATTATATCGGTGGCTTCATGGAGGAACTAGGAAAATCATCACAGGGGCAGGTTGTATCAATCTAGAATTTATACATTCGTGCCATAATGACTGTTTGAAATTTCCTTAAATTGGCACATTGTTTTAAAATGTTAGCCATTGTTGGAGTCGCTTCTGTACCCGTTAACTTTTAGTTTAATTCGGGTACTCGGTTAATTTTCTCTTGCGACTCGGTTCCTCTAAAGATGGATGCGCCCTTGGCCAAGATGGCGGCGCCCATGAATTATGTCGTTCTTGGCTTGGTGTGTCTATGCACTCTGTTTATCGCCGATATTAGCTTTCGCTTCATTGTCGAGGGTGTTTGTAGCGATCGGCGATGTAGCCTTGGTTATTTAACGTTAGTTGAAGGCTGAGTTGTGTGTTTTTAAAAATTTTCACTCAAAAAAGTTTCAAATATTTCCTGCCTAAGAACTTGATTATCATTAATTTAAGAGAAAGTTAATGTGTTTAAGAAATCTTAACTATCAAGTCGATTGTGCGTATTGCTCGTCATCATTTGTCATGTGCAGCGTTTTAATTTTTCTCTGTGTTCGCAGAAACCTAAGAATCCGGACACGTTGTGCCAGAAGTGCAACAGGTTCATGAAGCGGAAGTACTTGGGACATCACTGTGTGGCGTGCGCTCAGTGTAAGGTCGGCAGCCCTTGTGATGTGTGCGTGAAGTGGTCATCGGCAATGGTGGCAGAGTTTGACAGGGATCGACGTGCGAGGCTGGAGAGGATCGCGAAGGACAAGGCAGCGAAGTTGCAGCAGGCGTCTCTTATGGGACTTGAAGGTCGTCTGAATGAACGAATGGATTCAGCGCTGGGCGTATGGGCGGCCCAGTTCAAGGCGATGTTTGACTCGTTGCAGTCCACGGTCCCGGTGAGGCAAGCTGGTTCAGGACAACCATTAGGTGGTCCGGCTAGTTCTGCTGAGGGTCATGCACCTGCCCCTTCTCTGTCCTTGGCTCAAGAGCCGACGATAGAGGAGGAAGATCTGCTGCTAATGGAAGATTCCGGCATGCCGGATATTTCGATGACGGCAAGACCTAGTACGTCCCAGGGGTCGCCCTCGGGATTTGTACGGGTTTGCCAGGCGGATGGTGATGTCGACGTTCCGTCGGGCATATTCCATCCGCTGTTTGTGCAACCGGAGATGCCGGCGGAGCCGTGTTTTGCGGTTCCTGCTGGTATCCCGGCGGCGTTAGGTGCGGCTCCTATCGGAGTGACGGGACCAGGCGGTCGTAGTCCCGGATCCCGTGCGGGAGCCGATGGACTGCGGGGAATCCGGGTCTGGCGATTCGTTAGACACCGGTGCCGCTGGTAGTCGCGTTATGGATGCGCTCTGTCCTGGCAGAGACACGTATCATAGCGCTCAGCATGGATCGTCGGTGGCCCTCTAATCTAAGGGAGAGAGGGAGGATGAAAACGGCAGTTCTTTGATGGACGAGTCCGTTTTCTGCACCGAAGCTGAATGGGTGCAGGTCCTTGGATGGATGACCAATCGTCTCGGGTTGGCATCTGATCTAGGATCTCAGCGCGATCCGGCGATGGAACGGATGTCAGAGCGTGCGGCTAGTGCTCTGTCAAGTGGCTCTTCTGCCATGCCGACACTCCCGTTGGATACGCAGACTTCTGACATGTTGGAAGTTGCGGCATACCGTCTGGTTCAGCCAGACTATGCATTACCAAAGGCCCCGAAGGGGATAAGGAGTAGGGTCCGTTTTCCGGAGCTGGCTTATCATCAGTACGCCCGGGTTCCACGGCTTTCCGTTGCGGAACGAGAGGCGCTAAATAGGCCGTTGGCTGGGAAGGCTAAGGGGCGGTCACGTCCTTTGGTTTCGCAGACCAACAAAGACCCGTTCAATGAGCTCACGCTCATTGAAGATGCGGCGAGGGCAGCCATGGCTGCGCTGTCGCACGGGTGTACCGTCTTACAGGGTATGCTGGCTGCACGGCGGAAGGCGGACAGGTGCCAGAGGCTGCTCCCGGAATTGTTCGGGACACCATGCGCCTGTCTCAGGATTGCCTGGCCAGGGTAATCACTAGAACATTGGCAGAGCGACGGAGAATGGTTCTCGATTGTGTAGAACCAGGACCGGAAATGAGGGCTGCATTATCTTCTGCGCCCTTCATAGGTCCAGGCTTGTTCGGCGGCTCGGCACGGCAAGCGCTCTCCAAGGTTGCGTCAATGGTGGCGGAGCAAGAAGTGGTCGGCAAGTCGTGGAAGTCGACTAAGAGGACTCGGCCGCAACAGTCCTACCGTCAACATAGACAGGAGCAGCAGAGGCAGCGTCCTAGATCGCCCTTCCGTCCTTCTGGCCGTGATGCCCATAGGTCATCCGGATCGCAAGGACCTGGCCGTTCGTCCTCATACAAGTCCTCTAGTAAGAGGCCGTATGAGGAAGACAGGAAGGGTGGCGGTTCGGGCCGAGGCGGCTACCGTAAGGATAGCCGTGGCGGCGGTTCCGGACCGTCGTACCACAAGAAGCCGCGGGGCGGCCGTGGGGCTCGTTCCTGACGGGTTTCCGGCGGAACCACTACCGATGGCTTTGGAGACAGATGGAGTCGAGAATCTTCACCCAAGCGATTTAGCGTCTTATCGGCTAATCTTGACCGACAATTGTGTGCAGATTCCTTCCGTCGGAGGCAGACTTCAGCTATTCCTAAACCAATGGGAACAGGTCGTGCGCGACTGTTTAGTTTGTCAGTGGATAAGAAACGGCTACGATCCGGACTGGCTCATCCATCAATCGTTAGTTCCGTTAACCTCGACTCCAATATGGACTCCTGTTCCAAGGGAATCAGATCGTCTAGACGCCATTCGGTCAGAAATACAATCTCTTCATCAGAAGAAGGCCATTCATTTAGTCAAGGATCAGTCTTCTCTGGGCTTCTATTCGGTCATGTTCCTCGTTCCGAAGCATACCGGAGGATGGAGACCAATTCTCAATCTCAAACCGTTGAACAAGTTTATTCTTTCTCCCAAATTTCAGATGGAGACGGTTGCAGCAGTAATGACAGGGCTGAGGAAAGGCATGTGGGGAGTGTCGATAGATCTGAAGGATGCATATTTTCATATTCCAATGTCAATTCCTTTTCAGAAGTACCTTCGCTTTGCATTCCAAGACAATGTTTGGGAATTCAATGCTCTCCCGTTCGGCCTGACCACAGCTCCGAGGGTCTTCACCAAGGTGGTTCTCGCCATGACTTCTTTACTTCGCAGGAGAAACATAGCTGTTCACACGTACATAGACGACTGGCTGCTGAAGGCGGGGAATCCAGTCACTCTGCGCAGCAATCTGCAGGTAGTCCTAGCCTTATTAAAGGATCTAGGGTGGATTGTAAATCTAGAGAAATCAGAACTGACTCCATCCCAGGAGTTTGTCTATCTGGGAATCTTTTTCAATCTCAGGGACGGCGTAGCTTTTCTGGCGGAGAGCAGAGTCAAAAGCCTGATTGCAGTTTTGGAGTCGGTTTCTCTAGGAGCCTATCTGACGGCGCGCCAGTTTCTCAGGATACTGGGGTTACTAGTATCTCTGGAGAAGGTGGTTCCATATGCGGCACTCAGGCGCAGGCCAATTCAGATGTATCTAATGTCATTCTGGTCTCAGAAAACGGATCCGTTATCTCTGAGGATTCCAGTCAAAGAACCATTGATATTCCACCTTCAGTGGTGGTTATCCGAACAGAATCTCCTGCGAGGTGTTCCTCTACAACCTCCTCAACCTCAGATGTCCATCTTTACGGATGCATCGTTGACGGGTTGGGGAGCGGTATTGGACAATCAGTCAGTGTCAGGGGAATGGGATCGGACCAATGCGCAGAAACATATCAATGTGCTCGAACTATTAGCGGTGGTATTTGCACTTCGAAAGTTCGAGAGCCTAATTCAAGGCAAAGTTGTCCTAATAAGGACAGACAACTCGACAGTGGTGTCTTATTTGAACCGCCAGGGCGGGACGAGATCACCAGAGTTGTGTATGATGGTTTGGAACCTTCTGCTGTGCAGGAAGATTGAACATCCTAGCGGATGCTCTCAGTCGAAGGACGGTTTGTCGTCCGACGGAATGGCAGCTCAACCAATCGGTAGCGGAGGTTCTATTCAAACAATGGGGCAAGCCAAATGTCGACCTGTTTGCGATGAATCAAAACGCAAAGATGGTCACTTACGTGTCACCGATCCCGGACCCGCTAGCCTTAGCAGTAGACGCACTGGCAATAAGTTGGGAGGGGATGTACGCGTATGCGTACCCTCCAACAATAATCATCCCGAAAGTTCTGGCAAAAATAAGAGAGGGGGAGTGGCAGGTACTACTGATCGCCCCGTATTGGCCAGGCCGATCATGGTTTACGGATCTGCTAGACCTTCTGGTCTGCAATCCAGTCTCTCTGCCAGACGCCAGAGATCTAATCTCTCAGGACAAGGGTCTGTACCTCCACGACAGACCGGAAATGTTCAAATTGACTGCATGGATGTTGTCAAGTAGCGTGCAATTGAGGGTGGCTTTTCTGAGCAAGCAGCGAAGTTTGTTGCTTCAGCCAGAAGAGTTTCAACCACAAAGACATATAATTATAGAATCAACAAATTTGCACAGTGGTGTGAGAGAGGAGATATTAATCCCTTTTCTGCATCTGTTCAACACGTAGCGGATTTTATGTCATTTATACGAAGTTGACAAACTTGTACCTTCTACCCTAGCAGCATATAAGTCTGCATTAGCTTCAGTCATTCCCAGTCTCACTGTTGAAGGAGTGGAGAATGACACCTTGAATGAAGTTATCAAAGGAATGAGCAATCTGCGACCTAGACAGCCAATTCCTATCCCATCATGGAATCTATATCTTGTTCTACAGGTTTTAGGACAAGCTCCTTTTGAACCGATTAGATCTATTGATATTAAACTGTTAACTATTAAATCAGTTTTCTTGGTTGCAGCAGCGTCGGCGAGAAGGAGAAGCGAAATTCATGCGCTTTCTGCCGAACAAGACCGTTTTGTCGTCACGGGTGAAGGTTTACGACTACTTCCACGTCTTTGTTTCCTGTCAAAGAATCAGTCACTTAAATATCCAGGACAGCCGATCAATTTGCCAAGTTTAACTAGACATGACCCAAACTCTTCTGTTTGGTGTCCTGTCAGATGTCTTAAAATGTATAAGAAACGTACTAATGAGTGGAGAGACGACCCGAAATCTCTGTGGTTATGTCTCAAAGCTCCCCATTTACGTGCCTCGAAAGATACTATTTCTCGTTGGATAGGTGACGCTATTAAGATGTCACACAAAATCGCTACAGGAAAGCAAATTGATCATGCGAATGCCCATCAGGTCCGAGCACTAGCAGCATCATCGGCCCTTTATAAGGGTGTCTCATTAGAGGAGGTGATGTCTGTAGCACAATGGCATGCCGAGTCGTCATTCACTGATTTCTACCTTCGCGACATCTCCAGCTCACTTAATCCGGTAGCCGTCGCCAATCTGTCAAACCTAAACTAAGCCACGTCCGACCACTACTTCGCACACATCACTAAAGTCTTCCGCCTACACTGAACAAACGCTATGCACATGACTGAGTACGACCGTGGATTGGGCCGAGCTCCTGTGATGATCAAGAAAAGATCAAGCACTCAAAAATGGTGAGTGTTTACATTAATTAAGTGACTATAAATATATTTACTTACAGTCGAAATACCAGACTGCTTAGGTAAATAGTCTGGTACAAGAGTATTCTTATCCTGTCAACCAGACATTAGACTCATTCCAATTTGAAAATCTAGTCGATATACTGATATTTTTTCAAAGTTAGAAGTTGTAGTAGCTTCTTTGCACTCTACTGGACTGCCCTAGCTGAGACTTGGGGCTGACACGGGTCTGGTGGGTGTTGCATCCCCAGTGACAGCCCTCTGAATTTTGTGCAGACAAAAGAGGGGGGAGCGCGGTCTAGACCATGGAAGTTTAGCACTCAGCGTATGCCAGGGTTCTAGTCTCTTCACAACCTTCTCTGTTGGATGGTAGTTGAGTGCTGGTTCGAGCCTCACCTCCTCCCACCGGCATTTTCTGGCTGTCGAAATCCGGAGTTTATCATAATAGTACATCTGGTAAGTATTATTCGAAGTAGAATAAAAAAAGCATCCGCTTTTGTTTCTACGAGAATTCTTAATACTTACCAGATGTACTATGGCCCTGCCTCAGCCGCCCCGCTGAGGTGAGGCTGAGCTGCTTTCGCAGTTTGCCAAGGCAAACATAAGACGAATCTGACTGTGATTGGGAATTGACTCGGTACCTGCGGCTATGGTATTCCCGGACAGTAGGGGCAGGACCAGGAGAGTGCGGAGTTTTAATTGTTTATTTTGAGCTAGACTAGATAATAGACATTATCATAATAGTACATCTGGTAAGGATTAAGAATTCTCGTAGAAACAAAAGCGGATGCTTTTTTGATGCTGTCATAATGACGTATAGCCCCATCGTGAAAATAGAAAAGTTAGTCACCAGTGTGCAAATTGTATTCATTTATGAATGTACATGTACAATAACCCTCGAATTTGTTCAAGAAAATTTCAATTTTCTCATAGAAAATGTCCATTTTCAGAAAGAGACTATTTTTAAAAATTTACCACTGGAATGACTGGTGTGGTTATCAAGCCAGTCATGCCAGTGGTAAATTTAAAAAAAATTCTCCTTAGTCTGCAAATGGACCTTTCGCAAGACCACTGCAGAAGCTCTTTTTGGTTGATATGAGTGTTAAAGGGTTAATACAAATTTTTTGAGTATTTTGAAACTACTTTAAGCGCCCAGTCCAATTAGTTAAAAAATATTCAACAGCTTACCTGTACACGTAATTACCTTGAAATTAGGAAGCTGAGAATTCAGTGTTCAAAGTATATAAATCTTGATTACAACACATAAAAAGTGGGCGGAGCTTGGCTAGAAATCAGTGGCACAGCTAGAAAGAAATCGATCCTTTTCACTGGGCAAGCATGGTCTGTGTATCAACGTGAATAACGTATATTTTTGTTGCTTTGAAATTGTGTTATAATGTTTCCTAGATGAACAGGTTTACTTATTGAACAGTTCAGTACATGTTCATGATAAGTGTACATGTGTACTTGTATGATGGTGACATTACACTAGTGACTATGTACAGTAGTACGCTATCTGTTGTGTAATCTATCTGTTGTGTAATCTATCTGTTGTTTAATCTACCATGCTGTCTTTTGTGCTATTTCTAGATTCCCGGTGGCGCTATTGAGGATTCCTGTGTGCTAAAAGGTGTCATGATAAACAAAGATGTTACGCATCCAAAAATGAGACGGTATGTAGATGTGGTATTAACACATTCCCACTCCAGTGGGCCAAAAAATGGCTTCTGCACAGGTCTTGAGAAATATACAGTTGCAGGCCAAGAGAAGACTTCCTTGAAAATTTATCACCGGAATGACTGACTCGATAACCAAGCCAGTCATTGCAGTGATAAATTTGTCGTACATGTAAATGTTAAGGCTGATGCAATCTATTGGCCATTCACGCATAATATTATCCGGGTTATAGTTTTGCCGAG
Organism: Chaetoderma sp. LZ-2023a; assembly: GCA_034401795.1. Taxonomy (NCBI): domain Eukaryota; kingdom Metazoa; phylum Mollusca; class Caudofoveata; order Chaetodermatida; family Chaetodermatidae; genus Chaetoderma; species Chaetoderma sp. LZ-2023a. The sequence goes on along the minus strand of CM067360.1, from coordinate 94,802,051 downwards.
CTGGCTACTCCAAACCATATCAGACTTGAGTAGTATTTCAGACACAATGGACCTTTCCATTTTTAGCTATGCCCCGCCCATCACTAGCTAAGCTCCACCCACACCTCGCCGTGTTGGGATTGATCGATCCCCAAATGCCCTAGCTATCAATTTCCTGAAAACTATACAGGGAAGCTGTTGAATATTTTGTAACTAATTTGACTGGGTGCTGTTGCTGCCATAGGCAGCAGTTCCCAGTCAAATTAGTTACAAAATATTCAACAGAATATTTATTAAATAGTAAAAGCAAACAATTTGTACAACAACGCATAGACCGTCTTCAAATACGCGTTCGTGACGTACTTATCGACGTCATTCATTATGATGTCATTCTACACATCACGCAGTTCATTATGAAGTCATATGATGGGTGGGTACTCTGGAAAGGTGAATTCTCGAGTAAGCAAACTTAATTACATGCGTTATATTTAATTACATTCTCAGTTTCCAAGTACATATATTAAATATTTCTTTCAAATTGATGTATATGTACATGTATGTATGTACGCCTATGCACTACATGTAGGTATCGTGTCATTGCAGAATTTAATATGCAATCTGACAAGCCTGGTGTACTTATTGATGTTTGTATAATTCTGTTTTACCAGGAGGATTGATAATCCTAGGATAGTGCTATTGGACTGCTCCTTAGAATACCAGAAAGGAGAAAGCCAGGTAGGGACATGTGCAGTTACAGTTGTATGGAACAAAAAAATATAGTAGTCGCATTTGAATTCATATTTATTCTAATTAATTTAATTGAAATTAATCATTTGAATTTTTCCCCAAATCTGTTTGCTTCTATGTGATAAATGTATATTCTATGTGTTTGATAATTTATCCGTGATAAAAAATTGTGCATAAATAAGTTAAATATTATCTTACATGTATTTTTGATTGCTGGTAAAGTACATGTACATGTTCTTTATGCTTTGTGGGCACCTTTAAGCAATGAACTTATGTTTCTCACCTTCAAGGAATTGACCTTTCCATTTTAGCCATGCCCCACCCATCTTTAGCTAAGCTCCACCCACACCTCGCTCGTGTTGGGATCGCTCGATCTCTGAATTCCTTGACTATTAATTTCCAGAAAACTATGTACATGTGTATACAAACTTACAAAGTCAGTAAGCTATTAAATATTTTGGAACTAATTTGACTGGGCACTATTGCTGCCTATGGTAGCAAAAGGTCCAGTCAAATTAGTTTCAAAATATTCAACAGCATGTTTATTAAAAAGCAGAGACAACATGTCAGACTATTAAGTGTTAAAGACGGGCCATATAGAATCATTTATGACGTAATGATTATAATGTCATCTTACACGCTGCTTAGCTGATTATGACATCTTATGATGTCAGATTGGTAGATGGTTACTCTGGAAAGGTGAATTGTCTGGTATCCATACCGAAGAGTATTAAATACATGTATATAACTTCAAAACTGCTTTAACAATCGTAACGTAACTTGTCACAATGTCGCGATTTCATCCCGGCCGAATTGGTTACATTATGATAATTAGATGGCGATAATATCTCGCTCTGGCTAGCGTATAAGATTCCCCTGTATATTGAATGTATTTCTCGCTCAAAGATGTTTTTATGCGTTCTATTACGCCTAAAGTATGAAATAAACTTGTTACTATTAATAAAAATAACCCGATATTTAGCGATTATTATTACTTTGAATCTAGCGGTAAAGTTACCAATTTTCGTTCATCTGAAAAATGTTTTGCAATATTTATAAATTACCTGTATATAAGGCTTTTTTGGCTCATATTTTGTAAAATTTTCCCCTGCGTGTTATCTATTAGTGCGCAATATGTTCGTGAAAGTAACCATTTTAAGGAATGGATTTCAATTTTTTCTTGACATCTTGTCCAAATAGAAGCCTAGGCTTTAAGCCTTAAATTTGTTAAAAAAAAAAAATTTCAAAGAAAATGTCAGTTTGCAGATTAAGTGAAGACTATTTTAGAAAAATGTACCACAATAGTCTTCTCTTGGTCTGCAAAGGGACATTTGACTGATATGAGTGTTAAAGGTTTAATAGGCAATTTTTTTGGTCAAAATCTTAGATTTTGCTCAAAATTTACTAGAAATGGTCATATTGCTTCTTACCATTTTGACCGATTTCAACCAAGTTGGTCTGAAAGTATGCTCATAGGCTCTAGAACTTCCATTCAGAATTTTTATTTGTCGATTTTTTATGTGAAAACCTCAGATTTTATTAAAAATGTACTGGAAATTCTCACATGTTAACCCTTTGCCCTAGATAAAGTGAATTCCATATGATTCACTATGTGCTGTTGAACATTTTAAAACAAATGTGACTGTCTGACCTAGCTATTGATTCTTGGACGTCATGGAATTTAAAAATTTTAGTCAGAAAGTCATGGAATTTCAAATGCTGAAAGGTGTACAAACCCTGCTTGTGATTTTTTGATGATTTTATGTACATACGTGTATAAATGTTACTGTTTCTTCCTGCAGACCAACATTGAACTGACCAAAGAGGAGGATTTTGTGTAAGTATAAAGACTAACAACATCAAACAGTGAACTATAAATGATCATGTAAATGTATACTTAGTTCAACAAGGGGGTTACATTGTAACTCATAATTGCATTCCTTACCTGTACATGAATCACAATTATATTAAAACACCTTTAACACAGAGCTATGCCTCTCATGTAGGGATCCGCAATTATTTGATGTCATAATCAATGGACCTTTCCATTTTTAGCTATGCCCCGCCCATCACTAGCTAAGCTCCACCCACACCTTGCCGTGTTTGGATTGATCGATCCCCGAATGCCCTAGCTATCAGTTTCCTGAAAACTATACAGGGAAGCTGTTGAATATTTTGTAACTAATTAGACTGGGTGCTGTTGCTGCCATAGGCAGCAACAGCGCCCAGTCAAATTAGTTTCAAAATATTCAACAGAATATTTATTAAATAGTAAAAGCAAACAATTTGTACAACAGCCCATAGACCGTCTTCAAATATGCGTTCGTGACGTGCTTATCGACGTCATTCATTATGATGTCATTGTACACACCACGTAGTTCATTATGATGTCATATGATGGGTGGGTACTCTGGAAAGGCGAATTACGTCACATAGTAGCTGACGTCACAATCATAATGATGTATAGCTTTTAATAAACATTCTATTGAATAATTTTTAAATAGATGTTATTGGGGGCTGTCGCTGCTTATCAACAGTCCCCAGTCAAATTAGTTTTAAAATATTAAACAACTAAAATTAGCTTTAAATCTGGACTGGCAATTCAGGGTTCAAAGTATATAAATAGTAAAAAAGTGGGTGGAGCTTAATGAGAAAAATGGGTGGGGCAAAGCTAGAAATGGGAGTGTCTATTGGATGAATCTACAGTACAACATTCTAGTAATTTCTAGGTTATAGTCATTGTATTCAAACAGTGAGTGACCCTCTCTCTTATCAGCATGATATGTTTGTTGTCAGAATTCCAATTATTAACGCTTTCAATGATTATTTCCCCATATCTCGTTTTCAAATCAATCTCACAGGAAAACTTATTTTCAATTAATTTGACTGGAAGCCATTGCAACAGAATACATCTATGCTACATAAAGAATTAATTTTCTTGGGATTTTGTGTTGAAAGTATTAACAAGCGAGTTGGGGAAAGACTGGTGTATATTTTTGAAACAATGTGTTTTGTACTGTAGCAGCTGATGAATATCAGTTGCCTTTAATAATCAGGCGGGCTAATGTCGACCCCTATTGTGCTCTTAAAACATGTACATTTGCATGCCAATTGAAGACTATTTTTGAAAATTTACCACTAGAATGACTTGCTCGATAATCGAGCCAATTATCGAGCCAGTCATTCCAGAGCAGTAAATTTTCCAAAATAGTCTCAGCTTGCAAATAGACATTTGCATGTGCTGAGCCAAAAGTTACATTTCTTGACTTATTTTGATCATTAACCCCTTAACACTCAAAATTTGTTCATGAAAATTTAAATTTTCTCATAGAAAATGACCATTTGCAGACCAAGAGAAGACGAGTATCGAGCCAGTCATTCGAGTGGTAAATTTACAAAAATAGTCTTATCTTGGTCTGCAAATGGACAAATCTCAAGCCCACTGCAGAAGCAGTTTTTGGCTGATATGAGTGTTAAATGCTTCTGATTCTACATGCAGGAATTTAGCCTAGCCACCAAGAGCTTTCAGTCAAATTGTGTTCAAGATATTCAGCGTATCCAAAGCTAAGCCTCATGAAAAATAGCCACCAACAGCTTTCAGTCAGTGTTTTCAAAATATTCAGTATTTCCAAAGCTGAACCTCATGACAAATAACCACCAACAGCTTTCAGTCAAATTGTTTTCAAAATGTTCAGGGTATCCAAAGCTGAACCTCATGGAAAATGTAGTCTGCAGAAGTACACTAAGCAAACAGATAATGAGTGGGTCTATGATTCTATTGGTAAATACATGTAGATCACTGAACAACTTGATAATTGTACACAATTACAATTTATATGTATGTATTTACAGGCAGATTTTGAGAATGGAAGAGGATTATATCCAGCAAGTTTGTAACAACGTGATTGCTGTACGACCTGACCTGGTGATTACGGAGAAAGGTGTGTCTGATTTGGCGCAACATTTCCTAGTCAAGGCAGGTATCAGCTGTATACGCAGAGTCAGGAAATCAGATAATAACCGAATTTCCAGGTAAGAGAGTACGAGGGTAGCTGAGCTACATGTATATGTATATCAATCATCACATGACTAGTGTCTGTCTACCTGTCTATGGGTGTGGGCATATACAAATCAGGCACATTTTCTTATTTCTGGACAGATTAACACTAAACCGCCAGATGTTCAAATTGCCATTTAATATTTTGCGTTGTTAAAATTATCCATCCATTTGATTTTGATCTCGGTCATGTCTCTATATTCTCTATGTATTGAGTCAAGGGAGGTAACTACTTTATACTAGCTAGTCATTGAGAGCTATCTCCCCTGTACCTATTAGAACTAATGTATAATTATGAATCTGGAGCTAAGTGTTCTTTTCCGCTATTTAGACGAAATATGTTGAAATCACTTTAGGAATTAAGTACATGTGTTATATGGCCAGGAGCTTTCAGTGTTAGTCATTCTGAGTATCAAGGCACTTAGGCCTCTTGTTTAAAACTAATTCAACTCTAACTACATAAGGGAAAGATAACTGGAGCATAAAGTAAATATTCAAAAATATCTTGACCTGTAAATGAACATTCCACTAGACCATAACAGAGGCTGGTTTTGGGCGGTATGACCATTAAAGGGTTAAAATGAAATGTCTACATTATGTTTGTCACACTACAGTTTGTATAGTGGGGAATGGATTACATTTATTCATTATTCTAACCTGCTTGTTCATTTTTTCCTGCTTTATAGGGCGACTGGTGCCACTATTTGTAACCGGACTGATGAGCTGAAAGAGGAGGATGTTGGTGTGAATTGTGGATTGTATGAAATCAGGAAGATAGGAGACGAGTGAGTACATGTAATAGAGGAGCCATTTCAAGCGTTTTCACGCCCATTTCTAGCTAAGCTCTGCCCACTTTTTTACTCATTGGTTTTGATTTGAAACTGAAACCTGAATTAATAAATTAAATATTCAGATGGGCTGTTGACTATTTTGAAACCCGTTTGACTGGGGAATCTTTCTGCCTATGGCAGTAGCAGCTCTATGTCAAATTAGTTACAAAATAGTCTACTGAATGTTTATTAACCATTTAACACTCATATCAGCCAAAAACGGCTTCTGCAGTGGTCTTGAGAAATGTCCATTTGCAGACCAAGAGAAGACTATTTTTGAAAATTTCCTGTTTGAATGCGTTTCTTGTTTACATGCATAGCGCTTGCACCGAAAATGCTGCCTTATGTACATATTAATAGTCGAGCTGGCCAAATGCAGCTTCTGCAGTTGTATTTAGTAATGGCCCAATGCAGGCTGAGACATATGTTTAAATTTTAAGTGACCATTCGAAGACTGAGCCAGCCATTCCAGTGATGCAGTACATTTTCAAAACGTATTGATTGTTAGGCGTGCAACTGAACATTCACTAAGCAAACCTCTTCATTTTCTTGATGAATCGTGATCATCGCTTGGCAGCCTAGCATAGTAGCAATATCTTCCAATGACATGTACATGTGTATGTTAAAAATATTCAAAGTTAATTCTAAGCTATTTTGTAGCACGGTTCCTACCAATCGATTTTCGCGCCTGGCTGTTTTGTGGGAAATTTGCCATTATGTAATATAGTTCACTGTATACATGTAGCACACATCTGACTGTTCACAGATACTTCACATTTTTGGAGGAGTGTAAAGATCCGAAAGCTTGCACAATTCTATTACGTGGAGCCAGTAAGGATATACTCAGTGAGGTGGAGCGAAATCTGCAAGATGCGATGAACGTTGCGCGTAACGTCATGGTGGAGCCGTTGCTTGTCCCTGGAGGTGGAGCATCAGAGATGGCATTAGCTCAGGTACTAGAAGAAGCTTGTTAACCTTTGAACCCTAAAATGTGTTCAAGCAAATTTCTATTTTCTTAGAAAATGTTCATTTGCAGGCCAAGAAAATTATTTTGAAAATTTATCACTGGAATAACTGGCTCGGTTCTCGGGCCAGACATTCCAATGATAGATTTTCAGAAATCGTCTTCCTTGGTAGCAAATGGACAATTCTCATGACCCACTTGATTTTTTAAAGTGTTATTTGTCTTACATGTATTATATACATGTAAATGAAAGTTGTGGTGTAATTTCGAGTGATTTATTCTTTTACTAATAACAAGTTTGTAGATTCGCTCAAATTGTTCATTTAATTTACCATTTGCAACTGTGTCTACCGATTCTCACAAAATTCAGGTACGGTAACACACATGCATGCACGCACACACACCAGGCATGCATATTGCCTACTAGAAAATAGCTTTAAATAAAACCTGCTCGTCTAAATCATAAGAGGATTTAGATCGCTCATTACATGTACATTGTATGTGGTCATGTATGTAATGTTAGCAAGGACAATTTACATTTGCCAGTGTACAGTACAGATCATAAATAACTTTCATACATCCGTCAAATCACATCTCATTTATGCTTTGACTGATTTCAACCAAATTTGGCTGGAAGGATCCTATGGTGGTAGGCTCCAGAACCTCTGTTCAGAATTTTGGTTGGTCAAACTTTCTATCCGCCATCTTGGATTTTCCAAAAATTTTCTGGAAATCATTTAAAACTACTCAAATATAAATGGCCCGACTTCAAGTAAACTTGGGTGGACCAATTCTATGCTGGTAGGCTTCAACACATCTAACGAGAATTCTGATTGGTTAATATTTCTGGTGGCCAGCTTGGATTTTCTGAAAATTTCAGGAAATCAGTTCAAAGCCTACTCATTAACCACTTGGCCAATTTCAAGCAAACTCGGTTTGGAGGACACTAGATTTGTATGCTTCAGAACATGTACACAGAATATTGATTGGTCTATTTCTTTGGCGTCCATCTTGAGTTTTCCGGAAAATGGCAGGAAATTGTTTAAAACGCTACTCTTCATTAACTGCATGGGCGATTTCAACCAGACTTGGCGGGAAGGATAGTAGGCTGGTACATGTAAGTTTCAGAACTTGTTTACAGAATTTTGATTGGTCAAGTTTTCCGGTGGCCATCTTCGATTTTCTGAAAATTTCAGGAAATCAGTTAAAATGCTATTACATATAACTGCGCTGTTCCTCATTAACCTCTTGAATAATTTCAAGCAAACTTGGTTGGGAGAATCCGAGCGTGGTATGCTTTAGAACATTTGATTGATCAATTTTTTGGGCAGCCATTTTGAATTTTCCGAAAAATTGTGAGAAATCGTTTAAAATCGTCCTTAACTGCTTGGGCAATTTCAACCAGAGTTTACTAGAAGGATACTAGGCTGGTAGGTTTCCGAACTTGTATACAGAATATTGATAGGTAAATGTAAATTGTTCCGTCAATCATCTCTGATTTCGGGAAATCAGTTAAAAGCCTACTACTTATTAACCACTTGGCGGATTTCAAGCAAACTCGGTTGAAACGACTCTAGAGTGATACATGTATGCTTAAGAAATTATATACAGAATTTTAATTGATCCATTCTTTCGGCAGCATCAGCGTCCATCATTAATTTTCCACTAAATATCATTTGTACTGTATTCCAATATTGTATCGTCTCTTTTCACTGCTGAATTTAGAATACATGTATTATGTCTGTTCAAATGCTAACGGCCCTGGTGAGCACTAAGGCCCTTGGACTTCGTGTTACAGTTTTGAACACTAAGTGAGAAATGTGTTTAATATTTTGAACACACAGACATACTAAGACAGCAATGTCTACCAATCAAATTATGTTCAAAATATTGAACAGTATATTTTGCTTTGGAAATATATTAAGTTATTTCTGAGTTGTGCTTTTGCACACGATCTGTCTTAAAACTCAACTTTACCATGCAGAAATGAGAAATTCTTTTTAATGTACATGTAGTGAATATCTTGTTGAATATTTTGAAACTAACTTGACTGGTAGCTATTGCTGCCTACAGCGTCAACAGGTTCTAGTCAAATTAGTTTCAAAATATTCAACAGCTTTCCTATCATGTATACCTGTTGTACAATCGAGACGAGATAATTTTGTGGGTTAAATTCGATGAACATTTTACCGGAACTTATGACATTGACCTACTATCATTTTCCAGGCACTGAATGAGAAAGCTAAGAGCATCACGGGAATACATCAATGGCCGTATCGCGCTATTTCACGCGCCTTGGAAGTACTACCTCGCACTTTGATTCAGAACTGCGGGGCCAGCGCTATCAGCACATTAACAGCTCTCCGGGTAAATAGTCTATAGACATTAAAGTCAATGGATGAATCGACTTTTAGCTATCCCCCCCCTCCCCCTCCCAGAATCTCAATTTTTCAGAAAACTACATGTCAGCTGCTGAATATTTAAAAACTAAATTGACTAAATTTGACAGTCAAATTAGTTTCAAATCCAGCGTATCAATCTATCATATGATGTCATAATCAACTAAGTAATGTGTAGGCTGATGTCATATTCATAGCATCATGAATGATTTGATATAGTGTGTCTTTAACGCTTAATAGTCTGACAGGTTGCTATTTGCTATTTAATAAACACACTGTTGAATATTTTAAAACTAATTCGAATTAGTGTCAAAATATTCAACAGCCTATCTGCATAGTTTTCTATAAGTCGGGGAGGTCAGAGATCGATTGATCCCAACACGAGCAAGGTATGGGCAGAGCTTAGCGGGAGATGGGCGGGACATAGCTACGGCTAGAAAGGTCGATTGATTATGACATAGATACTTGAGTAGCAGATCAGATTCCTCTATTGATAAATATACACCATTAGAATCGGTTTCCTTTTGAAGGCTTTGATAATTATTATTACATATATTTTTAAATATCTTTAAAGAAACTGTTCTGAAGGTAAGTGTGTTGTAAAAGCCAATATGGCTGCTTGGGAATATTCTTTGCACCCAATGATCTGTATGCTTCTGGAGGAATGAATTTCTGTGATAAACACAGTTCAAGTTAACTTTGATTTGTATATTTTAGGCAAAGCATGCACAGGCCAAGATGACAAGTTTTGGTGTTAATGGTGAAACGGGCGAGATCGTTGACATGAAAGAATATGGTGTCTGGGATCCGTATACAGTGAAAGCGCAGACATTAAAAACAGCTGTTGAGGTTTGTAGTAACCCATTAACTCGCAAATTTGTTCAAGAAAATTACAATTTTCTCATACTTGTAGAAAATGTCCATTTGCATATGAACAGAATATTATTATGTTTGAAAATTTATCACTGGAACAAGCCAGTCATTCAAATGTTAAATTTTTTTAAATTGTCCGTGCACTAATGACATTTTTCTGGAACACGGCTGAAGCCCTTTTTGGGCAGCAGACATGGCAATGGACCTTTCCATTTTTAGCTATGCCCCGCCCATCACTAGCTAAGCTCCACCCACACCTCGCCGTGTTTGGATTGATCGATCCCTGAATGCCCTAGCTATCAATTTCCTGGAAACTATACAGGGAAGCTGTTGAAGAATTTGTAACTAATTAGACTGGGTGCTGTTGCTGCCATAGGCAGCAACAGCGCCCAGTCAAATTAGTTTCAAAATATTCAACAGCATATTTATTAAATAGTAAACGCAAACAAGTTGTACAACAGCCCATAGACCGTCATCAAATATGCGTTCGTGACGTACTTATCGACGTCATTCATTATGATGTTATTGTACACGCCACGCAGTTCATTATGACGTCATATGATGGCTGGGTACTCTGGAAGGTGAATTGCATTGCCAATGTAATTAATTACAATTACAACTTTGCAAAATGGTCAATCACATTACAATTACTGCATTTTGTGAATGTAATTAATTACAATTATAATTACTTGCAAAGTAATTAATTACAATTACTTTACCAATATGTGTGTATGAATTGGTTTCTAAGCAATGGCAAGTGTGTGAATGTGCCTGTGCATGCTGAATAAATACACAAAGAATTTTATGCGGTCATATTTTACTTTGAAATTATCATCTTTATTTTTAATCAATACCCACATATATAGGTACGTACTAGCAAAATAGTACCTGCAGTGGTTTGGATAAATGTCCATTTGCAGACCAAGAGAAGACTGTTTGAAAATTTATCAAGTCTAGAATGACTAACTCAATAACAGAGCCAGTCATTGCAGTGGTAAATTTTCATAAATAGTCTTCTTGGCATGGCAAGAGAAAATAATCTGTCTCGGGTCTGCATATACTCTTTCATTAACACTTAACCTGTATCACCCTGATGTCAAAATTTTAAAATTTCAAATTAAATAAAAAGATGAACTGTTGTTCATTTTTCAAGAAGTTTTAATGGAAGATGTTGCTGTCATAGTCTCATAGACAGCAATATCGTCCACGAATCTTGTAGAAGAATCTACACCAGTTTGTTTGCCCTGAAGAGTCCATTAAGTAGCCTGTATGTGGCCAATCCATACCCTAGCAAACCTGGCTTGAGCAGTGGGTTTGAGCAGTCCATTTGTAGGGTAAAAGACAATTTTCTTACATTTACCACTGGAATGACTGGCCAAAGCCACTCATTCCAGTTTTGAATTAAAAAAAAAATGGTCCTCTTGGCCTGCATATGGACACTGAACAGAAGATTTTCACATGACAAATCTTGAGCTTCAAAGAATTAATGTACTGCACCCTATAGAAAATAGACCAGGAGCTATTAACCCTTTTTAAGGAGAAAATTATTTAGGGTGTCTGACATATTCAGTTTAATATTTTGAAAATAATTTGACGGAGATCTCTTGCTACCTACATGTATGCAACCAGCGACATTTAGTTAAGCTATTTTCAAAATCTTCGACCGAATAATTCTTACAATGTGAACAGAATTTGTAATATCACATCTGTATAGTTGAAAGGGTGTCTACAAAACTATCAATAAAATCATCAAAAGAGTTTTGTGAATGGAGATAATCACACCTCAGGGGATTGCTGACCACTGGTGGAGTTAACCCTATCAATAATACTCATCCTCAGTGGTAAAGTAAATATAGACATACTAACTTAGTATTACTATGTGAACTAAGTTCCTTAGAATAATTTGTTTGCATGTTGATTTTTGCTAAACGGCTACAATTTCTCACTTATTTTCAAAATATTGTGCAACTCTCCTCAGACATGTTAGAGTACATTCCTGAAATGTAAAGCTAAAGATATTAGGCTGATCTAGAAAAACACAGGCCATGAGGATATGAAATTTTTGTATGCATGTTTATAAAGAACACCATGCGTCATAATACACAGGTATCATAATTGTCATTTAGGAATTAAACCTTTCAATGTGATGTCTGAAAAATTTGGTTGACTATTTTGATAGCAATTTGACTGAAAGCTGTTGCTGTGTAAGGCACCTTTTATTTCCATTAAAATTATTTTCAAATTTTAGGAGCTTTAACCAGTTTGAACGTGAACGAGCAAATATGAAAAAGCACATGCATTTTTACCAAAGACCCTGTTTAATATTTTGAAACTAATTTAACTGGAAGCAGTTGCTGCCTAAGGCAACAACAAAGTAAGGCAGCAAATATTTCCAGTCAAATTAAGGTTAATTACGCCTTTAAGCTCAGAGAACAAATACCATAAATCACATGTACATTCTTAATAAATATGTGTTTAATATTTTGAAACTGATTTAACTAGAGCAGTAAGGCAGCAACAGCTTCCACTCAAATTAATTTTACGTAACCATTTGAACCTGAAAGAGCAATTATGAAAAAGCAATACATTTCAGTTGCTGCATTGGATAGATAGCAACTGCTTCCAGTCAAATGTGTCATGCAGCGAGCACTTCCAGTCGAATAAATGTTAATAAGACTGAGTTTGAGCCCAAAGAATAAATACAAAATATCACATGTGCATTTTCAACAAATATTTCTGTTTAATTTTTTTAAACTAATTTGACTTAGCAGGAAGGCAGCAACAACTTCCTGTCAAATTAATGTAAAAAAACTAAATTAGTAGGTATGATGTGATCTGTTATACATTGTGTACCTTCCTAATGCATTGCGGTTTCTTGAGAAGAATTAAGAAGCGATATAAATTTATAGTGTCAGCATCAAACACCATATTATATTTTTCTAAGTAATTGATAAAGTAATTGAAATTACCAATTACAAATTCAAAAATGTTCTAATGTAATTAATTACAATTACTTTTGGAGCTACTCAATTACAATTACAATCATTTACTTGAAAAATGTAATTAAATTACAGCCAATTACAAATTACAATTACCCCATGTTTGTTGATCAGCTGGGTGAATCTGAAGAAAAGGTTTAAATAATCTAACCTGTTCGCGCTGTTAGGAGCACCAAATGACGTGATCATTAAAGACAGGTTATTTTTTATCGAATTAATACACAACAGTTGTCAGATCGAATGCTGCCTTTTTGAGTGATGGTGGCAGTCTGGATTGGTTAAGAACATAGAAATTTGTATAGTCAATGTCCATGTTGCAGGTGCCACTAGAATGACTGGCTAAGTTATGCAAATGTGCCAATTATTGCAAGAGCTACCAAAATTATAGATGCACTATTAATCTGCAAATTGTTTCCCAAATCTTTTTACAATTCGTTCATATACATTTTTAGGAAGGCTTGAGGTGAGAGTCAGAAGAGTTGAAGTAAACACTTTACTGGTCACGACGGCTGAAACTGGCCGCTGCAGCACGGTCTCGCGGAATGGATATTTGCAGAGCAAGAGAATATTTTTGAAAATTTACTACTGGAATAACTGGCTCGGTAACCGAGCCAATCATTCCAGTGGTCAATTTTCAAAACTGGTCTCTTGCCCTGCAAATGCACATTCAAAGTGGACATTTAGATTTTCTTGACCAAATTTGACAAAATGGAAATTGTCAAAACGCATCTACTCATTAACCACTTGGTGGATTTTAACCAAATTTGATTGGATTGATCCTATTGTGGCAGAGTCTAGAACTTCTATTCAGTGTTTTGATTGGTCTGTTTTTTGATGATCCTCTTGGATTTTCCAAAAGTTTATGAATGAGCCGATTTCAACTATGTTATTGTTGTAGGCTTCAACATATAAAACAAGAGTTTTGATTTGTTGATTGATTTGGTGACCGTCTTGGGGTTTCAGAAAATTATGCAGAAATCCTTTAAAACGTACCCTATTCTACCCCTTGGTAGATTTTGACCAAATTTGGCTTGAAGGATCCTATGGTTATACCCTCTAGCATGTCTAGAACTTATATTCAGAATTATGATTTTTGGTGGCCATCTTGGATTTTCTGAAAATTATCCATGGTGTTTATTTACATGCAAATCTTTGAAATGCTGTGGTCCTGGAGTGTCACAGGCACTTGGGCCTCCTGTTACAATTTTACTGTTTGGTTGTGACTGGTAACTAGTATAAGTTGGTCAGTCAGTACAATTTTTGACATTTCTAGCAAAGCTGTCACAGTTACTACTATAGCATGTTGCACTTGTTTCTTTGCAGACCGCCATTCTGTTACTGCGAATTGATGATATTGTCTCAGGAATCAAGAAAAAGTCGGATGATAGCACCGCTCCTCAAGTCCAGCAGCCAGCAGGCCCAGCAGGAGATGAACCTTGATGAGTGGGTATCAACGTTTATGTCACGAAGGCTGGCATTGCTTATTTATTCACATCATACATGTACAGATTACACAAGGATTTGTCACTTATGCATTTGCTTCAAAACGAAAACACGTCATCTGAGATTTCTTCGTCCATGGTTGATAATTTACGATTTATAACTTTCCAATTATGGATGGGCAAAGAGGATTTTTGAAAACTTCAGTGATATGGCTGGCTTTTAAAAACCAGCCATATCAGTGAAGAGTTTACAAAAAAAAATCCTTGATAAGTACAGTACAGCTATGAACAAATTTATAAAATTCTGGAAAGAGAAACAAAAATTTGGAGCAAAAGAAAAAGCAAAATAGAAATGAGAGAAAATCAAAGGAAACTGGATTAATCATTCTTTGTGACTAGGATTTTGTCATCTTTGGTTTTGGCTTTTTCTGTTCCCAGAAAATGTTAACTTTGTTTTTAGCTTTACTGTAGATGATTTATGTTGTGATCACTGAATGTTTATGACCAGTAAGCGGGTATGTGACTCGGTGGTACAGTCTAGTTGCTGAACACTTGAGAACAGATGCATCATATTTCATGTGTATCTTTATATTTATCAGGTGAATTTACAGATGAAAAATAAAATTAAAACAGAAATATAACCATATTGTTTATAATTACCCTCGCCCCACAATAGACCTTTCCACTTTATCCACCCACCATATGATGTCATAATTAACTACATGATGTGTAGAATGACATCATAATCAATGACGTAGATAAGTACGTCACGAATGCATATTTGAAGATGTACTATGCGTTGTTGTACGAATTGTATATGTCTACTATTTAATAAAGATGCTGTTGAATATTTTAAAACTAATTAGACTGGGTGCCATTGCTGTGGTGCGTTGCTGCTATAGGCAGAAACAGCACCCAGTCAAATTATGGCAGCAACGGCACCCAGTCAAATTAGTTTCAAAATATTTAACAGCTTATCTGTATAGTTTTCTGAAAATTGATAGCCGTGGAGTTCAGGGATCGATCGACCCCCCAACACGAGTGAGGTGTGGGTGGCGCTTAGATAAAGATGGGCGGGGCATAGCTAAAACTGTAAAGGACCATTGGAAGAGTAATACATTCAGTTCTGTATCTCTGTAACTAAAGTTTTAAACACAAAGGCTGCTACATGAAACTGCACAAGATGATGTCCATACTGGCAGTGATCCTGATTTAAAAACATGGATCTTAGGCATGTGCAATTATTGCGTTGAGTGATCGCGTTCGATTATTTAAAAATAATCGTGATTACTCGGCTTTGGTACAAATTAGCAAGACCTAACAACAAACGAATATCGATAACGAAAGCTGCAATGTGGTTTAGAATAGTTCATTTGCAGGGCAAGAGAAGACTATTTTTGAAAATATATGACTGGAATGGCTGGCTCGATTCTCGCACCAGCCATTCCAGTCATACATTTAAAAAATAGTCTTCTCTTGCCCTGCAAATGGACATGGATTAACTAAGCAAAATGTCATTGTTCATGACCGATAGCATTAAAAAGTAATTAAAAGTTGGTTTTGAAATATTTTATGCAATAAATTAAATGAATTAAATTCACGATTTAAAAACATAACGATTTTCGATGGATCTGAATAAAATTTTGAATATTTTAGTTAAGCTGGGAACTACTTATACAATTTGCTAAAATAGCATACATTTAGAGGCTTAAATTGTGTGCCTAGATGTAAAGAAACGAAATAAATCTTACCATGATGATTTCATTATGTATAAATTAATATAAATTTTTAAGTTGTGAATTTGAATTAGGGGACCATGCCTCGATTTCAATTTCACAACTAAAAGTTACGAAATTTATTTAGATGGAATGAAATCATTATATTTACAGATTTATTTCGTTTCATTTGATCGAGGCACATAATTTAAGCAATTAAAGGTATACAATTTTAACCATTTTTTTCGAGCATTTTGGTATGAATATGCACCTTCAATATTTAATAATTCACCTTTCCAGAGTACCCACCCATCATATGACGTCATAATGAACTGCGTGATGTGTAGAATGACATCATAATGAATGACGTCGATAAGTACATCACGAACGCATATTTGAAGATGGTCTATGCGTTCTTGTACAAATTGTTTGCTTTTACTATTTAATAAATATTCTTTTGAATATTTTGAAACTAATTTGACTGGGCGCTGTTGCTGCCTATTGAAACTAATTTGACTGGGCGCTGTTGCTGCCATGCCATAGGCAGCAACAGCGCCCAGTCAAATTAGTTACAAAATATTCAACAGCTTCCCTGTATAGTTTTCAGGAAATTGATAACTGGGGCATTCGGGGATCGATCAATCCCCGCACGGCGAGGTGTAGGTTGAGCTTAGCTAGTGATGGGCGGGGCATAGCTAAAAATGGAAAAGTCCATTATACATGATTGTTAGGTGCTCCATAGGACCTACTGCCACTCCTTTCTGAGGTTCCAAGTTGCATTTTGGTAGTATAGACACGCATAAGGATGCATATGAGAATCCCTGATGAAGAATAGTTTTTCCTGTATTTGTCTGTGATAGTGTCAAGTCAAGTGTGAGTCTATTCGACGGGAGTGGTTGTATATGACATGACTGTTTATGTAGAATGTGTGGCTTTGTTATACACTGGTTCTATAGGACCGGGGTGTTTCTATAGGATACAGGTAGTTCTATAGGATACAGGTAGTTCTATAGGACTGCGGTGTTTCTATAGGATACAGGTAGTTCTATAGGATACAGGTAGTTCTATAGGATACAGGTAGTTCTATAGGATACAGGTAGCTGTATAGGATACAGGTAGTTCTGTGAACCCTGTAACATTCAAGCCAGCCAAAGACGGCTTCTGCCATGGTATTGACAAATGTGCATTTGCAAGGAACTTTTTTAAATGACTACTGGAATGATTGGGTCGATAACTGAGCCAGTGAGAAATCTAAAAAAAAAATGTCTGCAAATTGACATTTTCTACAAGAAAGTGTCACCTCTCTTATCCCTACCCCCCCCCCCCCCCCCCCCCACCCCCCGCTCCCATCCTATAGCTTGATCGATTCAGCCTGTTTGCGTGTACTGTATATGCACAGTTAACCAGTTACTACTCGAGGGAGATAACTTCATTTCCATAAAGCCTCATAGGAAAGGGAAAATTGAAATTTGAAACTTGATATTTAGATTAGTGAAAAGTTTTCGAGAATAAACCTATTTCTTTAACGATGGATGATAAACTCTCATGGTGAAGCCGCCCAAAACCAATGTCTGTAGTAATGGTAGTGGAAGAATATTCATTTGCAGTCCAGTGAAAAGTATTTTTGAAAATTTACCACTAGAATGACTGGCTCACTAACTTTCAATAAGAAAATATTGTTGATTTTACTGACCAAATTTAGCTAATAACTGGTTAATCTCATTGACCACGTGAGCTTGTGCTTGATAATTAAGATATGCCCAGTAAGGTTACTTTATATATACATATAAAACATATTTGGGTGCCTTATTAGAGTAATGCATTGTCATTTTTTCTGTGCCATAATATTGTTCAGTTTGTTTTCGTGTGAATATATCAATGTCTGATCATAAGATTGTTTTTCTATTTTTTCTACCTTTTGAAGAAACAGTCTGTTTATTAACCCATTTCATCATGTATTTGATATTGCTAACTATTTTATTTATGAAGTCTTGTTCCGTCATTTGAGCTGTATATTATTCGATTGAGCAATTCTATCTGTCATTCAACTATTTGATGTCATAATCAATTATTTATGTTACTTCATGAATACATTTCCTCACTCGATCATACGACGTCATAATCAACTATGCGACGTGTATGCCGACGTCATGAATGTTTCGATTAAGCCTGTCTTTAGCGCTTAATAGTCCGACATGGAGTACGAATTGTATGTTTTTTGCTATTTAATAAACATTTTGTTGAATATTTTGAAACTAATTTGACTGGTGTCATTGGACGCAACAGCACCCGGTCAAATTGGTTTCAAAATATGTAACAACTTACCTGTATAGTTTTCTGGAAATTGATAGTCAGGGAGTTCAGAGATCGATCGATCCCTCCACGAGCGTGGTGTGGGTAGCGCTTAGCTACTACTGGAAAAGTACCTTGTTAGCTGATGTCACAAAATTATGTAACTCGAAAAGTTTCTCACGAATATGTACGAAAGATGAATTCACAAATTAATAAATATTTTGTTGAATGTTATTAAACTAATCAGACTATGAGCCGTTTGCTCCCACTCAAAATCAGTTTCAATGTATTCAACAACTAACCTGTATAGTTAGCTTAAAATCTAGGTTCAGGAATTCAGGTTTCAAAGTTGCAAATCGATTCCAGCATGCATAAAAAGTTGGCATACCTTTGCTAGAAATGTCTGGGGCATAGGTAGAAACGGGTCCCTCTGTTCCAAGCCACTCATACATCTTGTAGCTTGTTAAATTTTGTTGAATGTTGTGAAGCTATCATAAACCCCTTGATCACTTAAGTCCCATAATCTTAATTTCAATATAGCAAAGCTGGTCAATCTATTTCGAGTATTTCGAAGCTAATCTGACAGCAAGCTGTCCATCAGCTGCCAATGAAATTTGCATCAAAATATTCGATATAACATTTTTTTATATAGGAAATAATTTACTCTGTGGTATTTGGTAATTCAGGATCAGTCTTCAGGCACCTATTATAGCGCAGGATGGATGTAACTTGGCATACTTGGTATTTTTGGTCAATATAGCGAAATTGTATAACCTAACCCTTTACAGACCAAAAAGGAGAAATACTTTTTGATGTTTTCTGTTGAATATTCCGAAACTAATTTAATACAGGCCCATGTTCTATGGCAGCAGCACGTTCCACTCAAACTATAGTTTCAAAATATTCAACAACTTAGAATTTTCATTGTTAAAGATAAAAAAGCATACATGTAAATGTTTGTTTATGAGTAATAATAAGAAGCTCTAGAACTCTATCAAAAGTTATTAAATTTTCTTTACATTGTCATGTTTATACAAAACACAGTCTCGTGTTTAACAAGTTGGATTATAACTACTGAACTACTTAAGAAGGCACAGATTTTCCAATTTTATGTTTCCAAAACTTTAGGAAAACAAGTAGATATGCACCATTTTGAATCTCTACTTCAAGGCAACATAATTAACCTGTTGAATAGTTTAAAACAAATTTGACAGGAACCGGTTGCTGCTGCAATAAGCAGCAACAGCGTCCGGTTAACTTAGTTAAAAAAAATAATCAATATAATATTTCTTATTGTTAACAGTATTTTGTATTTGGGGTTCAAAGTGCTAATCCATAATTTTTGTAGATTGTTTTTTTAGGTAGATCTTATTGAATAATGTATAGTTTTGCACATTGCGTTATATGTGATGAAGTGACAAAAGAATATCTGGTAGATAATGGTCCTTTCCAGAGTAATGACATCATATGGCGTCATAATCAGCTAAGCAGCGTGTAGGATGATGTCATAATCATTAAGTCATAGATGATTCTATTCAGCCCATCTTTAACTCATAATAGTCTGACACATACAAATTGTATGTCTCTACTATTTAATAAACATACTGTTGAATATTTTGAATATGGGCATAGCCATAGGCAGCAACACTGCCCAGTCAAATTAGTTTCAAAATATTCAACAGCTTACCTGTATAGTTATCTGGAAATTCGTAGTCAGGGAGTTCAGAGATTGATTGATCGATCCCAACAAGATCAAGGTGTGGGCGGAGCTTAGCTAAAGATGGGCTGGGCATAGCTAAAAATGGATAGGTCCATTTTCGCATTGATTGTTATATAAGCCTTGAGCACTTGCTAATGGGTGCTGGAAAAAGCAGCAAGTGCGCCATAATACATATACTGTATCACAATTTGTTTGGAAGCCTTCCATCAAATTAGTTTCAAAATATTCCAGATATTTCATATATCATAAAATATATATTGTATTTGGTCTATAGGATATAATTGGGTTAATTGTGTGCCTGCTGAATTTCTGCAGACTACATTTTCCATGGGACTTAACTTTCGAATTGATGAATATTTTGAAAACAATTAAATTGAATTTTCAAATTGTTTTCAAAACTCAGCATGTCCAGAGTTATTGCCCTTTTAAATTATTGTCTTGTGTGTTTCAACAGTCGGGCAGTTACCCTTTAATACTTGAATTTGTTAAAGAAAATGTAAATTTTCTCATAAAGACTGCAGACCAAGAGAAGACTATTTTGAAAATATACCACTGGAATGGCTGGCTCGGTTATCAAGCCAGTCATTCCAGTTGTAAATCTTCAAAAATAGTCTTATATTAGTCCGCAAATGGCCATTTTACCAGACCACTGTAGAAACCCTTTTTTCTCTTATGAGTCTTAAAGGGCTAATGGTCAAATTGGTCAAGAAAAAAAAATTTGATTGTTGAATGTCCACTTGCAGGCTTAGAGAAGACAGTATTTGGAAATTTACCGCTGGAATGACTGGCTCAGTTATCGAGCCAGTCATTCCAGTTATAAATTTTCAAAAATAGTCTTCTATTCTATTGCAAATGAACATTCCTGAAGACCACGGCAGAGACAGTTTTTGGCTGGCTTGACCATTAAAGGGTTAGATGACTGCTGATTATTTAGAAAACATCGAAAATAGATAATCAGTCTAATTACTTATCCGGTTTCAAATATTTCATAGGTAGAATTCATATTTCTCTTGTACATGCTTTAAGCCGATTCCTGGAAAGGTGTGGTCAGGCAGAAGGTGGTAATGATGACACAGCAGCGGGTATACATATGGCTGAATAAACATGGAACATACTGCACGATAATACGTATTAAGGCTTGGCTTTGTCAATTTACTCAATTTATATTTAGTCCCTTGAACTTGAATCCAATGTGTGTAGGAGGAAATAACATAGATAGTTTTTAGCTTGTCAAAGTAAAATGGGACATTGTGATAATCTCGGCATTGTGCAGCAGCTGTGGTAATGGCGTCGTTTTCCAATTTGTGTTTAGCTCAACTGTAGCTCGCTATTAAACACTCAAATTTCTTCAAGAAAATTTAAATTTTCTCA
Source organism: Chaetoderma sp. LZ-2023a (assembly GCA_034401795.1). Taxonomy (NCBI): domain Eukaryota; kingdom Metazoa; phylum Mollusca; class Caudofoveata; order Chaetodermatida; family Chaetodermatidae; genus Chaetoderma; species Chaetoderma sp. LZ-2023a. Next base: position 94,780,663 of record CM067360.1, on the reverse strand, counting down.
AAGAAAATGTCCTTTTGCAGACCAAGAGACGACTATTTTAGAAAATTTATCACTGGAATGACTGGCTCGGTTATCGAGCCAGTCATTCCAGTGGTAAATTTTCAAAAATAGTCTTCTTGTTCTGCAAATGGACATTTCTCAAGACAACTGCAGTAGCCATTTTTTGGCTGATATGAGTTAAAGGATTAAAGTAAAATGCGCTATTGTGACAACTTCTGCATTGCGCAGCGACTGCGGAGATGGCGTCGTCGTCGTCCAATTTGTATTTTGCTCACCATAACCGTTCATATCTCCCTTTTGATTAATCATACTGTGGCCAAAATTAGACGCAGCCTTCATTATCATGTGATGTCATGACGTAGTGAAGTTGGGGTCAAAGGTCATTGTGACGGCTAAAACTTTTCAACATTACCATTTTGCATTAAACTCAACTTAGCCGGTCATATCTTATGTTTGGTTAATTATGCTGCACCTATAAATGTACTGGAGACAAGCTTCCTTAGAATGACTGCATAACTTGATGACATTAGGGTAAAAAAAATCTTTTGCGATGTTGTGACTTGTATGTGTTGCTGCCATGTACAGCAACAGCTCCATGTCAAATCAGTTTCAAAGCATTCAACAGCTTACTTATATAATTACTTTGGTATTGGGATTCTAGGAATTTAGTATTCAAAGTCTCGAAATCGATTCAAACACACGTCAAATCTCGGCGGAACTTAGCTAGAAATGGACGTGACAGCCCGACATGGATTTCTCCATTGCTTCAAACAATGCGGTGCTTTCTTATTTTAGTTTCAGATTAACTCAACGTATGTTCTCATTAGCTGGTAACCTTTGACCCCCCCCCCCCCCAGAAGCATTTTGTTAATAATAACATAACCTTCCTGGAAACGGCAAAATGACAAAAGCAAAAATTTATTTTTAAAAAGCACATATTGCTCTTTGGACATTTGTTCTTAGGATATTTCTTCTTTGGATTTGTAGGATGTTTTCCTCGCCAATATTTTATGCTAGGATCTTAGGCTCTGTTTCTTCTGTTGTTGAATGTTGATTGTCCTGTGTTGAAATATTTCGTGAAACATGCCTCACTAAACGAGGTTTATCCATGTCCATTAACTCGGGGTAGGTGTCCGCATTGTCCACGTTATTGGTAGCGGCAGAATTAGAGCTCATTGTTGTATTATTAGCTTCCAAATCATCACTTAAATTTGCTTCACATAATCTATATACCTGTGTAACGTGGTTAGGCTCTTGGTCATTTCCATTATAATATCGCGTTACGTCGTCGTGTTTTCCACCAGGACCACACGCTTGTACCGGAGTGTCATGGTTGACCTCGTCATCTAGCCATTCTAGATTGACTGACTGCAGAATGACATGTGTCTTGACAATTCTTGTTGCTCTAATTACATCCATGTGCCTCTTAAATGCGTCTGTAACAAAGGTTCAATTCAATGTGCATGTTTCAGACTAAAAAACAATAGAGATCCGATCTGTCACTCGCGCATCTGACATCATAATCAATTATGTCAACTAGTTAGTTGTTGAATCCTAGTGTATAGTCATACCCTTTATTAGTCCCCTACCGGTAAAACCGGGGGGGGGGACGGACTATAGGTTTGCACTCCGTCTGTTGCAGTTGGTTTGCCACACTTTTTTTCACAGTCCTTCAAGGTATTCAACTGAGAATTGGTATATTGCTTTGTTATGAGAAGTTACAGACCAAGTTCGGGTTTCAGGCATATGCGTCAATTTCTGATGGAGCTATGCCCCCCTTTCGACTTAAGAAATATGAAAAATATTAGCTTTCCGCACTTTTTTTCGCAGTCTTTCAAGATATTATACTGAGAATTTCTACAGTGCTTTGTTATGAGAAGTTACAGACCAAGTTCGAGTTTCAGCTGTACGGGTCAATTTTTTATGGAGTTATGCCCCCTTTCGTCTTATGAAATACGAAAAACATTAGTTTTCCACACTTTCTCGCAGTCTTTCAAGATATTATACTGAGAATTTCTACAGTGCTTTGTTATGAGAAGTTACAGACCAAGTTTGAGTTTCAGCTGTACGGGTCAATTTTTTATGGAGTTATGCCCCCTTTCGTCTTATGAAATACGAAAAACATTTGTTTTCCACACTTTCTCGCAGTCTATCAAGATATTATACTGAGAATTGCTACATTGCTTTGTTATGAGAAGTTACAGACCAAGTTCAAGTTTCAGGCATATGCATCAATTTTTGATGGAGTTAGGCCCCCTTGCGACTTAAGAAATACTAAAAATATTAGCTTTCCGCACTTTGTTTCGCACTCCTTCAAGAGATATAAGCGAAAATTGGTGCAGCACTTTAGTATAAGGAGTTACAGAGCAAGTTCAAGTTTCAGACATTTTCGTCAATTTTTCATGGAGTTATGCCCCCTTTCGACTTATGAAATATGAAAAATATTAGTTTTCCGCACTTTTTCAAGCTATTATACCGAGAAATACTACATAGCTTTGTTATGAGAAGTTACAGACCACGTTCGATTTTCAGGCATATGCGTAAATGCCCCCTTTCGACTTAAGAAATACGAAAAATATCAGCTTTCCGCACTTTTTTTTTTGCACCAAGATATTTAAGCGAAAATCGATGCATTGCTTTAGTATAAGGAGTTATAGGGCACGTTCGAGGTTCAGACATTTTCGTCAATTTTTCATGGATTTCTGCCCCTTTTCGACTTATGCAATGCAAAAAATATTAGTTTTCCGCACTTTTTTTCCCGCAGTCTTTCAAGATATTGTACCGAGAATTGCTACATTGCTTTGTTGTGAGAAGTTACAAACCAAGTTCGAGTTTCAGGTGTATGCGTAAATTGTTGATGGAGTTATACCCCCTTTCGACCTATGAAATACGAAAAATATTAATCTTCTGTCCTTTTGCTCGCAGTCTTTCAAGATATTCAACTGAGAATTGGTACATTACTTTATTATGAGAAATTACTGATCAAGTTGACGTTTCATGCGTTTGCATCATTTTTTGATGGAGTTATGCCCCCTTTTGACATATGAAATAAACATCAGCTTTCAAGACTCCTTCACAATATATAACTGAGACTTGGTTTATTGCTATGTTATGAGACGTTACAGATAAAGTTCAAGTTTCAGCTGCGTTTGACAGTTTTTAGTGAAATTTTTGAGTGTCAATCGCTAAAGATTTATATCACCAGGTAGGGGACATGTATTGCAAAGCAATACTTACAGAATGCTTGTGTTATAATTTGCACCAAATCGACCAGTAGTAACCGCGATGTCCATAGATCGCAAGTGTGATCCGTGTTCTTGTATCCGAATCACAGCCAAAGTCTGGAAATTCATTTGCATAGCAAGTTCCTTCATTGTTTTAAAATTTGAGCCAATCGGATCAGTAGGTTCTGAGACTCATATCAGCTCAGGACACAGAGACAGCCCTGATCGCAGTACCCTCTTCCACTTATGGGCCAAGGGTAATAATTAGCTTAAATGATATGACGGGCTACTGGACGACGGTTTGCATACGCTTCAAATAGTCAGACTAGGATTACTGTGTTCACAAGTTCAAATACTGATCTTTATTTCTTGGGATACAGGAGTTTGCTTAAAAATGGAATCTTATTTAGACGCGCACGCACACACACATCGAAAAATTCTGAAATCTATTTTCTCCGATGGAATCTCAATTTTCACAGGCTGGTCACGATGGGGAAGGGGTTGGAGGGTGGGGGACAGGGGAATGAATGATTGGTGGGGTGGGTGCTGGGGGCAAATATCACAACTGTCCCGTTACAATGCGCTACTGTACCCCCATCTCGATCCACCCCAAAACTGCTGTTTTTTTGGTAATAACTTCCACTGTACATTGCCACTATATTGCTGAGCCCGTTAAAGAGTTTCAGCTAGCTCGAACCCTATGCACCTGAAGGGCCTAATCCTGGTATCGTACCTGATTTCACCTCGGCCATGTACATTATCCAAGTTCCCATGTCGCTCCATTGTACAATACTCGTATTATGCAGAGGTTCATCTCCCCTCAGACGCGTCCAATCTTTCTTAGCAATAGTCAACAGCGATGTGCCATTGTGGGCTTGCCTGTGTATTAAGAAATTATATATATTTAAATGAAAGGCAGTGTAAATTCAAGTATACAAATCATCAACATCCTGATAATTAAGGTTACAGGGCTACAATGGCCTGATATTGGCCCATTAACCTGCGTTATCAGGGAATCAGTTCAATGTACAGACTATATTTCGTTTAAAGCATGTCGAATAATATCAGCTTGACCCTGTTCTAAGTATCCGTTTCCTTTGTTCATTTATGGAAAAGTCATTTGTATATGCCATAATATTGCATTATTAGCCCACATGGCACGAAGGGCCAAGTGAGCTTATGCCATGGCGACTGTCCATCCGTCCGTCAAATCGCATCTCAGTTATGCTTTGACCGATTTCAACCAAATTTGGCTGGAAGGATCATATGGTGTCAAGCTCCAGAGCACTTGTACATAATTAAGAAACCTAGCCTGCTATACTTCAGAACCTGTATACAGAATTTTGATTGGTCTATTATGTCTATCTTGAATATTAAAAAAGTGTCGGGAAATCGTTTAAAACGCTACTCATTAACTGCTTGGAAAATTTCAACCAGATTTCTTCTGGCAGTCGTCTTGGATTTTCTGAAAGTTTCTGGAAATCGGCTAAAAGCCTACTAGTTAACCACTTGGCCGATTTCAAGCGAACTGCTGGATGGACCCTAGAGTGGGTATTGTTCAGAGCTTTATACAGAATTTTGATTGGCCAATTTATTCGGTGGCCATCTTGAATTGTCAAAAAATGGCGGGAAATCAGTTAAAAGGAAAAAAGGCTACTCAAGAGAGCGTGATCGTTGATAAAACATGGCTGGCATGGACCATTGAGTTTGATGACCATATTGGATTTTTGTATTGCCTGGATAGAACCTAAGGTCCAATCTGATTATTTGGTCACCGTCCAAAATTAATTTCCCTCTATATATCGATTGTACTGAATTCTCCATTTTTGTATGTTGTGTCCTGTTACTGCTGAATTAAAATGTCTTAAAATGCTAATCGTTCAAACGCCAATGGTCTAGGGGGCCTCATGTTAATATTGTTTTAACCCTTTCATGATGAAGCCGGCCAGATTCGGCCTCTGCAGTGATCTTGAGGCTTGTCCATTTGCAGGTCAAGCGAAGACTATATTTGAAATTTACCACTGGTATGGCTAGCTCCATAACTGAGCTAGTCATTCCAGTGGTAAATTAAAAAGAAATAAGCTCTTGGCCTGCAAATGAACATTCAATAAGTAATTATTTTGATTTTGTTTAGCAAATTTAGTCATTAAAGGTGTTAAAACACTCCAATTCAGCTGTAATCACCAACGTTGATGGATATCTCCAAATGTGCAGTGGAGTGAATGGGTGTGGGGAGGGAGCACCCCGAGCAGTCAACGAGCCAGTTATTCCAGTGGTAGTCTTTAGCAAATATTCTCCTCTTGGTCTACAAATGGATATTTTCTAATGGAAAATTTATATTTTCTTGAAAAAATTCGAGGATTAAATGGGTAAAAATTAACCCTTTAGAGCTGAAAGGCGGAATTCGAAATATCACTTAGTTTAATAAATATTCTGAATATTTTGAATCTAATTTGACTGGAAGATATTGTTGCTATGTGTATATGGCAGTAAGTTTCCTGTCAAATTAGTGCTTACTTGTATACTTATTAGTCTATAAGTTTGCACTCCGGCTCTCTGTCCGACTGTCTGTCCATCTGTCAATCCATTTGTCTGTCTGTCGCAGTTGGTTTTCCGCACTTTCTTTCGCAGTCCTTCAACGTATTCAACTGAGAATTGGTTCATTGCTTTGTTTTGAGAAGTTGCAGACCAAGTAGTAGGGCCAGGGTCAAAATGGTACCACCGCCCTAAATTGTCAGCCATTCGGCGATCCGTGGCCCCCACCCTGGTGCATAGGAATTTGAGACGTGATCGTGGTTGGTGTATGCCTCTAGATGGAGATGGGACTGTCAGACAAACACGTAGTCTCTGCCAGTCGCATCTGCATGATGGGACCACCCATAGTGTCTTCCATCTACCTTGACAATGCTCACCTGCTAGGATGCTAAAGTGCTTAGCATTTGCACCACGACAGACTCTGGCATGTTCACAAGTTACGCAGAGAATCTGGTGCTGAGCAGGAGTCTCCAGCAGGCAACGACGTCCTACCCTCTCCACATCATAGAAGTGGCAGACAGACTTGATCTCTACACGTGGGTGAAAGCGGTCGTAATTGTTTCTCCGCAAGGGGTCGACCCAATTATTGTACTGGGTGGTCATCCCTGAAGTGGGCCCACTTGGCATCCAATAGCATGGCAGTCTCCGCCCTGTGCCACTGCTGTAGACGCCAGTATGATGAGAATCATGGCTATATATGAAGAGTTAAACTGAACAGAGTGAACCCCTAGAGAAATATCTGTGCCAGATCGAGCCCTGTTCCATCCGGATCGATAGTGATCTTCATCCCCTCAGGGGCAAGGGCTAGCTGCTTCACTCTGCCACCAGCTAAGTAACGTAGCTCTAGGACTATATGAGTCATTTGCAGGCTAGTGAGTCAGACTCGCTGAAGCAGTTTAACAGCACCCTTGACTTTGGAGACATGTAACACCCTATTTACCCATAGGGTGCTATCCTGGAGGTTAACAGCTTCTTCTGGTCCATCGAATGGACGACGCAGCAGGAGCTTTCCACCTGTAACCCCGATCCGATGACCCACCCTCGTCAGGGAGACACCACCTATGTAGGTGAGGAAGGGTGATCCCCGATTGTAGAGCTTTTGAACTGCCCCTATCCTTTTTCACAACAGTGGAGAGGGGAGTAACCTCTATGCCAATGACTGCAGGAGGCCTATATAGCGGCAGTCAAGTTTGCCAGTAACCCCCAGTTCCAGCGCGGTACCACACTTCCAAATATGAACTGCAGGTTTTTTGCCAGGGTCAATAGCAGGCCATCATGGGCCATCGGCAGGGCACCGCTCGAATAGGGTATGACCAGATGAACGCTGAGGTCGTTATTTAGGGTGTTGATGTCTGCCACCTCTGTATCCGAGAGCTCAATCAACGGCTCGAGGATGTACTTCCTCTTCGGGAAATCGTACCGAAACACGATCTTGTGGCCATCTATGTTGCGACCCAGCCGCTCCGTCACATCCTTGAGGTGCGTGCGCAGCTCCACCGCATCACCTCCAATGGGGTGAAGGGAGAATGCCTTTGAGCATCAACTGCGTACACATCTGCCAGGTCAGCAAGACCAGTTGAGTGAGCAAATATGGGTTCCATAGCACGCTATAGAAGGGGTTTAAACAGGAGATATAACCATGCAGATTGTCCGACTGCTGCTCTCCGGTGGTTAGAACGTAATCTCACCCTCTCTAGGGGGGTGGGGGGGGGAGACGGGTGGTACAGTACTGTGTAGAATGGGTCCTCCTCGAGGTGCCCCAGCGGGCCAGAACATACATACACGCCGATGTGCTACATCAACCTCCGGGCAGTGCACACAGCAGCTCACTGGTAGAAGTCGTCCGGGACGTGATAGAGTATCTCCCAGGTTCCAACAGCAACCTATGGAAAGCTATCAGTCCTAGCCTGTTCACACCTGTAAATCACCTGTTTGACAGCCCCTCCATTAACATATATGCCAGCATGGATGGGTTATCGGATGCCCATTTATAGTTTACACTCTTATTACTCCTTGACCTGACGACACCATGATATCACACCAGGAATAACTGACCTTTGCCGAGATGATGAACCCGATAGAGGGTTGCTCAAAGGCCTTAAAGGCACAGATGCTCGCACAGCAACAGATCTGGCAACAAGAAGGAGAGCGACTACAGTGGGAGATCTGGTATCAACAGGCTGCCAGCAAGGCAAGCAGGTGAAGGAACAGTGAAGGTTCCCGATACTGGCAGGCCCTCCTGGAGGAGAGTAAGCGGGATGCAGGAGTCTTGACAGACGACGATGAGCCGGATGTCTTCACATACGATGATGAGCCAGGTATCTCAGGAAGCCCTGTAGATAGTGTGCATCATGTGGATGATGGTATCTCAGGAAGCACCACATACGACGATGAGCCAGATATCTTCACAGACTAGGATGAGCCAGATGTCATACCGTGGAAAGAGGCGATGGAGCAGAAGTGTAAGACCAAGAAAGCCTTCCAGCGGCGAACATACTATCTTTGTGATACGGTGAAGTTCCAGATGTCATTTCTCAGAAAGCTACTGGCACCCTACATAGTGCTGGATGACCACTTTCTAAGAGACGTCTGTCTCGACACTAAAAAGCTGGCACAGATCGCCAGGCTCTCCAAAATGAACCCTTCTATGACTCATGAGCAGATTCTGCAGGTGATGCATGTTTAATCTCTATGGCAAAATCAGAGTGGCGGAAGCAACCAGAACTATACCCCTCCCTGACTGCTGATGAGGGCGGTACCGTCCATGGCTGGCGACTCCAGCAGATAGATACCATCAGGCAGAATCTCGTCCATGAGGCAGAAAAGTACAGCAGAACGCGCAGGTAATATAAGACAGCCTACAGCGTCCTCGTGCATGCAACCACTGCTGCGGGTGTGATCGGAGCCAGTGCTGGTGTGGCAGCTGTGGCCACTCGCTACAGGGGTGGGTGCCATCATCACCATCCCGCTGGGTGGTGTGACACTAGCTACCACTGGCTTGGTGGTGGGGCAGCGGCAGATCACAAGGAGGCTGGAGAAGCATGCTAAGTATGTGACACTGGCACAGAGTATGCTACGGACTATCAACGAGTCTATCAGCATAGCTCTCGAGGATGGACAGGTCACCGATGAAGAGTACCACCATATATTGAAGGTCCAAGCCCTGTACCGCACGGAGAAACCTAAAGTGCGACAGCAATACTTCAAAGGCTCCAGCGGGCGGGTTGATATGGAGGAGGTAAAAAACGAGATGTTACGGTGAGGTCGCCTCGCTGGTCTCTGGAGTCAAGACGACTACAAATAGTGTGCTACCTGTATGGTAGCTTTAAGAACACCAGTATAGATGGCCTTCCCACTGAACCTCACGACAGTCATCCAGAGCCAACCGCCACTCCTGGGTACACCATTGACTGGCCTGAGAGGTCTGTTGGCTGATATACCAGAGTTAACACCGTTCTCCATCACAGTGGATGGACGGTCCCGAACCAGCTTCTCCGTCAACCCACGACCGCTGACCAACTGCCCCATCACCATCAAGGATGCGAAGCAAGCTCATACTTGGATGGCTGCTCCAAGCCTCTCATACTGGAATCAGCAGCTGAACTTTGCCGTGTGCTGTGCCACGGCAGGATGTGGAGTAAGTTCCACCCTGCTTCACTCCTATTCTGGTACTCCTGAAGCTGTACTCATCGCCAGCTGTCTCAGATTCCACGTGTACTTCACTGTGCGACGAATCCTCCATATGCTGGGTGCAAGCCTCCCTGATACAAACGACTTCGACCCACAGCTCAACAGTCATAGCGTCTCGGTGGCCAGCAGACTACAGAGAGAGTTCAGCGCTCACCCAGACTATCGGTGGCATGGTGGTGACAACAGCGGTCTAGGGGTTATGTACGGTGACCCGAGACATGACTACTCGGGATTCCCCTATCAAACACCCCGACGAGTAGGCCGTCGGAAAACAGCGACATTCTCGTTCGATCCAGACTGACCCTGGAGCGCTGGTGCAAAATATGCACATCACTGGCTTGCGGCAGGACTATCCAGTAGAGCTGGGCGGTATTGATATTTACATGACGGTATCGGTACCATGAAAAAATACCGCGGTACCACGGTATACCGTCATCTGAGCTTGAGGCATGCCACCGAATTAGAACAATTTTTTCCATTTCCTTTTCACTTCCATCTCCAATCAACGGTAAATATAGGTAAAATAAATAAATCGGCTTCCTGATTTAAAGAAAAACATGGCTATTGCGACTGTTTAGTTTCACGATTTTATTAGGTCACTATTTTTATTGACGTAATATCATTCACGGGAATATCGGTCAAAGGGTGTGGTCGACTCGCTAACTATAACCCGCTGTTTGAGACATTGGTCTGCACTATTTTCAATCTTGATTGTACTTGCTATTAATGCGTGCGACCAGCAAACGGTAAATTTTATTTTGGCAGTTGAGCGCTTTGATAAACAGAGTCCAGACAAAATCCGCGAGTATTTAAACGGGCCGAGTGTTGTACTCTTTTATTTCTGTTGGAGTTGTATATTCTGTTACTCGCGAAAACAGGCCTATACACATACATATAACACGACATTGAATATAGCCGATTCCAAAGCTTCTGATAATTACCGAGTACCCGATGTGCAGACTCGTTACTCGCCATGCTTCACGTGAACAATGCGTGTAAAAAGCTATTTGTGCGAACTTTCGACGTGTAGCCAGTTGAAAAATGAATTACAAAAACTAAAACACTATAATTTTTAGGTGTCGTTACTTAAACTGGATTTAACCCTTAAAGAAATTTCTTAAAACAAGCCAGAAAAATAACAAATAGGCCCCCTAACCACTTCAACGCTGCTCGTTGTTAATAAATTAGCATGTGATCAAAACGGCGTGAGCAAATACTACGTTTTAGTAAATTTTCATTGATAAATTCAGCCTAGTAATGTATTTTCCCACGGTCTAGTTCATGAACAACCAATCAGATACGTCTTTGCGAGATTGCTATTAAGTTTGAATAGCGCGCAGTTTGTATGTTATTTTGTTATTCTAGCGTGTTTGTTCGGTGGCAAAATGCTTGGAGTAATAAATTACAAATAATAGAAACGGGAGTAGGGAATATATTATAGTGTAATTACTACCGGCGGATGGCCAGAGAATGAGTTTAGATGTTTTAAATAAAGCAATTTTACCGTGAGACTTTCAAGTCGTACGTTTAACATGCAATTCCGCCTGTCATTATTTTGTAATTGACGTCTTGATGTTTGTTTTTACAACGACCCCTTTCACCTCAACTCGGCTAATAGTTAGGGATGCCTGTATTTTTGGCACCATTAGCACTTATTTACCCTTGGTCAAGTCAGATTTTATGAATATATTTCTCAAATATTGCTCAAACATTATGGACGGTATTCACGGTATTTGGAAATGTCAACGGTACTACCGTCAGACCGCCCAGCTCTACTATCCAGATGTGTGGAAGTATCTTGTCCCACACACCACCTCAGGCCTCACACCAGCATGGATCGTTTGGATCAACCAGTCCCTGGAAGCACTGTGCTACTGCCTCCTTACAGCACAGACCAAGCTGTGTCATTCCATAGATGGCGTCAGCGGAGCAGAGGTACAGGCCATGTTCATCAGTCTCGTTGAGGATGTGATCATTGTGGCAGACCCCAGTAGACTTGCTGCTAAGTTCCCACAGGGGTTGCAGAAGGCCCATCATAAACTTGACTTTGCTATTTCACCACACCTACGGTTGATTCCGAGCAACATGATCGTGAACATCGAGGACCTCCAAGTCAGGGGCTATAACAACATGATAGTCGAGGGAAGTTCCCCTGGTGTCCACTTCGGCTTCAACACTGATATCAACGCACCTACGCATAGTACGGGCATGGCAGCACATACAGTCGTTCCGACGCTTACACTGCAGCCAGTTGACACGATGCTTCCCATGGCAGCTTCACATAAAGGCATCCTGACACTGCAGCCAGTCGACACGACACCGTTTTCCATGGCAGCTCTACGAGTGGTGTCAGGCCTAGCTATCGTGGCGCTCGGAATCAGCCTACTCTGCCGCTAGCAAATCAGCTATAAGATGATCCTGACTCTCTACAGTAGCAGTGGGGACCATGGTGAGACACTGAATCAGTTTGGCATGCCCTACAGCCCCTATACACGCTGCCAACATGCACATCCAAGGGCTGGATGGTTCCGCAGCGCATCCTTTTTCCAGCTTGTATCGCAGAGCCTTGTTCAGCTCTGACTCTGTTGAGGCCATGTCGGTCTGCAACTGCTGGAACACATCTGACAGATACTCCCGATCCTTGTAGAAACCTTTAGCTCGCAGGAGCTGCTCGACGATACTCCCGCCCATGATAAGGTATTCGAGGAAGCAGATCTGTCCCGTACCAAATCCTAGATAGAGCTTCACAGCTGTCAGCTCCTCTGTCAGCTCAGCACCGGAGAACTGAGCGAGCTCATCTGGTGTCTTCTTGTAGTTCTTGAACTCCCTCCGGAAGACATCATAGTACTTCTCGCATAGCGTGAGCCCGGACATGTTTAAGATGTCTAAATAGAGAGATGAATATTTCTGAGTACCAACCCGGACACCTGGCAGATGCAGACGGGGAAGATCTTATTAGCTCTCTCGACAGTGGACGCATACCTTTAACCGCGTTGTATACTCAGTGCTTAAACAATAACGTCAACGGTACAAATCGTGAAGCAACTGCCCGAGAGCCAGGCGAGTCTTCAGAAGGTGGAGAACCTGCTGCGAACCAAGACAGAAGTTACTGACCAAAGCAAAACCTCTGGCAGTCCATGTCGCCAGTAACGTGGCGGCAAATGTGGCCGTGGTGAAGATGACAGGGTGGAAATGAGGCGTTTCCTGCCACCACTGCGGCTGTCCTCGCTACAGCGGTGAGTGAGGAGGCCGAGCACTGTCTCGGAATAACTCACCCCATCCCAAAGATCGCCATCAGTGGTGCCTCCTACACTGCCGCTGCCAATGGGTGAACGTGTTACACTTATGGAGGCCGCGGTTCTAGGTCTAGCAACGAGTGCAATGGCTGAGATCATCGTCGCCTATGTTTAAAACCTCTGAATGGTGAGAGATGGATCACGAGACCCCTGCAGCATATGAGGCATGGCGTGCCAGAGGGCGGTGTGTAGCCCATAGTCGAGCACGCGGACTGAGGATTGCCAATGCCCAGGAATGGTGGACCGCCCACAAGGCGTGCCCCTGCAGAGAGGGCCAGCACCCTGAGCACTGCTACCTATTCCCTTGGCCGACTGCGTGGTCCTCCTATGCCCAACTATTTCACTGGGTGTATGACTAGTAGGTTTAAGCCATCTGTATATAGCACAATGACTCTGTCACTCACAGCCCTAGAAAGCAAAAAGCTAGGCGATCTTGCTCACTTGGGTGAGGTACGCCTTGGTTCAGAGGACACTGTTGCCCCTATCTCCTTCCTAGACTTCGACGACGAGGATGGCTTCGACGATGAGGATGGCTCTGACGATGAGGCTGGAGTCATCATGGTTATTGCTGAGGAACGCCTCGGCTCAGAGGGCACTGTTTCCCATATCTCCTTCCTAGACTTCGACTATGAGGATGGCTTCGACGATGAGGATGGCTCCGACGATGAGGCTGGCGTCATCAAGGTTAATGCTGAGGCCTTTGCTGAGACCTTTGCTGAGGCTGTCCTCGCTACAGTGGTGAGTGAGGTGGCTGAGCACTGTCTCGGAATAACTCACCCCATCCCAAAGATCACCATCAGTGGTGCCTCCTACATTGCCGCCGCCAAGATCATGGGTGAACGTATTATAGTAATGGAGGTCACTGTTCTAAGGCTAGTAGGAGGTTTAAGCCGTCTGTATATAGCACTATGACTCTGTCATTCACAGACCTAGAAAGCAAAGAGCTAGGCGATCTTGCTCACTTGGGCGGGGCACGCCTCGGTTCAGAGGACACTGTTTCCCCCATCTCCTTCCTAGACTTCGATGAGAAGGGAGACCCGCGGGAGATCCGAGGTACTATCCCAGCCCAAGATCTCATCGAGAACACTGATACGGTAGGACAATCGGCCATTAACACGGCCAAGACTGTATACAAGGGGATGGGCATCAAGGAGAGGGCGACGGTGCTCGGTATGCTTGGAGTTGATGAGGCTGGAGCCATCAAGGTTATGGCTGAGTCCTTTGCACAGGACCTGTTTAAGGATCTCCTGAAATTGCGGAGCTCATTCCAACAGGATGGAGAGATTCTCAAGATAGGCACCATCGGCTTAAGCAATATCACTTTCGATGGCAAAAAAGGTGCTACAGCCAGCCTCCAGCTACCAGAGGTGAAGAAATCAGGGTTGTTTGGTTTGCTGTTTAAGACCACAGGATAGTCATGGCTTCCCGTGCATGTATCATACAGATACTGGATGTACTAGACACAGTGGGTGCTGATACAGGCCCTCTACGCTATCTTCTCAGCTGCTGCTGGGAGTTCATGCTTGACGCCTCCATCGCATCCTTCGTATCCGCCGGAGGTGCAGGATTCCCCACTCTGCAGGCGAAAGAGCTGGTGCAGGAAGTACTGCCGTTTAGATATAGACGAGGCTACCGCCGACCAAGTGCTAACCATCCTCCGCCCGCATGTCTGTACCATTCGACAGTAGGCTGGATGATGCTGGCCAGGTGGTGCTGATCATTGGCCCATCAGGACATGGGAAAAACATCTTGCTGCAGGTTCTCCTGTCTGAACATCTACACTCTCAATACATCCTTCTGGTGTCTGACTCCGCCGCTGAGGTGGTTGACAGTAATGATCAATGGTACAATGGCCCAATCGCCAAGACGCAGAACATGCAAGCACTGATGGAGAAGCTGCTGGCAGCCCGACTGAGAGAACCACTTGTTCTAGTTATCGAAGACCCTGCAATGGACCAGAAGACAGTCACCTACCTCAGCAACATCACCAGGCGCATCCAGCACACAAAGAAAAGTGTCTTCATCCTCTTTCAGAAGTACACCCGCAAGATCTCACTGGACATCCGCCAAAATGCCCGGTTGCTATACTTCAGCTCCAAGTGTGGACGTGCCCTGCTCGAGACCATATACGACAGCCTAACCCTCAAGGAGACCAAAGGGGACTTTATTGCAGGTGTATAGGGGGCAGCTGATCTTTACCGCTTCATCTTCAGCAACAAGGAGACACGTGGGCTGTCACACTTCAAGCCATCATTGGAAAAGGTGCAGACCTTCGCCTACGAACTGAATCCAGCCAGGAAACTAGCCTGCTCTACGTGTCATTGCTGACAGACTGTCGTAGCTGCCGCAACTTTTTTTCATTCATCAGAAGGCTAAGGAACTTCGTCCGTGGGCTCCGCTACTTCGTCAGATGCTTGAGGACCTTCGTCAGAAGCTTGAGTAACTTCGTCAGAAGCTTGAGGAACATCGTCAGAAGCCTGATTTTCGTCAGAAGCCTGTTGCTGAAACTCTCCACTGAGGGTCAGATGGTAGGACTCTCTTCTTCTGGAACTTCTCACAGAAGATCCACTTTGTCCATACGCGACGAGCATCTGACATGCGAGCGGATTTGATGAGGTAGTCCTGGTAGTTATCTGGGAAATTCAGAAATGCTGGCAGATTACGGTCCAAATTTCCTGTGCCCTCTTTCTTTGTAGATGTGCTCAACAGCCTCCTTGCAGCCAACAGTGAGCCCCTCCTGAGTACCTTCTTCATGACCGGTGTCATGGCTCTCCACTACAGTGGCACTGACCTCCTCCCTGAAGTAGTTATTTGCTCCAGACTGGAGGCTATCCAGTATATCTCGCTCTTCCTGGCTATAGAGGCTAAATATGGCAGCCCACTTCCCGAACGTTAGTAGATCTTTTGGTTCCACCCTCGCCCTATGGAGAGGTAGAATAACATGACTGTTGGTTTGGACCACAGGTAGGTTGAGTGCCCTGCCCTGGGTGCTGTCAAATTTCCGGTAGAGTATCCGAGTCAGGAGTTCTTTTGTACTACGAGCTTGCTCTCCGCATCAGACGGAGGTGTGACCTTGGCTTGCTCGTGGATAATGTTGATGCCACAAAGCAGACCTCGGACCCTATCACAGTGGGACAGTGCACGCCATGGCTGTCGTGCTGACTGTCATGCCAACTTGTCCTGCTGCCTATAGACAATCTGATGGAGAACTTTACCGAACATGGCAGCCATTTAAAACCTTTATATACCCAGACCTTAAACATGCTGCAGTATATGCAACATCCAGATGGGGCCATTGAACGCGTCATTCGACCTAGTATACACGATGAGAACCCGCTGTCCGCTGCTGGGAAGTACATCGACTTTGCAATCTCGGCACAGATCCACGAGATCAAGACCATGACACTCGAGTTCAAGCTTCAGAGCACAAAAGAACAGACGGTAGAGCTCCCGCAGGTTCTGAACAGGTGGGAGATAGTGCAGAGCAACAGCACAATGGACACCACCTATGTGAACAATGAGTACCAAGTCCTAGGTCTGCTGGCTCGTGGACCAACCTTCTATGTGAAGGGAAAGGGGTATTACACTGTGTGGTGCAATGACGGGTTCACGGAATTCGACCTATGGGCAGGTGTCGAGAGGCCCGTGGCAGTTCCACTCTTCCCTCCTCGAGAACACACACATGAATCCGGCTGCCATGCAGGCTAGGCTGTTCCTCCGGGTGTACACTGAGCAGCTCGGAGATGTGACGATGAATGCTCCAAGACTTCATGTCTGGCATGACGAGAATGACCAGGAGCTGAAGCAAACGGGTTCCAAACAGCGGATCGTGCATGTGGAGCGAGAACACCAGCAGGTCCAAGCCACAGCTAACCAACGGGTAGAGCTGACATTGCATTGTGGTGTATCGGACTGTGTCGCTATTGCGGTCCTGGTTCAGATGGGAGGAGCCATCCAGCAGGTGGATAAGCTAGACGACTTCAAGCTTGTAGTTGCTGGGACCAATGTTCTTGCTGAGTTACGCGAGCTGGCTGATTGGCAACTACAAACAGAGAACTGAGTCATATGTGCTTCTGCGACTAATCAGTGGAAGCGACGACCTCGAGTCGGCACTCGAGGGCCGTCACCACCTCGGGGGCAGGGACATCCCACCTAATCATGGCAACTGGCTCGGCGAAGCTGAGTCCCCAGGTCGCTAAGGCAAACACGCCCGTATTCAAGATTGTGGATGCCATGCTGTAGACTACAGTTTAAAGCTACCATATAGCTGTCCCCCAACGACGGATCACCAGAGCGATGTATGTACCAGAGACTCAACCGTCTTTCTTGAGGAACTATACTATCAGCCTGGTGGATATTACTGTGAGCCACCTCAACTACTCGAGGCTGCACGTCGCGAGGGCCACAACTTCACATTGGAGACAGTTAGCCAGTGGCTCAGCTGCCAGGCGATGTGGCAGATATACAGACCTCGTCCACGGCACATCAGGCATGCCCATTTCTATGAAACTGTCCCGAACAGAGTTCAACAGGCAGATGTTCTAGCCCATCCACATGACTTGGTTGGTCGTAAGACCTACAAGTATGCCCTCACCATTGTCGATGTCGCCAGCCAGTTCAAGGCTGCAGTACCGCTCACAGACAAGTCAGCTGGCCAGGTGGCCCAGACATTCTACGATGGTGAGGGTGTCTACGAGGCTTCGGAAAATCCCCTCCAGTGGCCGGAATTGTTGCAGGTGGATGAGGGTAAAGAGTTCAGAGGTTAGACTGCAGCCCTCATGCAGAAACACGGTGTGGCAGTTAGGCGAGGTGCGGTAGGGCATTACCGTGCCCAGGCTATCGTTGAGTGGTGGAATCGGACACTGGCAGAGAGACTGTTCCCACACCAATATGCCCAGGAAATGGCCGCACCGAGTGACCATTCTAGAGCATGGGTGAGAGGGCTGCCTGCTGTGGTGGAGAGATCCAATGCCAAGGTTACTAGGCTAATCGGGAAGAAGCCGGTAGAGGCTATCAGACACTCTACTGCTGTTGCCAGTCACAGCTCTAGAGGAGCGAACAAGGGAGAGGAGTACCTACCACCTGATGCTCTGGTTCGGTACCTGTATGAGCCTGGTGAGCTGGAAGGTGGCCGACAGCGGGCAACAGATCCTAATTGGTCGATAGATGTTCACAGGCTTGACAGGTATGTGGAGGCAGAGGGGCAGCCTACACTGTACTACCTGGCACGCCATCACAGAGTGCCTAGGCGACCATTTGTCGTAGAAGAGATTCAGCTAGTCCATGCAGACACACAGCTACCACCACCTAGGGTGCTAACATGATACTCGATGGGCTCGGTATGGACACCATCTGGCAGCACATGGCGCTTAGCATAGTAAGCGGAGAGTCCAAATTTTCCTGCTCATACGTCACTATACCCTGGTTGTGCATGCGTAGGCCTCGGTTTTTAGCTGTGTCCACCCCGCCATGTAGGGCGCTGTAGAACCTCTGCCAAGAGACATCATTCTGCCGCTTTGACATTCCCTTAGCCGAGCACGTACTTGCAGCTGTGCTCTCCACGTAGTAGCATTTGGAGCAGAGAGCGATGACACAAGAGCCTTCGAACTCGAGCTTGAACAGTCCTGGAGTCTGTCCAGACCATTTATCCCATGCTAGCCAGTCCCGCTTATGAGCATGGTACTCTGCTCGCATTTCAGGGCGAAAGACGTCGACGAGGTTGGAGCCTGCTATAGCGATATACGCGGAGTCAGTGTCCATCTGCAGGTACTCAAAGCTGTCACGAGCTACGTAGCGATCGAGGAAGTCCTAGTAGATCTCCAGCATTCGCAGCTTCGCGAGCTCATAAATGGCATTCCCCACCTGGAAGGGGCTTCGAATAGTGATTCTCGGCTTGCGACTCTGGAGCTCGTATGACTCACTGATCTCCTCGAGATCTTCGAACCATTCACTACACAGGGCCTTGTCTACCATGCGTTCATCCTTCGTGAAGGCGGTGTTGCTATGACGTTCTAGGGCCTCGTTAAGCTTCCCGTGGGCACTGTTGCCGAGGAGTTTGAAGAGATCTGCTAAGAGCGCCTTGCTCTTATCTACATCTCCCGAGCGGCGGGCCTCCGTAACATTCTCCAGGAACCACTCGAATGGGAGCTTGGCCTCATAGTCTATGGTGCGGTATACAGCAGTGATCTCCAGGCGATGGGTTATATACCACTTGAGTGTCGGTGTGTACAGCAGCTGTTTTTTGCGAGAGAGGGCACCGACCAGCTTCTGGGTGGTGGGACGCTTCCTCCCTGTTCGCCCTAGATATTCCAGCATCTCAGAGGAGATGCCTCTACCGGGATCTCGCGGTTATAGAAGAGAGGAGGCATAGTAGAGCCTCCTTAAAGCTAGCTACACCACTAGCACCGGACCAATGGCACACTGTCTCCTTACCACATGTCATTTCTTTGGCCATCGTTGACAGGTACAGAGCATTTGCGTCATAGCCGAGTAGATGTTGGCAGACATGCTCACTCAGGCGGATTCGAGTCATACTGGCCCCGTGGTATCTGGTGAACATGATGCTGGGACCTCCAACAACAGCACCCTTCAGCATCTCGTGGGCTTCCTTGCCCAGTGAATAGAGGCTAACACCTGGCATGTGCTGAGCTGTTCCACGTAGGAGATGCTGCAGTGACACACCTGAGAGAGACACCACGTCTTTGAGGATGTCTATTTCTCATTCTGTGTAGAACTCCCGCATCCGCTCTAGGGCTTCGATGAATGGACTGACGTCCAGGTTGTTGTAGTATCGCAGCCAGTCTGCAAATGTCCACATTCCATGCTCGCTGAATGTTGGTTACACTGTTCCCTCTCTGATCGCATCAAGCGGTCGCCACCCTTGAGCTTAGATGTCCATGCTGAGTAGTCAGGAAGCCCTGGATAGTTGAGATTCTCATGTATGTCAAACCATTCATACGGGAACCAGCTCTTCTGCTGTGTATACCCGTAAGCTTTGGCCCATACCTCGTATGAGACTCCTGGGCCGAGGTAGTTCAGCACATCGAGAAACCGTAGCTCAGGTGTTATGAGGAACATGGTCTGACTAGCCTTCTTGGCGACTTTCACTGTACCTGTACTGTCAGTAAGCTCATCAACAAAGTACTTCTTGATGAGGTACATGTCATACCGCCCAGAGTTGAGCCCCAGTACATGCACTTGGGCACACCACTCATTGATTTGTCACTTTTAGAGCTTGTCCAGGTCTGTCAGTATGTACTGTGCCATAACCTTTGTCCGGAGTGGATATGCTCGCCATTGAATCACCAGCATGAACTCTCTGATCAGTTCTTTGGGGTCAGGAATGCAGAGGTGAGTGGGCTCACTCGTGGCGCCATCTAAGGAGCCACCAACTGACACAGAGATAGGTATGTGAGTACTCTCGATCGTGAGTCTCCGTAGGATGAGTCTTGATCCCATCTAGGAGTGCTTCGAAGTCGTAAACTATGAAGTGTGGGTATGGGACAGTCCGAACACGTTTAGGGACGCCTGGATAGCGTTTTATACAGCACTCCAACTGTACCACATGCGTGCATCCAGATGCTCTCAGCTTCTCCACTCTCAGGATTGTCTTGCGGTATCTGTGTTCGGCATCCTCACCTCGCTGGTGCTGTGGACACCTGTGCCAGTAACAGCCATGGAACTGGTAAACGGTGTTGCTGGTCGGATCATAACCATCTACGGGAGCACCATCGATCCAACGCTCGCCACCGTGCCCAAACTCTACACGGTGTATGTGTATGCCTTTGTTTCTCGACTCATACTCGATCCAACGAGTAGCCACTGAACTGGATGGTTGGGGTGGATAGAAGGCTTTCTCATAAGCAGACTGTGGTGCCTCAACCTTATCGCCAGGACACACGATTGTTGTTTTGCTGCCTGTACAGTGATCAGCGTGGCGTTGAAGATGGCATGCCTTTGTAAACCTCTGCTGACAGTGACTGCAGACTAGTGTATGTGCCAGCTTGGAGATGTTCTTGATGTAGATGGCGTGGTGGTCCCACACTTCGATGGTCATGGTGTCACGGTAGTGAGCCGCTTGCTTGATCAAGTGACAGGTGCCCTCTTCGGTTGGTTCATACACGCGAATCCCGATCTTGGCGAAGAACTCTACCTTGTCCAGCTGATCTAGCGAGGTCTTGCGGACATCAGGTACTGTCACTGTCTTGCCGTAGAACTTTGTGGCAAACTCTCATGCAGGAGCTGTACTTCTATCAGCTCTCGCTCCTCGGTGGACTGCTAGACATCTCCAGAGACACATCTTGTCCCTGTAGGTGTCGAGGGCAGTCATACTCTTCTTCTGTCGTGGCCAGTCTGGGAGGGGGCCTGTCCCAAGCAGAGGTTGGTGGTCGATGACAGCCCTGACCTCATTGTTGAATGATTGAATGAAAGCGCACTTGGTGTTGGGTCGATCGATATTGTCTGTGTCGAGGCGGGCTTGCTCTCTTGCTGCCACCCAGTCATAAGCTGCTTCTATCGTGTTCAGCCACAGGCTCCCTGGAGCATTCTTGTGGAAGACCATCACCCTACCGTCTTCGATGTGACGGATGCGATAGGTATGGGTGTAGCGGAGGTAGAAGGCATTCTGGACAGTCTGCTGGATCTTTTGCATGATCTGGCCTGTGAGGTCTCCTTCTAGACCTCTGAAGAATGTCCAGCATACTGACCGGCGTCCTCTATCCTCTGTCTGTGAGATGTGGTCAAGCTAATGTGATACGTGGGAGTAGTGCATGCATTGAGAGGTTGGTGGGCTAGGGATCACAGCATTTCTTGTTCCAACTCTTGTTCCGACTCGATAGCAGCATCCACGTTTCTAAATAATTCATATACTCGAAGAGTTTGTTCATTGCTATCACAGTCATCGGATAACATCCGCGACACGTAAGGCATGTTAGTAGAAATGATGAGCAGAATGTTGGGATTCCTGAGCTTCTCCATTTCTCAAGATTTCGATCTGCATAGTTGCTCATAGCACGCAATGGCCCAGGTACTTTTTTTCGTCGCGCCGCACGGCCTACACCATGCATGCATGACCATATCCTCGACAGGCCAGCCCATTGTGTGTAATATTGTTTGTAGATGAGCGTTTACACGTAGTTGAGTACACGTATTGTATGGTTGTGCGGTCACACGTAATTTATGATCGCCGGTATACCATTATGGATGCTGTGTCTAATTAGGTGTTAACGCATAGCAGCTACTATTCTTGACTTTGGCCCAGTCGAGGGTCTGTGGTCTGCAATCATGGGTTTTATGTGGTCAGTCAATGACTGTGCGAGTTGGTCTTGACGTGATGTCTTATGGGTAAAGAGTAATTGTTTACCTTTTGCTAATAACACATTACGAGCTTTGAACCTGTGATTTTAACATTTGCTAATAACACATAGCGAGATTTGAACCTGTGATTTAAAACTGTATAATACAACGCTTTAACTATCTCGGCCATGTATGCGTTGATAAATACAGCTGATAAGTTATATGTTCACACGTTGCTGTATTGCTGCGCTATCAGGCTCGACTCACTCTTGGTCTTGACATCACAGCGATTTCACAACTCATGCTCAGAGATAAGGTTACTACGAGTCGAGATCTTAACAGTGTCGCGGTAGGTCTATCAATAGAGCCGACAGAGTCGTCGAATTGCATAGTGGTCCCAGGCTGCAGACTGGGGTTCAAATCCACTCAAAAGACTAGGGCTGGGGTAGACCCACCATGACACCCCCAGTGCGGGGTCAAAGTACCACCAGCCGGCTGGAATATCAACAGGGTAAGATAGGTAGGATAGGTACAAAAGAGATAGGTAGGATAGGTAGGATAGGAACAAAAGATAGGTAGGATAGGTAGGATAGGTAAAAAACCAATAAAAACCCCACAGATAAAAAAAACCTCCTGAGGATACCGGTCAGAATAGAGAGAGGTCGGCCACTGGCCGGTATCCTGAGGAGGTTCTCCCGGACATGTGGGGTCCCCATGGGAGTTTTATATTCGCCACAGCCTTCCATGTCCGGGAGAACACCATCTAGAGGCATACACCAACCACGATCACAAATTCCTATGCCCCAGGGATTGAGAGGGTGGTATTATTTTGACCCTGGCCCTACCACTGACCAAGTTCGAGTTTCGGACATATGCGTCAATTTCTGATGGAGTTATGCCCCCCTTTCGACTTAAAAAATATGAAAAATATCAGCTTCCCGCACTTTTTCGCACTCCCTCAAGAGCTACAGAGCAAGTTCGAGTTTTAGACATTTTCGTCAATGTTTCATGGAGTTATGTCCCCTTTCGGCGTATAAAATACGAAAAATATTAGTTTTCCCGCACTTTTTCCGCAGTGTTTCAAGATATTCTACTGTGAATTGTTACATTGCTTTGTTGTGACAAGTTACACACCAAGTTCGTGTTTCAGGCGTATGCGTCAATTTTTTTAGATATTTAAGGAAAAATCGGTACATCGCTTTAGTATAAGGAGTTACAGAGCAAGTTCGAGTTTTAGACATTTTCGTCAATTTCTGATGGAGTTATGTCCCCTTTTGACTTATGAAATACGAAACATATCAGCTTTCAAGACTCGTTCTTCTTCACCATATATAACTGAAACTTGGTTTATTGCTATGTTATGAGAAGTTACAGATCAAGTTTGAGTTTCAGCTGCTTTTGCCAATTTTTAATGGAGTTTTTTACTGTCAATCTCTAAAGATTTATATCACCAGGTCGGGGACATGTATTGCAAAGCTACAGAGGGCTTGTTTTAAATTTGAGATTCTGGTAATTCAGGCTTCAAAGTGTTAAAGAAGATTTCTTAAATAAAGTTGGGAAATATATTTGTCATTTTATGGGCATTTTAACTAACTAGAACTAAGTAGAAAATTAACGCAATCAATTTTAGATTTAGTGTTCTGTCATCCCCATATTATTTAAACCTGTTGCCTTGGATGGCTGGAAACTTGTATGGTAGCATTGGATCGCTTGCTAGCCTATAAGACATTCACCAGCAAAGCTTTGAACAACAAACACGTGGCGACATAGTCAATACGTTAGTATAGCTGGCAAAAGGAGTACCGTCTCAAGATCGACGCATACACGTACCATCCTTGCGTGTGGTCTACGTACACTCATGTGTGTCTCAACGCATGACCTATTTTCGCACACACGCACGCGCACCTACATATATACCTGAATGTTACCTACTTAAGCTCATTCAATGCATGATACGCATCTTTCAAAGCCTGTTTTACATCATTGGTGGTATCTTTCTTGCCGTCGCGTTCTGAATCACTAAAGGAGAAGATTCCTTTTCCTGTAATAGTAAAAGCATGTCATGGAATTTCAGTTTGCGTTCCACATTATTTAACTTTTGGCTGAATTCTAGAATATTTGTACTTAACCTTTGAACACGATTTAATTATTCTGTTAAATATTTGAATCTAAATTAACGTGGAGATGTTGCTGATTATGGCTATGCTATTCCAGGGACGTAGATTTGTCTCAAAGGAAGGGTAGGATGATCTTACCAGACAGGCTGGTGGGGTGGGTCCCAATCAACAGAATACTTATTAAATTGTAAATTATTAAATGATATCCAATTCATACACTTTGGTGGCACACGACCATCTCTTCCGTGTCGGACCTATGCCATCTTAATTGTGACGACGGCTAACACGTAGTATACTCTGTGATGCCAGCCAGATAGGCGAGTGACTGATCACTTCATGTTTATAATGCATCTACGTAAGGAGGTGGTGGGGTTGGAGGGGTGGGTGTGTTTAGTTTCACCATTTTATAACGCTTACCTGGCTGGTACTGTTCACGTTGCTTTCCTAGATATGCAGTACATCCACCTAGCCAGGAACTCTCAATTACCTCTGGTGTTCTCGTGAACCACTCAACAGCCTGACTCTCATCCTCAAAGAGAAAGATTGCAATCGACCGATCCTCATAATAAGCCACAGACGTAGCAATGGGCTGCAAAATATTGACAAAAGAAGATTTAAGTAATAATCATAGAGAGGCAACAGCAGCCCCTGATAACTCACCCTACCCTGGTTATCTGTGTGGTATTGGTCCAGTACTGACCCAGTAGCCCGTGTTCTCAGGGATGGCTTTAAGGATAAGCACACTGGATCATTGGCACAGATTGTGCGAGGTTTTTATTTTATTACATGTAACAGAGATTTGATTTGTAAATCGGTTCTGTCAAAACCAGATAGATTACGTTGTCATGTAGTACCCTTGTCCCTGTCTCTGTGCGTCTATCTGCCTCTGTCTGTGTGTCTGTCCGTCCGTCCACCCATCCGTCTGTCTGTGTATCCGGAGCTCTCAAAAACTTCTGATCTGAATTTGCTCAAATTTTAAAAGAACGAAGAATCTTGTCATCCACGAAGATTTTCATACTTTGTGCGGATAAAAGAACGCAGATCCAGATCAGATCAAATTCTGGATCTTTGACTATGTCGAAAACTACTGGCGTGATACTTTTAACGCAGGAAAGGATGGGACAATAAACTAAGAGTCCACAACTTTGGGTGTGATCTAAAAGCAATCTGAAAAAAATCCATAAATCCAGAAAATCTGAAAACTATCAATGTGATGAAAACGTGAGAGCGATGGTCTGCACGTCCTCAATATTTGATAGCGGGATAACCCTGCTAAATATGTCTTGAAAAGATGACAATTTTTGTTACAAGTGGTTATCCATGTTAGGAAGTACCGCTATACACCACACTTTCAGATGTTGGTGCTCACCTGTCTGGGTTTTGAGCTTGAAGGTAAATAGGATCGATAAAATCTCAGTCGCTGCATCTGAAGCCACAGAAATTCCCCTGTGCCTTTTAGCTCACCTGGCCTGAAAGGCCAGTTGAGCTTATGCCATAGCGGCGGTCCGTCCGTCAAATCGCTTCTCCTTAACGGTTTGACTGATTTCAACCAAATTTGGCTGGGTGGATCCTATGCTGATACCATACAGAGTTTTTTTTGTCAAATTTTGATTTGTCAATTTTTTTGGGTGAAAACCGTAGATTTTATGAAACATTTATCGGAAATGCCACTCCTCCATAGCCACTTGATTTATTTCAACCAAATTTAACTAGATGGATTCTATAGTGATAGGTTCTAGAACTTCTATTCAAAATTTTGATTGATCAATTTTTTGGATGAAAATCTCAGATTTTATGAAAAATCTACCAGAAATGGTCAAAATGCTACTCCACCATAGCCGCTTGACATATTTCAACCAAATTTGGCTAGATGAATTCTACGGTGATAGGTTCTAGGGCTTCTATTCAAAATTTTAATTGATACATTTTTTGTGTGAAAAACTTAGATTTTATTAAAAATCTACCGGAAATGGTCAAAATGCTACTCCACCATAGCTGCTTGACATATTTCAACCAAATTTTACTAGATGGATTCTATGGTGGTAGACTCTAGAACTTCATTTCGAAATTTTAATTGGTCAACTTTTTGGCGGAAAACCTTAGATTTTATGAAAGATTTACTGGAAATGGTCAAAATGCTACTCCTTCATAGTCGCCTGACATATTTCAACCAAATTTAGCTAGATGGATTCTACGGTGATAGGTTCTAGAACCTCTATTCAGAATTTTGATTGATCAATTTTTTGGGTGAAAATCTTACATTTTGTCAAAGATCTACCGAAAATGGTCAAAATGCTACTCCTTAGCTTCCTGACATATGTCGACCAAATTTGACTAGATGGATTCTATGGTGGTAGGCTCTGGAACATCTATTCAGAATTTTAATTAATTTTTTGCATGAAAATCTGAAATGTCGTGAAAAATGTTACCGGAAATTGTCAAAACATGCCTCCTCATTAACCTCTTGGTGGATTTCAACCTTGTTTAGCCGGAAGGACCCTATGTATGTGTAAGTTCCAGAACTTGTATACAGAATTTTGATTGGTAAATTTCTTTATGAATCTTATGCAAATTTACCGGATATCGCTTAAAGGCTACTCGTCATTAACTGCTTGGGCGATTTCAGTCAAACATGGATGGAAGGACCCTCTGATAGTAGGCTTCTGATCTAGTTTGCAAAATTTTGATTGGGCAGTTTTTGGGTGGCCATCTTGGATTTTCCAAAAGTTGTGTTAAATCAGTTAAAAGCCTACACCTCATTAACCGCCTGGCAAATTTCAATCAATCTTTGGAAGGACCCTAGGTGGGTAGGCTTCATAACGTATATTCATGATATTGATTGGTCAATTCTTTTGGTGGCTGTCTTGGATTTTTCAAAAATTATCCATCATGTCTTTAAATGCAAATGGCTCAAATGTTAATGGTCTATGTGAGCGCCACAGGCCCTTGGGCCTCTTGTTTATATTAAAATTTTGGATTTGGTAATTCAAAAGAACAGAGAATAATAATAGGAAGCTAACAAATGCTTTACAACTGGTCTCAACTTTCCGACTGGTGCATGTAATTTCTACCAGATCGGCCCCCCTCCCCTACTGGCCACACCCTCGCAACGCAACTAGTGTAAAAGTCTCAGGTCATCTAGGGAAGAAACACAGATTTGTTTTCTTTGACCAGGTACTATATCAAGACAAAGGATATTTGGACTCGGCCAGAGAAGTGTGATAAAGTTGTGGCTCTATTTTGTGACCTTCACATCTTATTACACTTTCTTAGGTCCATCGGTCAGTACATGGAGAGTGCTGGCCTTGATGACGTATGGGTGGAGTCAGGGTTTGGTCAAAATGCATCTAATGGCATGATGGGAGAAATTACAAACGAGCTATTCGTGTGTACATTTGGGCATACGAAGCCTTCAGTAGGATTTACTTCGAGAACTTTTTTTAGTTGTTTGACTTTTAAAGACATTCATTTAACAAAGGAAATTAAAGTCCGCCTTTCAGCTACAACTGCATTGCACATAGGCTAATGATCTACAGTACCGTGGTGCTATTTATGAGGTTGTAAGCAACCTCGAAGATGTCCTGCGTTTAACCTGCCTTTCCGCAAAGATGCAAGATTTCGATATCCAGTTGGCAACACCCCAAAACCACTCCTTTTTGATGATATAGCTTGAAATGGTAGAGATTAATTTGCTCTTAATATGTGCATATCGTGATGGAATCTGGCATCTCCATGTCAACTCATTTGCTGCCATGTTGCCGTGGCTAAATGTGTACGACCACACCAACTATGAAAGGAGGCCAGTTTTAGCTGGCAGATATGAAATCACTATCCTACACAACTATAGAGGTGCCAATAAATAAAGGCAAGCCATTTTGTTGTCAAGATACATGCGTTGTTATATAGGCGCCAATGTGTAGCATATTAAATTATCTGCTATTATATACAATTAGTGAAGGCTAGTTTATATTTTGTAGTGTAGGATTTTGATTAACCACGTAATGTGGTTCTCCTTAAAAGGATACACAAAAAGCAGTGCAATAAATTGCTAGTGGATCAGGCAACAGAATGGATGAATAGGGCTTGCAAGCTTTTCCAAAGCCGCCGTTGGGATGAATGGTATGACATGGAATGATCCGGATGGGACAGATTCTCAACCACATTATCCGAGCGATTCCAAATTGCAGAGGGCACCATGTACCTCTTCTGTAGCTGACGATGGAATGGAAAGGAACATTTCTACTCGGAAAGAGACATTGCTTTCAAGGAGGAAGCAAGATGAAGAGGTCGATAAACTGGCTCATCAGTTCCGTAGATTCAACGTCTTTCACCAGGACATAGTGAACTCAATCATTATGGAGCAATTCAAAGCTAAAGAAACTGGTGAACCCACTACTCTGATATCACTAAGTATGAATGATGTAGCCACCAAAGGCAAAGCTGTGTCTCTTCTGACCATGATCTCCTTGTACAAAGACCAGTAGAATGACGAATTCAATTCCGAAATCTACGCTGTTGCCAATTGACCTTTCCAAGTTTATCCACCCATCATATGACGTCATAATCATCTACGTGACGTGTAGGATGGCATAATGAATGACGTCATTATGACGTAATGAATGACTTAGCTAAGTACGTCTCAAACGCACATTTGAAGACAAAATGTGCTTTGTTGTACGAATTGTGTCTTCTATTTAATAAATATGCTGTTGAATATTTTGAAACTAATTTGACTGGGTGGTGTTGCTGCCTAAATTAGGTACAAAATATTCAACAGCTTACCTACAAGGTTTTCTGGAAATTAATAGTTAGGGCATTCGGGGAGCGATCAATCACAACACGGTGAAGTATGAGTGGAGGTTAGCTAGAGATGGGCAGAGCATAGCTAAAACTGGAAAGGTACATTTTGACAGAAGGGTTGGAAATAGACACAACTGCAGAATTATCTGATGTACAAGGTAATGTTCAACCATGTGTACTAATGCTTTGATTCAAGCTATGAGAATACCATCCAACCGCATGACATTCATCGACTATGTTGAAGTCTTCATCAGGAATGGCTAATCAAATTCTCTGATTCAGTTAAGAGTCGATGCTGTGCTTGATATGATGCTGTACTTGATATGCATTTTGGACAGATCTTCCACAGCATTAACTAGGCCCATGTTAGGCCAGGAAAAGTGGAGCACTCAATTCGCAATGCTATCAATCGTGAAGATTTCGCTCTACCGCTGGTGTGGTCCCAGTTCGTTGCTCTTGATGTTAACAAGAAGGATGCCGCTCTATTGCTAAGCAAACACTTGTGTTAATCCAGAGAAGGACAGGGAAATTAATACTACATGTGACTTACAGAACAGAGAGCGAACTCAATTGTTTGGGAAAATCTACCCAGCTAGAAACAAACCATGAAGAGGCAGATAACCGAATCACCTTTCATGGCTATGACGCCATTTATAATATTCATAGACACAGGTGTTCTCCTTCATTTACTGCTACACCACTCCGAGGTGGAAGTGTAGATCGTATGGGGATGCTAAGTGCTATTCTGTTCACAAAATCTCAAAGAAGCTCAAACCATTTGTGTTGCTTGGGTTCTATGTCCTCAAGTGTTGTGGCATTGCTGGAAATGTGTTCTTGAAAATCCAGAGCTACTTCTAGGAATCGGGCGAGATTGCCCTTTGCCTCAAGTGGCTGAGTATGTTTGTCGACTCTCCGGGCCATCATATGTTTTTGATGGTACAGATAAAATGAGGCTTTATATATTTGTGAAGGATAAAATACCTTTGAAAGGCTGCTTCCAATAGGCGATACCCTCGAACCCTCGATTGGCATTTGCTACATTCGAATTATCAAGCGAAGGTGTGGTTACTGGCTTAATATTCAGTCATGCTCTTAGGCAAACCAGAAGACACTAGTGGTTGGACTGAAACTGATGACGGTATGCAGATGGGATGGACCAGAATACCTTCTGTACCAAGTATAGTGCATTGAACTGAATTCATGTGGTTGTAAGACAACATGTAGAACAGTAGCATGCAAGTGCAATAAAACAAGACAGAGCCATAACCGGCTTGTGGATGTGGTGCTGATAGATGCGTGAGTACATTTCTGCCAAAACTTGACTGAAAAAGAGTGTGCGCGGGAAAGTGGAATGCCCTGTACCCCTGGAGCGCTAATATTTCCCCACATTTCAAGAGTGGGAAAAATGTTATTGTGTAATGTTTTGAAAGCCAGCATTAGCATTGTAATTAGCTGTTATTGAACGTGCATCACTCATAGATGATTTCAAGGGAAAACTTTAAATTCGGGCTTGACTTGACCCGTTGGCCTAGGTTTTGTAACGTCAAGGTCAGAATCCAGAGTGGTGTCCACCCATATCCGAAAGTTCGATGTAATGGGTACTCACTTGTAACAAAAATGTCATCAAGATTTATTTTCGGGTTTGGCCTGCTGACTAGGAGTTATTCGTATCTACAATTTAATTTGTTCCCAAGCAATAACTTTTGTTATGCTGAACGGATTTGAGTTAAATTCGTAGTATTGAACATGAGTTTTAAAATGTTCAACACCATATTTTACATCAAAGATATGTATACCGTATGCCATATGTGTTGAACACGTTAACTAATACTATAATATTCTGTTTTAATGGACCTTTCTAGCTTTAGCTATGCCCCACCCTTCTCTAGCTAAGCTCCACCCACGCGTCGCCCGTGTTGGGGTCGATCGATCCCTGAACTCACTGACTATCAATTTCTAGAAAACTATTAAGGTAATATGTTGAATATTTTGAAACAAATTTGGGTGGGTGTCGGCAGCCCCCAGTCAAATTAGTTTCAAAATGTTCAACAGAATGTTTATTAAATAGTAAAGACATATAATTCGTACAACAACGCTTAGTCCGTCTTCAATACGCGTTCGTGGCATACTTATCTACGTCAGGCATGCAGTCATTGGTTATGACGCCATCATACACGTCACATAGTTGATTATGACATCAAATAATGGATGGATAATTGGAAAGGTCCATTGCCAGGTATATATTGAGATATTACCTGTATAGCGAGCATAATGAGCTCGCCACCATAAGTGTACAGTGACTGCTTTTGTCTGACCATGGTCGCCTTGAACTCTTCAGCCATCTCCTGACGAAAACGCACCAATAAACATACACTAGTAATCGGCTCGCTCGGTTCACTTTCCTATAACAAACAAAATACTAAATACAATTTCTCATTATAAGTGCCAAGGTATATACATGGAAGTGGGATACATTGACATGTTGTCGTTGATGAACTGACAGTTGTAGCTAAGGTATAACCGTCTCTCTATAGCTTCCTCCAATAACCCAATAGGGCTTGGTGTTTACTTGTCCACATTTGCCAGTTTCGTCTGTTCTCTTGATAATATATTTATACCTTCCCCTAATCATAGTTTACCAAATAACTCGGGCCAAATAAGGAAGAGAGTAGCAGGTGTGAGGCTTGCTATGAAAAATATCGATAGAAACTGGCCAGTTATTAATGACAGCGTATGGCAGTGTTCTCACTAGAGACCTAATCCGGAAAACGCCATACTGAAGTATGGCGTTACTCCTGATTAACTCTCAAGTGAGAACACGTCCTAGGATTGTATCACATGGCCTACCTTTGGTTGTTCTGTATATTCCTTCAAGGGTGGCGGTGACTGTGAAATAGCCTCCTCATATGTTGGCGGTGCTGCATTCGCTTGCATATCTTTTGACTTTTGGGTTCCTGTTGTTTGACAAGCTGTTGCATCTTGAGCAGATGATTGTATCACTGGCGGTGTTTGAGTTCCAGTTGCTTGGCTTGATGTTGCGTTTTGAGCGTCTGTAGACTGTGTGTTTATTGGTTGTCTCATAGTTTCTGGTACCACAGCTGTCGTTGGTATTGTTGTAGCCGCCTGGTTTGACCTCGGCTGGGTAACATTTGATACTATTGGCGTGGGTGGTGTGCCTGACTGTTGTCCCATGGGCGGCGAACCTGTGAGAGGGCGCTGTCGTCGCGATGGCGGTACACTTCGCCTATTATCAAAAGCGCATTTAGGCGTGTAGATTTGACATGGAAACCACGATTCACTTTGTGTAAAACGGCAAATTCCTTTGGTACAGTCTCGGTATGTAATCGCATCTAGGGAGAAAAAGGGGAACTTAGAATAGATAATCAAGCGACTTCATCTTGAGATTTTTTCGTTCATGAATGTCAAATATGATTGCATGCGTTGTGTATGAGGGCATATGTACAAGAGCCTATTGGAACAGCAATGCCTGTTTCATGTTAACAGGAACTGTAAAGTCAATGTTTATATTATATTTCAGTAGATAAATGGTTAAATCCGTGGTAAAACGGTGATTATGTCAAAA
The DNA here is from genome assembly GCA_034401795.1 of Chaetoderma sp. LZ-2023a. Classification (NCBI taxonomy): domain Eukaryota; kingdom Metazoa; phylum Mollusca; class Caudofoveata; order Chaetodermatida; family Chaetodermatidae; genus Chaetoderma; species Chaetoderma sp. LZ-2023a. Next base: position 94,748,124 of record CM067360.1, on the reverse strand, counting down.
GATTTGGAAAACCATGTTATTAATTGTATGCATATAGGATGCAGTATTGATTACACATTCGATGAATATAGCTTTTTAATCTAACTGTGTTGACTTCTGACAAATGACAAGGCTTTCTTTATATATACGCGCTTCATAAAGTTCTGGTAAAGAACGAAAGTTAGTTTTAAACGGTAGCGCTCTTGAATCATGTAATATCATTGTATTCTAGAATGAACTGCAATAATATAACTTACACTGAAATGTTTCTGACAATCGGTCTTAGCACCACATGATCATAGGTATGCAAATATTGTAATAGCAGTAGTGGCGATTAACTGGCAGTAATTTCAACAGGAAATAACTACAGGCTTGCTTAACATTTTGGAAACAATCTGTCTGAAAGTTATTGGTGATCTAGCACCTATTACTTTCAGTGAAATTGTTTTCAAAATATTTAGCATATCCAGAGTTAAATGCCATGGAAAATGTATTCTGCAGAGTTCCAGCGGGTAGGCAGTTAACAATTGTTGTCTGTATCGATTGGTTGGCATAGCAAGATAAATAAACCTATGGTTAATATTATAAGCTGTAGCGTCATCGAAAACATACGTTAGCTTTAGCAGAAAGTTGAATTTGACAGAAATAGTAATACACGATATTAGAAAATATTTAATTTTGGTTATATTCGTGACAGCGTGGTTTATATAGACACACCATCTACACTTATGAAACCAATATATTTGAAAGGCACTGTTTCTGGTGGAAGCAACGAGTTTCGGTCAAAATGATTTCAAAATACACTGCTGGTTTCCAAGGTCGCAACGCGATGATGCCTACTGAATATATTGAAATTCGTGTAACTGAATGTAGATCCGGTCTCTGGAAACAGCGTCTTTCAGTCAAATTGTTTTAAAATTATACAGTATTTTACCTGCAGATAGTAGTGGCTAATCAGTTTAACTCGAACATAACTGGGATTATATGACCGGCTGTAGCGGGTATTATTTATTCGCTAGGCGTACACCAGATAAGAGCGCCATTTTTTGTTCCCACCAAAGTGACATAAATGGTATTTATTTACTTTTTTCAAATTATTCCGATTTACTTCTGTTTATTACTGGTGGCTATATAGGTTGATTATTATCTAAATCTATCATTCAAGAGCATGTGGTAGTTCGCTGGTTCTTTCCTTTAACACTGACAAAGATATTACCTCGATTCGCGGATTGTCCAGTAGGAACGGTTCCTATAGTGATCGGTACAGAGAACACCAGATCAATGCCAAATGGTATGCTGACCCTAAGCTGTGGAAATAAAGGATAATACATGGAAGAATCCAATTTTAGCTATGTCCCGCCCATCTCTAGCTAAGCTCCACCCACACTTCGTCAGTGTTGGGATCGATCGATCTATCAATTTTCAGAAAACTATACAAGTAAGATGTTTAATATTTTGAAACTAATTTGACAAAATATTCAACAGCATGTTTTTAAATAATAAAGACATATAAGTCGGAGAACAACACTTTGGTCTGTCACCAATTATGCGCTCGTGACGAACTTAATTACGTGATTCATGACATCATATGATAGATGGACACACTGGAATGGTACATTGGATAATAACTAGATGGATGAGATGAAATATACATATATAGGCAGAGAAGCACAGATACGGATGGGTGGATTACAAAATTAAATAATTAATTCCTGAATATAAGCTGTATGCATTACTTAAAATAATAATGAAAAGTAGTAAATTCACTAAAAAAAATCTAACTGCGTTAAATAAATGTATTGCATTTACACTATCGGGTTTATAGATATTTTTTGTTTACTAAATGGACCCATTTCAGACAAAATGGTGGACTATTAGAAATAGCAGCATGTTAGACAAAGACAACTTGACGATGAAATACTAAATCAATACAATGATTAAAGACGCATCAGTTGATAGATCTATAAAGTGTATATGCGGAATTAGGTGTGTGAACTGCTTTTAGTTGGTCAAAACTATCATTTAATCATCGAGTACCCAATTCACCTTTCCAGAGTACCCACCCATCATATGACGTCATAATGAACTGCGTGATGTGTACAATGACATCATAATGAATGACGTCATGAATGACGGCGATAAGTACGTCACCAACGCATATTTGAAGACGGTCTATGCGTTGTTGTAGAAATTGTTTGCTTTTACTATTTAATAAATATTCTGTTGAATATTTCGAAACTAATTTGACTGGGCGCTGTTGCTGCCATAGATACAAAATATTCAACAGCTTCCCTGTATAGTTTTCAGGAAATTGATAGCTAGGGCATTTGGGGATCGATCAATCCCAACACGGCGAGGTGTCGGTGGAGCTTAGCTAGAGATGGGCGGGGCATGGCTAAAAATGGAAAGGTCCATTGTCAAAAGGATGCAAATTAGAAATTCCAAAAATATTATAAACGCGAAAAAAATCTTGACGGCAGAATTCACCATCTCGCGGAGAACGTGGAATGTTTGATAGAATTACCGTCATGATTTATTGACCCAGATGCGCGCTACAAGTCATTCAGTTTCAGCTTTCTTTATTCGTTACAAATGGCATATGATGGCAACGTTTATGTTACATAATATGTTGTGGTTATATCAGCAGCTGATTTCGTTGAAGTGCCTATATAATTGTGTGCGGCTTGCTTCCTCCGGACTGAGAGTATTTTGAAATTGCGCGAACAACAGCGATTGCATAGCTTGTAGCGCCAGGATTTCGTCGGAAAATGCCAGATTGTCAAGGCATATCTAAAATTTTTTTTAAGTTCTTTCCAATAAGAATGTTTTGTTTTTTAAATAGTTTATCCCGCGAAGAAACGCGGGAGCGTCGGCGGCTTGGCGTAGTGGCTAACACGCCGGACTATACTTAACCTGAGAATCCAGTTGGCGCCTATACTCGTACATAGCGGTAGTCCTATACCTCTATTGTAGTCTTCAGTATCACTATCTTGCGGTCGTTGCAAACATGGGCAATCTCCTTCGCGCCTTTCTTCCGCCCACGGGTGTAAATGGGTACGAGGGTAAAGACTGGAACAGTTACCAATCATAGACTGAAATTTAAAGCACCCTAGAATGGCGTGAATAGGACTGGAATCATGGACTCGATAGCCGCCAATTAAACCGATAACTATTCTGAGGAGTCGCGGCTGTTCACTAATGTTCACAGAAAAATAGCAAATAATAATAAATATTGGTGACTGGTCCGGAATTTCGTTATAAAAGGTAGGAGGCATATTCAGTAACACACTAACAATACATCGGGACCATAACACCCAAATAAAATAGAATTTTCTCAAATTTATTTATATCACCGAATGTCTTTTTAATGGACTAATGAATAGGACCTATAATAAGCTTATTGATTAATTTATTATTAATCTTTCCATGTCTTATTTACATTCTATATTAAGTTATTGGACTCTGGTTTAGTAAATTCAATATTAAATTGACGCACGTGAACACCACCTTACCTCAATGGAATAAAAGACGTTTATTAGACCATAGGGCCTTGACGGAGGCACGGCATCAATTAATATTGGCTGCTCAACCCATCGACGAACATCTCCCTGAGAATATGACATATTTATGTATCAATATAAATAAGGAAAATCGGGTACACGACATTCCAATGGATGTATCTGATCTCCAACTCAAGTATCTGTCGTAATATCCAAAATACGTCACTTGTTAGATGACGTCATAATCACAAAACAAGCTAATATCCATCAGGAACGTATCTGAAATGCATATTTTTGGTGAACTTATCACGAAAATTTAATCAACATTCTGCTGAATATTTGAAACTAATTTGACTGGGATCTGTTGCTACCAAAATATTCAGCAGTTTAACCTTTAAGGATACCACGAAATATTGGGAATTCAGTGCTCAGCGTAAAAATCAATACAAACGCGGGCATAAAGCGGGCGGCACTTAGCCATAAATCCATCGTTTGAACCCTAATTTCTGCGCCAATCCAAGCTATAGCTATCTTCAAGTGTGATACGCAATGGATGATCCAGTTTTAGCTATGTTCCGCGGCCTCCACCTATTGTAGAGGTGTGAGTCCAATATGCTGCACTTCCTCCAGTTCCCTTTGCGGAAATAACAGAAACCCGTTCAAAGCCACAAATCTCCTCACGATTTAAACCAAAACCAAGATGCACATATATCTGGAGAAGAGAGAAATATTAATGCAAAAATGTAGATCGAATGACAAAATATGAACTTTGAACACTGATAATCCAGGTTACAGGCCGGTACTTGGCGGTATGATCTCTGTACCGGCCTAGGGTATATTCAAGTGTTGCACATTTTTCATAAATCAATGATGAATTTCACAGAAAAATTTGGAAAGCGTTACATAATCTAGACAAATGCATAGCTGTTATACCTAATGCATGGGCGGGCACACACCGCAACTCTATAAATTTAGAAAAGATGTACCGGTAACATAGGATCGCCCTCAATTGCCCGGATGTACATGAGATTGACCACGCTTTTACCACTGGCATGGAACACACTTCTTTGTACAAGTTTCGCCACTGGTTTGCCAAGCGTTCTTGTTGATTCATTCTTGAATTCACCTGCAACAAAACAGAATCTTAAAATAACAATGCCGTTGCAAATCTATATCACATGGACATGGACCTTGATAACGCAGCTTACTGGGCCGGTATTAGGCCAGCATCGGCCCAGTAAGCTGCATTATCGCTGTAGAGAGCACTGTGACTTGTAGAGAAAACGCGACGTATCTAATGCGAGGCTCATCCCATGGCCCCAAACGCTAACACTCTTCATAGATCTTGTGTTGTTAAACCTAGCCGCCCATGAGAGAGGTTGTCTAACGTGGTCGTTTAACACCTCTTTTCTCACCGTCAATGCTCAATGGCCAAGTTGGATAAAACGGCATCTGTAGTGGCCTTAGGTAATGCCCATTTGCAGAGGAGTTTTTGAAAATTTAACATTTGAAAGACTGACTTGATAAACGAAATTCTCTTGTCTCTCTGCCCTAGTCCTTAAATATACCCATTTGCAAGACAACAGAAAGCTATTATTTTTTTTAATTACAGTGGGAAATAAAAACATTATCTTCTCTAAATGGATATTCACTGAGAAAATGGATTTCCTTGAAAACGGTTAATGGACCTTTCCAGTGCATTCATCCATCATATGACGTCATAATCAACTAGTTGGCGCGTAGAATGACGTCATCGTCAATGTCGTAGATAAGTACGTCATGAACGCGTAATTTGTGACGGGCAAGCCTTGGTGTACGAATTGTATGTCTTTGCTATTTAAAAAAAAAGATGCAGTTGAATATTTTGAAAGTAATTTGATTGTGCGCTGTTGCTGCCGCGCCTAGTCAAATTAGGTTCAAAATATTCAACAGCCTACCGGTATAGTTTTTTGGAAATTGATAGTCAGGGAGTTCAGGGATCGCTCGATCACGAACGAAGTATAGGTGGAGCTTAGCTAGAGATGGGCGGGGCATAGCTAAAACTGGAACGGTTCATTGATATAAATAGTATTTGAGCGCCTTGATGAACTGTTGACACATAAGGGATTAACTATCGTTAATTTGATTTAGCCCAAACCCCTTTAACCATACCGATCTGACTCGAAAGATCATCTACAGTCATGACGACACAAGAAAAAGTCAGTTAGACCCGGGTGACCATCTTTTTAGTTTTAAAATGTTTAGCAAAGTTTTGAGTAGACCCGGCTAAGCTAGTTACTTGCATAGTGATGACCGATGAATGGCACTCGATACCACTCGATAATATTGATAAAATTGTACATGATTTATTTTCTATTGATCATTCGTATTCAACATAACCTAATATTAACATAACATAGCATGTTAACGTTAACATAACCTAATTGCGTATACAATGATTTTGTTCTTTGATTCTTGTACACATGATTGATACTTATTCGGTGTGTAATGGATGAGTCCGATGCCGTGTGATCATTCATCATTCATCATTAATCACAGTTATACGTAAAATCACATGATTACCTATATCTAAGACTGTTGAACCCTTCGGCTCGTCTAAACAGGTACACCACATCACGAGTGGTCTTAAATTGTCGCAAAGAGGATACAAAACAAACATGTTTATTGCTACTTCCGAAAATGTTGGTCCAGATTCCAGGATGATTCATAATATAGTGACCGAGATGGTCACGAAAGCTACATTCAAACAATTTCTACCACCCAGAGAGGTAACTAATATTTATTTATTATGTTTATCGTTGTTTTATCTCTGCACGCGAGAGTTATTGCATCACAGTTAAGTAACACACCCGCACTTAGACAAGTTTTTCAAGTTAAGATCACAAGTTAACGATCACATTGGCCATCAGTTCGTTTTATATAATAAGCTTATTTCGAAGAAATATTTAAGTCATGAGCGCAGCATCCGGTCAAATTAGTTTCGAAATATTCAACAGCTTACCTGTATATTTTTCTAGAAATTAATAGTCATGGAGTTCAGATATCGGTCGATCCCGTCACGAGCGAGGTGTGGGTGGAGCTTAGCTAGATATGAGCGGGGCATAGCTAACACTGGAAAGGTCCATTGCTCATAGTTGAACGAACAGTGACTTAATTATCCTTGAAAAGCGAGGTTACTTATTGGCTGGAATTCAATAGGGCGGTTTAAACCTCGGTTTAGCCCAAACCTGGTAACAACTCGTCACATAAACCTGGTAATAAGAGATTTATTACCAGGTTTATGCTTAAACCTCATCGGTATTCAGATACGAGGTTAAAACCAGGTAACAGCTAGATCAGGTTTATTTTACCAGCATTCGTATACCATGCTCGGGGGTTTAATAGAAATTTGACCTTTACATTCTAAACTAACAATATATGGGTCATGGCTTAGTATTAAAATATACTACTACAGCGATGGACATAATCATAAAAAAGTGGCAATGAAATAAATCAGCGCTATTCGGATAATAAACAATGAGGTCACTTAAATACGTGTCTGACGGTAATCTGATTATGCATATGCATGGGAGAACCCTGTCCCAAATAGTGGCAGCCCGACTTGCCACATTTAAAAGTGCTAATTTTACACATAGCAATAGGCGTTAAACTACCCTACCCCAGGTTAAAATTGTTATGATATTTTTTGTAAGGTTAGTACATAAACTAGCTTCTTGAAAGCGGTTTATATGGTTACCAGATTTATTACCTGGTTTGTTACAGGGTTTAATTTTTGATATTCTCATAACACCATGCTATACATTTCACAGGGTTGATTTAGGTGTACATACCTTTAGAAACGTGATATTAATATGTGTTAAATTATTTTTATATTGATCAGTGTTTTACGTCAGTCTAAATACGGGTTTAAATAGCTAAACCAGGTTTAACCCTTTAAACCAGGTCTAGCTAAACCGTCTTATTGAATTCCACCCAATTAAAAAAAACCGCATTGCGCAAATGTCAGAGGGAGCTTTGCTTCAATATTTTAAAATGGGTTGTGGTAAATGTGGGTACAGCCCTGTACTGAAATATGTGCCAATCAAATTAGCACAGCGCATGGGCCCTAGATAACTTACACGTCACGTAGATGGTCTCTCCAGCGCAATATCCAGACTTATCAGTTGATGCAGAAATACTGAGATTTCCAGCGTTTCCGATGCCCAAAACTTTCGAAATTTGCTTGGAAGTGTTTCTTTCACAGCTTTTCTAAATAAAAACCAAAATGAATACGTGTATCAAACGCCAAACTGTGATGAATGATTATTTGGGGTGGGGTGCAGTCAAAAGGTTTTGTTAGCATATGCTAATACTTAGATACAGTTGAAATAAGGCACTGACTAATAATATTAATAAGCTGTGCAGAAGATCTGAAGCCGACCATATTCTAGTCAAACTTGATTAAAATCAGCCAAGTGGTGCACGAAACTTGATGATTACACATAATAATAATAGTCCAAAATAATAATAATAATAATAAAAATAACAATAATAATAATAATAATAATAATAATAACGACGCTGACGCGATGGCGGCGACGGCAGCGACAATGACGGCGACGAGGACGATGACGACGACGATAGTGAAGACGATGAGGACAACGACTCAGTCAAAGAGCTTGACTCATTTGGCTAAAACCCAATTACCTTGGTTATTCAGAGGGAACACTGTAAACATGCGAAATAATGATCGACATTAAGAAAGCTAATTAAACCACGATATCTTTCGCTTTTTATACTGATTCCGATCTAAGCTAATTACACACAAACTTATGGCATTGTGTAGTTAATTGATCAGAAATTGATCAGGGTATCGCAGAATATGTTACAATATGGCGAGCCATAACAGAAATAAGCGTATTGTTCATAAAAGAATGGACCTTTCCAGTTTATCCATCGATCATATGCCGACATAATCAACTACATGATGTGTAGGCTGACGTCAGAATCAATTACGTAATGAATGATGCAGATAAGTTCATCACGAACGGTTAATTGATGACAGACTAAGCGTTGCTGTACGAATTGAAATGTCTACTATTTAATAAACATTCTGTTGAATATTTTGAATCTAATTTGACTGGGCGCTGTTGCAGCCATCTAAGCAATGAAGTAAAGTTATGTTGAATATTTTAAAACTGAATTTGACTGGGCGTTGGTGCTCCCATAGGCAGCAACAGCTCCCAGTCAAATTAGTTTCAAAGTATTCAATAGCATAGCCGTAAGGTTTTCTGGAAATTGATAGTCACGGAGTTCACGGATCGATCGATCCCAGCACGGGCTAAGTGTGGGTGGAGGTTTGCTAGAAATGGGCGGGAATAGCTAAAACTGTATTCCTCCGTTGCATGAATGATATAGCGACGATGCGTATATACTATGTCTTAACTCACTAAATATATCGGACTGTTGATGTCGAGATCGCAGAGTAGCGTGATGCATCGATATCTGGTGACGTCAAAGTGTGGAAAGGACCGGTTTATCAGGATCTTCAAGAAGTAGCGTGTGGCGCCGTGTCTGCCTTCAAAGGAGGGCCTAAGTCCATCTTTTGGAACAAGCATCCGGAATTTGAATCGGTACGAGCCAGCCTCTAAAACATTGTTTGGCCCCTTTTCGGTAGCTGTAAATAGAGAAAAAATCATGTAAAGAATTTGAAAATGAATTTGCAGAATCATCATTCCGTGGTAAACATAAAGGTATGCTGTTGAATATTTTGAAACTAATTTGACAAGAATCTGTTGTTTTCTTAAACATATTTTATTGTATCATGTGTATAAAGGGATTGGGCACAAGTTCTACCAACTTATTTCCGCCCTCCCCCAAGCTAAAAAATCTGTTGGTGGCATAGGCAGTTGAGTAACTTTCGAGTCGATCAGACAACAAGATTTTGGCGACAATTTTTGAAGAAAAAAATGTTTTGTTCTTTTTATCTTTTATGATCAAGGTGAGTTCGCTTCTGTCAAAGATACAAACTGATAAGTTAAACCAAAATGGGCCATATGCTATTTTCTGTCATAGGGAGCAGCTCCCAGTCAAATTAGTTTCAGAATATCCGCTGGCTTGCCTGTACCGTGAAATTGGAATTCTACGAATTCAGGGTTCAAAGTACATAAATCATGAATCCAAGAAAGTGGACGGAACATAGCTAGAAATGGACGTGGCAAAACTAGAAATGGGCGGGGCACAGCTAAAAATGGACCCGTCCACTGTCTGTCCAAAGATATTGATATGCGCACATCTGTTCAGGTGGCAATCAGTATATTTCGAATATCCACTATTGGATCTCGTTTGTAAAGTGCTCATGTACTGGTGTTGAGGTCCATTTTCCCTCCGAAGTCACACCATGTTGCTATTGCAAGGGCTAGGCACCGCTTTCATTTGACTTTGTCAGCTGAAATATGTCCTGTTTCCAGGGACCCATTGCATCGTGATGCTGTTAGTTTTGGATATTATCTAACATATCGTCTGACGTCACAATCATAATTGACATAAATACTCCGTCACGAATCTGGAATAGCATAGCCCGTCTATTGTATGTCTTTGAAGGAATTACTATTTAAAAGTGGAGGGGGGGGGGAGGGAAGTGGGTGGAGTTTGGTGTGTGGGGTGGGATTAATACTATAATGTCTGTGAATTTGAAGCAAGCGGTTAGTAACAGATCATGATAAATAAATGTATTTATTCGACCTAATGTAAGTCTTCATCAAACCTTTCTTTCCCCAAACTGTATATGCTAAATTGACATGCGAGTCACGTCCAATCATGTCCCTCGAAGAGCTGGACAAGTGCGGGATAATCGAACCACCGTGCAGAGAAACCGACGTATGCGTCTCGCTTTCAGTCCATTTGGTAAGCGTCTCACCAACCAGCCATACCCGAATAGAGCCGAGAGTCACTGGCTGATCGACATCTATCAGAACAATACCGAAAATGGCATCACCGGCCCGATACACAAGTTTGTCACCATTAAGTTCCAATGATATGCGTTTGAAACCCATTGATTTTGTTCGGTCTGTCGTACGTGAAAAGAACAGATAATACAGCATTATATATAATATCTTAATTGGAACAGGAAATGGACATATTTTAGAAGCAGAAAATATTAACAAAAACAAGTAATGACGCGTATATACACCTGTGCAAAACTTAAGCACCACCGTATTTTTACGCACATGCGAGGGTATATTCATGTGCTATGAAGAAAGCAATAGCATAAACATTTATGTACCCATCCATCTTAGTGCAAGAGGTAATAATGCAACTAGAGGAATGCTGATTATGATGGTGGGGAAACACTGTATGTTTTTGTTTGAACTTGAAAACGAGGCCTGAATATGGTTACGTTGACACAACTGACAACTATTGCCCTACAGTTGGCACACGTGGCTAGATTGTCATTAATGGTGTCTGAAAACGAAGTTTAACATCTGTGCACGAGTTTGAGACTGTCATTATTAATACCGGGTATATCCACCTTGTGCCTGGATGACGGCCTGGACACGACGTCTCATGCTGGTCACCAACCGACTGATACGCCATTGTGGTATTCGTTGCCATTCAAGATGGAGTGCATCTGTTAATTCCTGTAGGTTCTGCACAGGAGGATCCCTCCTTCTCACCATGTTTCCCAGAATGTCCCAGATATGCTCAATAGGGTTCATGTCAGGGCTCCTTGCTGGTCATGGTAGGGTTTCGATGGCATTCTGGCGGAGGTATTCATGCACAGCTCTAGCACGATGTGGTCGGGCGTTGTCATCCATGAATATAGGGTGGGTTCCAGGTGCATGATTTACAAAATGAGGGACCACAACTCTATCCAGTATGGAATCTTGATATCTTTGTCCATTTAGTGTTCCAGGTACAGTCAACAGATCCAGCTTACAATCGAATGAGATGCACCCCCATATCATAACGGAACCTCCACCAAATGGAACTTCATCCATGATGTTACGTTGTTCGTACGCCGTGCGTCTGGACCTCCATACACGAGTTCGACCATCTGTGGCATGAAGCAGGAACCGACTTTCATCGGACCAGTGTACCCGTCTCCAGGATCTCATGTTCCAGTGTCTTCTTTCGTTGCACCACCTCAGACGCTCCTCTTTGTGGTGTGCAGTGAGGAGAGGACGTCTGACAGGTCTCCTAGCTTTCATGCCAGCAGCATACAGTCTCCTTTTGACGGTAGACATTGACACTCTATTGCGCGTTTCCCATTGCTGGCTGAGCACTCTGCTGTTGGTGAATGGAGATCTCCTAACAAGGCGTACTAGGGCTCGATCATCACGGGCAGTAGTCTTCTTCGGTCTTCCAGATCTAGGCCTGTCCTTCACCTCGTTAGTTTGCCCATGTTTTGCAATCAAACGACTGATTACAGTATGGTTAATGTTCAGCTGTCTGCCAATCTCTCTGCATGACATACCAGTGGTATGCATGCCTATGATTTGCCATTTCACACGATCACTTAACCTTCGTCTTGCCATAGCGGTTCACAATCAAGAGCTAATTCTCTCTGTACAAATAAACCACGGTCATGAACACAAAATTCCTAATCTTGTCGCCTAAATCTGTATGTAATGTTCTACACCTCAAACTGGACTTTTACATAACTGAACACGTGTGCTGTTTCCCGCCACGCACGGACATCAAGCGGCGTGAAGTCATGCATGCATGTGCATTTCGTACTTGGAATTATGTCAGCTAACGCAGGGACAAAAAGTATGGCAGCCTAGTTGTACCATCATGTTTCTACGTTCTATTGTTTTTGCTGGTGCTTAACTTTTGCACAGGTGTATAGAAAACAAATGCAAATTTAGCACGCACGCAAATATGCTTTCAATGCCTATGATTTACGTTTTATTATGTGTCGTATACATACTATATATACATGCGTGCTTTGTTTTATTGGTCTTATGACATTGTTATATTTCACAATAAGCCATAGGCCCTGAGTGTACATTTATACGTTATACATATTGGCAATTGAATTAGTATGATATACCATTATCTAGATACCTAATCTTATAATTAATACAGCGAAATTCTCTTTAGCGTTATATTCACAAACCCTTCAACAGCATAAAAACTTTTGTAAAGATGGGCCTACAGAGTTTAAACATGGCTTGAGTATGTTATTTATACAGTTGTCACCAATAAATAGCATATTACCTATGGGATGAATAATAATATGCAATACAATTCGTAGATCTAAGCATGCTAAAGTTTTCTAGGCATTTCTACCATATATAGAAACTATGGCCGTGTTTGGATTGCGCATGTTATTTCATGCCCTTGATGGAGCTATTTCTTCTTAACGTCGAAAGAAAACCGGATGGTCCTTATGTGCATTCGTAGAAAACAATCACTACGCATGCGCGTATGTACAACAAGGGAGGTAAATCCGGAATAAAAGTTGCATAATACACGATCTCGATCTGAACTCCCTTATGTTTTATATGCAAAGTAAAGGGGCTAAGCTCCACCCACACTTCGCCCGTGTTGGAATCTTTTCAGAAAACTATGCAGGTAAGCTGTTGAATAGTATACTACTAATTTGACTGGGTGCTGTTGCTGCCAACAACTGCACCCAGTCAAATTAGTTTCAAAATATTCAACAGCATGTTTATTAAATAGTAAAGATAAACAATTTGTACAACCACGCTGGGGGTGGGGGTGGGGGTGGGGGGGGGTGGCATATCGAGCAGAAGAACATGTCTAAACATCAAATTCTTTCAGAAATGTAGGACTCTATATTCTATAAAAACATATTTTAACATAAAACTGGATTCATTCATTGCAGGTGTAAGCTGATACTGAGCTTCACGACATATGAACCGTTTTAAAGAATTTAAATTGTCGGTAAAATATTGAATTTCAAGAGGGATCCATTTCTAGCTATACCCCGCCCATTTCTAGCTATACCCCACCCATTTCTAACTATAACACGCCAATTTCTAGCCATACCCCGGCCATTTCTAGCTATACCCCGCCAATTTCTAGCTATAACCCGCCAATTTCTAGCTATACCACACCTATTTCTAGATATGCCCCGGTCACATATACGCATGTTGGAATTGATTTAAAACTTTGAAATCTGAATTTTCAGAATCTAAATCACAAGATAACTAACTAACTATATAAGTAACTGATTGCAGATTTTGGGGATAGTAGTACTAGTTATAGTAGCAAGAGATCCAAGTCAAATTTGTTTCAAAAGATTCAACAGAATGTTTATTAAATTGTAAATTCATCAAAGATATACAATTCGGAGCTTTCGATTTTCGTGACAGAGTTATACGTCATTCTAATTGTGACGTCGGCTAACATGTAGCATAATTACTACTACTGGGCTGCTGCTCAGGATGGGAGCACAGAAAAGTACAGTACAAATATCGGGAACGTACACCCTCAATTCCAGTCAATTCGTGTGATAGTGAGACGTTAATTGAAAGCTAGTCCTGTGAAAGATGATTTTTGTCCTCTGGATGCTGGTCTAGTGGTAGAGCACTCGCTTCCCAAATGCTGGGCGAAAGGTGTCGCAGAATTGCCAGGGTTCGAACTCCACTCGGTGGAAAATTAAAAAAGATAAAAATTACATTCCAGATGATAAATGAGCGACACTCCGTAGTCTATGGCAGGGTTCATAGAACTAATGCTTGACAATAATACATCTACTACTGGCCCTGCTACTACCTCTACTACTACTACTACTGCTGCTGCTGCTGCTGCTGCTGCTGCTGCTGCTGCTGCTGCTGCTGCTGCTGCTGCTGCTGCTGCTGCTGCTGCTGCTGCTGCTGCTACTACTACTACTACTACTACTACTATAACTGACCGTATCTATCCCTTACCTGTTTATTAACATTAATAGATTGTAATTTTCGTCAACTTGTGTGGTGTAAGTTATAACGGTTCTTTGCTTTATCTGCAGATGTAATAACAATGCGTTACAAATGCTAGTCTATAGTTTTAATACATAGGCTTACGCATCTTTACTCCGGACAATATAACTTTACAATTTTGTTATCTTATCTGTAGTTGATATATTAATGTAGTCGCCCCACACCACCCCACCACCCGCCCCGATAACTTTGACGTATCGAAGTACTGAAGTAATCAGGGTTTCCCGATGCATGCACACTATTTGGACGCATTCCCAACTGATTCTAATGCCGTATTCACGCTAGAGAATTAATCCTTGCACAGGGTCTCCAAATTTCCAGTGCATAAGTTCAAACTACACGCGTTGACCTATAATACAACTCATAAATGTGGTAACGTATATGCAAAAGAAAACAATTTTGAACGCGATGTAAAAATGTTTTGTTGAATATTTTGAATATCATTGGATTGGAAGGCATTGCTGTTGAGCTATGCTAAGTTATGTCTGTGCTGTGTACGGTATAAAACCGACGTGGACAAATCCCGCTGCCATTTGACTTCAGGGGCCCCGAGTAGTATTACTGTTGGAAGTGGACCTTAGCTTTTTCAAAATCAATACGGCAGTTTCGAGGGCCTCCGGTATGAATTTCAGCAATTTTTCACAGGGCACTTGAGTCCTAAGTTCGGTCCTGCTTGCCGCAACATTATTTTGACAACGACATTATTTTGACTACAACATTATTTCGACCACAACATTATTTTGACCACAACATAACATTATTTTGAATACAATTTAGTGTCTAAATCAAGTTACGCCTAAATAATGCACACTATGATACAATTCACCCGTACCGCAGTAGCGTGAAAACCCTATAGACCTAACTAACCTATGTTCGATTACGTGTGAGTGATAATGGGTCAGTGGCCTATTCACTGATTAGTCATTATATCTCACGCGATGGTAGCCCCTGTATGAAACTAATTTCCCCCGTGTGTTTTAATTGTATTTCCCGTGCTGCTTCATCATCAGCGTAAAGTGGAAATCCCAACATTGCTATCTCACGGGATTGTTAATTGTATCATACTGCGTTTTCCGGCAAACACAGTTTAGTAGTAGTGTCGGGATTAAAATGATACCACCTCCCTCAACTGGCCGCCGTTTGGTGATCCGTGGCACGACCGCCCTCTCAATCCCTGGGCATAGGGTTGCATGTGGTTGGCGTAGGCCTCTAGATGGAGGCCCAGGGTTGCAGGTGTTTGGGGTATGCCTCAAGATGGAGGCCCCCAGGGATTGAGACGGCGGTGGGGGTCACGGATCACCGAACGGCGGCCAGTTGAGGGAGGTTGTATCATTTTAATCTCGACACTACTACTAATGATACCACCACCCGGCCGCATGACCTGCCGGATCCGTGGCCCCCACCGCCCTCTCAAGCAGTGGAGACCGCGAGGTACCACATCTCTGGTCGCCAGATCCGTGGCCCCAACCGCCCTCTCAATCAGCGGAGACTGCGCCAGTCTCCGCTGCATAGGGTGTGGGGGCCACCACGTACCCAGACATGCAACCACAAGGATATACACCACCAACAGGTACTGATCGCCACCCATAATAGGGCCTGAACGCACATTTGGAGACAGGCATCCACAGGGATACACCATGAGTACTGTTGCACAGATTCGCGCTATTGCAAAGAAATTCGGCCTTAGAGGCTACTCTAAGGCCAAGAAAGCCGACCTGCTCCAGATGATCGACAAGGTCCGTGCCGAGGAGTGGCAGAGGCGACTCTCCCGGGCAATGAATACGGGAAGGTTTCGAGCGCCTACCGAGGATCCTTGGAATACCCACAAGAAAGCGCAGTGGATACGTAAGTTTAGTCAGTTGGACGAGGAGGTGACTGCTAGCTTGCGAGTCAAGGCTGTAGCGAGGCGGATGGAAGCCCATTCACTGGAGCGCTTAACTCTCCAACGCAGGGGGCCCCCATCTCAACACCATATGCAGGCATCCACAGGGATATACACCATGAGTACTGTTGCACAGCTTCGCGCTATTGCAAAGCAATTCGGACATAGAGTCTACTCTAAGGCCAAGAAAGCTGCCATGCTCCAGATGATCGGACATGTCTGTGCCGAGGAGTGGCAGAAGCGACTCTCCCGAGCAATGAATATGGGAAGGTTTCCAGTGCTTGCCAAAGAGGATCCTTGGAATCCCCACAAGAAAGCATAGCGGAGACGTGAGCGTCGTCAGTTGGCCGAGGAGATGACTGCTAGCTTGAGAGCCAAGACTGTAGCGAGGCGGATGGAGGCCCATCCACTGGAGCGCTTAACTCTCAAATGCAGGAGGCAAACACATTCTCGACCAGCGTCTTGGCGAAAGAGAGACAGAGGATAGAGGATGTCGGTAAGTATGCTGACCATTCTTCAGAGGTCTAGAAGAAGACCTCACAGGCCGGATCATGCAAAAGATCCAGCAGACGGGCCAGAATGCCTTCTACCTCCGCTACACCCATACCTATCGCATCCGTCACATCGAAGACGGTAGGGTGTTGCTCTTCCACAAGAATGCTCCAGGGAGCTGTGGCTGATCACGATAGGAGCAGCTCAGAACTGGGTGGCAGCAAGAGAGCAAGCCCGCCTCGACACAGACAATGTCGATCGACCCAACACCAAGTGGGCTTTCGTTCGATCAATCAACTTTGAGGTCAGGGCTGTCATCGACCGCCAACCTCTGCTTGGGACAGACTCCCTTCCAGACTGGCTACGACAGAAGAAGAGCATGACTGCCCTCGACACCTACAGGGACACAGTTCTACAGCAAGACAGTACCTGATGTCCGCAAGATCAGCTGGACAAGGTAGCGGTCTTCGCTAAGATCGGGATTCGCGTGCATGAACAAACCGACGAGGGCACCTGACACTTGATCAGGCAAGCGGCTCACTACCGTAACACCATGACCAGCGGAATGTGGGACCACCACGCCTTCTACATCAAGAACATCTCCAAGCTGGCACATACACTAGTCTGCTGTCACTGTCAGCAGAGGTTTACACAGGCATGCTATCTTCAATGCCATGCTGATCACTGTACAGGCGGCAAAACAAAAATCGTGTGTCCTGGCGAGAAGGTTGAGGCACCACAGTCTGTGTATGAGAAAGCCTTCTATCCACCCCAACCATTCAGTTCAGCGGCTACTCATTGGATCTAGTATGAGTCAAGAAACAGAGGCGTACACATACACCATGCAGAGTGTGAGCACGGTGGCGAGCGTTGGATCGAGGGTGCTCCCGTAGATGGTTATGATCTGACCACCAACACCGTTTACCAGTTCCATGCCTGTCACTGGCACGGATGTCCACAACACCAGCGAGGTGAGGATGCCGAACAAAGATACCGCAAGGCAGTACTAAGAGAGGAGAAGCTCAGCGCCTCTGTATGCATGCTTGTGGTACAGTGGGAGTGGTATATAAAAGGCTGCACAAGCGATCCTAAACGAGTTCGGACTGTCCCATACCCACACTTCATAGTTTACGACTTCGAAGCACTCCTAGATGGTATCAAGGATCATCCTACGGAGATTCACGATCGAGAGTACTCACATACTTGTCTCTGTGTCAGTTGGCTGCTCTTTAGAGGGCGCCACAAGTGAGCCCACTCGCCTCTGCAATCCTGACCCCAAAGAACTGATCAGAGTGTTCATGCTGGAGATCCAACGGCGAGCAACTGTTATCCGGACAAGGGTTAGGGCACAGTACATACCAACGGACCTGGATAAGCTCCCAAAGCAACAGCAGCGACTGATCAACGAGTGGTGTGACCACGTGCCTGTACTGGGGTATAACTCTGGGTGGTATGACCTGAACCTCATCAAGAAGTACTTTGTCGATGAGCTGACTGCCAGTACAGGTACAGTGAAAGTCGCCAAGAAGGCTAGTCAGACCATGTTCCTCATAACACCTGAGCTACGGTTTCTAGATGTGCTGAACTACCTCGGCCCAGGAGTCTCGTACGAGGTATGGGTCAAAGCTTACGGGTGTACACAGCAGAAGAGCTGGCTCCCATATGAATGGTTTGACACGCATGCGAAGCTCAACTATCAAGGGCTTCTTGACTACTCAGCATGGACATCTAAGCTCAAGGGTGGCTACCTCTTGATGCGAACAGAGTGGGAACAGTGTAACAGGACAATCAGCGATCATGGAATGCGTACATTCGCTGCCTGGCTGCGATACTACAACAACCTGGACGTCAGTCCATTCATCGAAGCCCTAGAGCGGATGCGGGAGTTCTACACAGAATGAGAAATAAACATCCTCAAAGATGCGGTGTCTCTCCCAGGTGTGTCACTGCAGTACCTCCTACATGAAACCACTCAGCACATGCCAGATGTTAGCCTCTGTTCACCAGACAAGGAAGCCTAGGAGATGCTGAAGGGTGCTGTTGTTGGTGGTCCCAGAATTGTGTTCACCAGATACCACGAGGCTGGTATGACTCGAATCCGCCAGAGTAAGCGTGTCTGCCAACGTCTACTCAGCTACGACGCAAATGCTCAGTACCTGTTAACGATGGCCAATGAGATGCCATGTGGTAAGGAGAAAGTGTGCCATTGGTCGGGTGCCAGTGGGGTAGCTAGCTTTAAGGAGGCTCTCCTAGCAGAGAGCTGGTTAGGGTTTGCTGAGGTGGATGTAGAGGCAATGTACACCCGACCCTCAAGCTGAATACCTGATGTGTTCGACACACATACCGTAGCATAGCTAAAGTAAAGTACCGTCACACCTAATGATCGAGTCCCAGCTATGAGGTTTCCGATGTTGAAGCTGCGCCGGTTGCCCTGATTAGGTGGGATGTCCCTGCCCCCGAGGTGGTGACGGCCCTAGAGTGCCGACTAGAGGTCGTCGCTTCCACTGGTTAGGCACAGAAGTGCATATGACTAAGTTTTCTGTCTGTAGAGTTGGCAATCAGCCAGCTCGCGTATCTCACCAAGAACATCGGTCTCAGCAACCACAAGCTTGAAGTCGTCTAGCTACTCCACCTGCAGGATGGCTCCTCCCTTCTGAACCAGGACCGCAACAGCGACACAGTCCGATGCACCACGATGCAATGTCAGCTTTGCCCATTGGTTAGCTGTGGCTTGGACCTGCTGGTGTTCTCGTTCCACATGCACGATCCGCTGTTTGGAACCTGTTTGCTTCAGCTCCTGGTCATTCTCGTCATGCCAGACATGAAGTCTTGGAGCATTCATCGTCGCATCTGCGGGCTGCTCAGTGTACACCCGGAGGAACAGCCTATCCTGCATGGCAGCCGGATTCACGTGTGTGTTCCCGAGGAGGGTTAAGAGTGGAACTGCCATGGGCTTCTCGACACCTGCCCGTAGTTCGAATTCCATGCACTCCTTATTGCACCCAACAGCGTACTACCCCTTTCCCTTCGCATAGAAGGTTGGGCCATGAGCCAGCGGACCTAGGACTTGGTACTCATTGTTCACATAGGTGGTGTCCACCGTGCTGTTGCTCTGCACGATCTCCCACCTGTTCAGAACCTGCGGGTGCTCTACCATCTGTTCTATTGTGCTCTGAAGCTTGAACTCGAGTGTCATGCTCTTGATCTCGTGGATCTGTGCCGAGATTGCAAAATCAATGTACTTCCCAGCAGCGGACAACGGGTTCTCATCGTGTATACTGGGTCAAATGACCATCAGGCAGTTCTTCCGAGGATCAGTGCGGTGCGATGTCGCGAGTTCAATGGCCCCATCTGGATGTTGCACATACTGCTGCATGTTTAAGGTCTCGGTATATAGAGGTTTTAAACAGCTGCCATGTTTGGTAAAGTTCTCCAGCAGATTGTCTATAGGCACCAGGACAAATCGGCGCAACAGTCAGCATGACAGCTATGCCGTGCACTGTCCCACTGTGACACGGTCCGAAGACTACTTCGTGACATCAATATTATCCACAAGAGAGCCAAGGTCACACCTCCGTCTGATGCGGAGATACTGGCCGCCATAGAGGAAGGAGCGCCAGCTCGTAGTACAAAAGAACTCCTGACTCGAATACTCTAGCGGAAGTTCGACAGCACCCAGGGCAGGACACTCGACCTAGCTCCTGTGGCCCAAAACAACAGTCCTGCTATTCTAGCTCTCCAATGGGCGAGGGTGGACCCCAAAGATCTACTAACGTTCGGGAAGTGGGCTGCCGTATTTAGCCTCCATAGCCAGGTAGAGCAAGATATGCTTGATAGCCTCCAGTCTGGAGCAAATAACTACTTCAGGCAGGAGGTCAGTACTGCTCTAGCGGAGAGCCACGACAGCGGTCGTGCAAAAGGTACTCAGGAGGGGTTCACTGTTGGCTGCAAGGAGGCAGTTGAGCACATCTTCAACAAGAGAGGTCGCAGGAGATTGGCAGTAATCTGCCAGCATTTCTGAAATTCCCAGATAACTACCAGGTCTACCTCATCAAATCCGCTCGCAAATCAGATGCTTGTCCCGCATGGACAAAGTGAATCTTCCATGTGAAGTTCCATAAGAAGAGAGTCCTAGACACGGACCTTCAGTGGGTAGAGTTTCGGCGACAGTATGGACTTGACGAAACTGCCGAAGTAGCAGCAGAGACCACTGAGGAAGGTCCTCAAGCAGCGGAGACTGCAGACTAAGTATCCTTCTGATGAATGACAAAATTTGCAGCGGAGACAGCTGCGGTCTCCGCTCAGTCTGTCAGCGATGACGCATAGAGCAGGCTAGTTTCCTGGCTGGATCCAGCTTGTAGGTGAACGTATGCGCCTTTTCCAGAGATGGCTTGAAGTATGACAGCTCACCTGTCTCCTTGCTGCTGAAGATGAAGCGGTACAGCTCAGCTGCCCTCTGTACACCTGCGATAAAATCCCCTTTGGTCTCCTTGAGGGTTAGGCTGTCATATATGGTCTCGAGCGGGGCGCGTCCACACTTGGAGCTGAAGCATAGCAACTGGGCATTGTGGTGGATGTGCAGTGAGATCTCGTGTGTGTACTTCTGAAAGAGGATGAAGTTATCTTTCTGTGCCGGATGCACCTGGTGATGGTGCTGAGGTAGGTGACTGTCTTCTGGTCCATTGCAGGGTCATCGATAACTAGAACAAGTGGTTCTGTCGCTCGGGCTGCCTGCAGCCTCTCAATCAGTGCATGCAGGTTCTGTGTCTTGGTGATTGGACCATTGTACCATTGATCATTACTGTCAACCGCCTCAGCGGTGGACTCAGACACCAGAAGGATGTATTGAGTGAGAGTGTAGATGTTTGGCCAGCAAGATGTTTTTTCCATGTCCTGACGGGTCAATGATCAGCACCACCTGGCCTACTGTCGAATGGTACAGACATGTGTGCGGAGGATGGTTAGCACTTGGTCGGCGGTAGCCTCGTCTGTATCTGGGAGACTAAACGGCAGTACCAGCTCTGGCGGATACGAAGGATGCGATGGAGGAGTCAAGCATGAAATCCCAGCAGCAGCTGAGAAGATAGCGTAGAGGGCCTGTGTCAGCACTCACAGTGTCTAGTACATCCAGTATCTGTATGATACGTGCACGGGAAGCCATGACTATCCTGTGGTCTTAAACGGCAAACCAAAGATCCCTGACTTCTTCACCTCTGGTAGCTGGAGGCTGGCGATAGCACCTGCACCTGTTTTGCCATCGACAGTGATATGGCTCAGGCCGAGGATGGCTATCTTGAGATTCTCTCCATCCTGTTGGAATGAGCTCTGTGGTTTCAGGAGATCTTTAACCAGGTCCTGTGCAAAGGACTCAGCCAAAACCTTGATGGCTCCAGCCTCATCGACTCCAAGCATACCTCGCATCGTCGCCCTCACCTTGATGCCCATCCTCTTGTATACAGTCTTGGCCTTGTTAATGGCCGATTGTCCTACCGTATCAGTGTTCCAGATGAGATCTCTGGCTGGGATAGTACCTCGGATCTCCCGTGGGTCTCCTTTCTCATCGAAGTCTAGGAAGGTGATAGGGGCAACAGTGTCCTCTGAACCCGCCCAAGTGAGCAAGATCGCCTAACTCTTTGCTTTCTAGGGCTGTGAGTGACAGAGTCATTGTGCTATATACAGACGGCTTAAACCTACTAGTCATACCCCCATGAAATAGATGGGCATAGGAGGACCACACAGTCGGCCAAGGGAATAGGTAGCAGTTCTCAGGGTACTGGCCCTCTCTGCATGGGCATGCCTTGTGGGCAGTCCACCATTCCTGGGCATTGGCAATCCTCAATCCGCATGCTCGACTATGGGCTACATACCGCCCTCTGGCGCGCCATGCCTCATATGCTGCAGGGGTCTCGGGATCCATCTCTCACTGTTCAGAGGTGTTAAACATAGGCGACGATGATCTCAGCCATAGCACTCGTTGCTAGCCCTGGAACCGCAGCCTCCATTAATGTAACACGTTCACCCATGATCTTGGCGGCAACGGTGGTGGAGGCACCACTGAGGGCGATCTTTGGGATGGGGTGAGTTATTCCGAGACAGTGCCCAGCCACCCCACTCACCACTGTGGCGAGGACAGCCGCAGTGGTGGCAGGAAGTACCTCATTTCCCCCTGTCATCTTCACCACGGCCATATTCACTGCCACGTTACTGGCGACATGGACTGCCAGAGGTTTTGCCTTGGTCAGTAGCTTCTGTGACTTGGTTCGCAGCAGGTTCTCCACCTTCTGAAGACTCGCCTGGCTCTTGGGCAGTTGCTTCATGATCTGTACCGTTGAAGTCATTGTTTCAGCACTAAGTATACAAAGCAGTTAAATGTCTGCGTCCCCTGTCGAGAGAGCTAATAAAATCTTCCAAGTCTGCGTTTGGTGGCCGGGTTGGTACTCAGGAATATTCATCTCTCTATTGAGACATCTTAAACATGTCCGGGCTCACGGTGTGCCATAAGGAGGCAGTAGCACAGTGCTTCCAGTGACTGGTTGATTTGAACGAGCCCTGCTGGTGTGATGCCTGAGGTGGTGTGTGGGACAAAGTACTTCCACACATCTGGATAGTCCTGCCGCAAGCCAGTGATGTGCATATTTGGCACCAGCCCTCTAGGGTCGGAGTCTGGATCAAACGAGAATGTCGCTGTCTTCCGAGGACCTACTTGTCGGGGTGTTCAATAGGGAAATCATGAGTAGTCACGTCTCGGGTCACCGTACATAACCCCTAGATCGTTGTTGTCACCACCATGCCACCGTAAGTCTGGGTGAGCACTGAACTCTCTCTGTAGTCTGGTGGCCACTGAGACGCTATGATTGTTGAGCTGTGGGTCGAAGGCGTTTGTATCAGGGAGGCTTGCACCCAGCTCCTGGAGGATTTATTGCACCTTGAAGTACACGTGGAATCTGAGACAGCTGGCGATGAGCACAGCTTCAGGAGTACCAGAATAGGAGTGAAGCAGGGTTGAAGTTACTCCACATCCTGCCGTGGCACACCACATGGTAAAGTTCAGCTGCTGATTCCAGTATAAGGGGCATGGAGCAACCATCCAAGTATGAGCTTGCTTCGCATCCTTGATGGTGATGTGGCAGTTGGTCAGCGGTCGTGGGTTGACGGAGAAGCTGGTTCGGGACCGTCCATCCACTGTGATGGAGAATGGTGTTAGCTCTGGTATATCATCCAGTAGACCTCTCAGGCCAGTCAAGGGTGTACCCAGGACGGGCAGTTGTCTCCGGATGACTGTCCTGAGGTTCAGTGGGAAGACCATCTATACTGGTGTTCTTAAAGCTACTATACAGGCAGCACATTATTTGTAGTCGTCTCGACTCCAGAGACCAGCGAGGTGACCTCGCCATAACATCTCGTTTTTTAATTCCTCCATATCAACCCGCCTGCTGGAGCCTTCGAAGTATTGCTGTCGCACTTTAGGTTTCTCCATGCGGTACAGGGCTTGGACCTTCAATATATGGTGGTACTCTTCATCGGTGACCTGGCCATCCTCGAGAGCTTTGCTGACAGACTCGTCAATAGTCCGTAGCATACTCTGTGCCAGTGCCACATACATAGCATGCTTCTCCAGCCTCCTTGTGATCTGCCGCTGCCCCAATCCCAAGCCCATGTCCAAGACAGAGGCGGCTAGTGTCATGCCACCCAGCGGGATGATGACGATGGCCCCCATCCCTGTAGCGAGAGTGCCCACAGCTGCCACCACAGCACTGGCTCCAATCACACCCGCAACAGTGGCTGTACGTGCGATGCCATTGTAGGCTGTCTTATATCGCCTGCACGTTCTGCTGTACTTTTCTGCCTCATGGACGAGATTCTGTATGATTATATCTATATGCTGGAGTCGCCAGCTATGGATGGTACCGCCCTCGTCAGCTGTCAGGGAGGGTATAGTTCTGGTTGCTTCCGCCACTCTGATTTTGGCACACTATACCTGGAGATTAAACCCGCATCACCTGCAGAATCTGCTCATGAGTCATAGAAGGGCTCATTTTGGAGAGCCTGGCGAACCGTGCCAGCTTGCTGGTGTCGAGACAGATGTCTCTTAAACAGGGGTCATCCAGCACTATGTCGGGTGCCAGTAGCTTTCTGAGAAGTGACATCTGGAACTTGACCTTATGACCAAGACAGTAGGTCCGCCGCTGGATGGCTTTCTTGGTCTTACACTTCTGCGCCATCTCCTCTTCCCACTGTATGGCATCTGGCTCATCCTCGTCTGTGGCATCGTCGCAGACATTTGGCTCATCGCCGTCTGTCGAGAGTTCTGCATCCTGCTTACTCTCCTCCAGGAGGGCCTGCCAGCATTGGGAACATTCACTGTTCCTTCGCCTCCTTGCAATGCTCGCGTTCTGTTGATACCAGCTCTCCCGCTGTAGTCGCACTCCTTCTTGTTGCATGGCGAGCCTCTGTGCGTTTAAGGCCTTTATCTGTGCAGGGGTCATGAAGGGGCAACCCTGTAGCTGGCTATTCCTCATCTCGGCAAATGTAAGGTATTCCTGGTGTGATACCATGTCAGGTCAATGGGTAATAAGAGTGTAAACTCTAAATGGGTGTTTGATATCCCATCCGTGCTGGCATATAAGTTAATGGAGCGGCTGTCAAACATGTGATTTACAGGTGTGAAAAAGGCTAGGACAGATAGCTTTCCATAGGTTGCTGTTGGCACCTGGGAGATACTCTATCACGTCCCGGCCGACTTCTATCACTGAGCTGCTGTGTGCACTGCCCAGAGGTTGATGTAGCATATCGGCGTGTATGTATGTTGTGCCCCGCATTCTACACGGTCCTGTACCACCCATCTCCCCTCTAGAGAGGGTGAGATTACCTTCTCACCACCGGAGAGCAGCAGTCGGACAATCGGCATTGTTATATGTCCCATTTAAACCCCTCCTATAGCATGCTATGGAACCCATATTTGCTCACTCGACGGGTCTTGCTGACCTGTCAGATGTGTACGCAGTTGATGCTGCCAAGGTAGAAGAGAGCGAGGGCAAGTCATTTGCCCTACAGTACGAAGCAAACTCAAAGGCATTCTCCCTCCACCCACTTGGTGGTGATGGGGTGGAGCTGCTCACAGACCTCAAGGATGTGTCGAAGGAGCATCTGGGTCGCTACATAGATGGCAACAAGATCGTGTTTCGGTACTATTTCCCGAGGAGGAAGTACATCCTCGAGCCGTTGATTGAGCTCTCGGATACAGAGGTGGCAGACATCAACACCCTAAATGTCAAACCCTATTCGAGCTGTGCCCCGCCGATGGCCCATGATGGCCTGCTATTGCCCCTGGCAAAAAACCTGCAGTTCATATTTGAGAAGAATGAAGTGTGGTACCGTGCTGGACCTGGGGGTGACTGGCAAGCATGATTGCCCCTATATAGGCCTCCTGCAGTCATTGACATAGAGGTTACTCCCCTCTCCACGGTTGTGAAAAAGGATGGGACAGTTCGAAAGCTCTACAATCGGGGATCATCCTTCCTCAGCTACATAGATGAAGGTGTCTCCCTGACGAGGGTGGGTCACCGGATCGGGGTTACAGGTGGAAAGTTCCTGCTGCGTCGTCCATTCGATGGACCAGAAGAAGCTGTTAACCTCCAGGAGGGCATCCTATGGGTAGATGGTGTGTCGCATGTCTCCAAAACCAAGAGTGCTGTTAAACTGCTTCAGCGAGTCGGGCTCACTAGCCCGCAAACGACTCATATAATCCTAGAGCTACGTTTCTTAGCCGGGGGCGGAGTGAAGCAGCTAGCCCGTGCCCTTGAGGGGATGAAGGTCACTATCGATCCGGATGGAACAGGGCTCGATCTGGCACAGATGTTTCTAGAGGGGTTCACTCTGTTCATTTTAACTCTTCATATATAGCCATGATTCTCATCATACTGTTCATGCTGGCGTCTACAGCAATGGTACAGGGCGCTGAGACTGCCATGATATTGGATGCCAAGTGGTGTCACTTCCAGGATGACCTCAGTACAATCCTTGGGTCGACCCCTTGCGGAGAAACATTTACGACCGCTTTCACCTACGTAAAGAGCTGGAGTCTGTCTGCCACATCTATGGGGTGGAGAGGGTAGGACGTGGTTGTCTGCTGGAGAACCCTGCTCAGCACCAGACTCTCTGTGTAACATGTGAACATCCCAGAGTGATACAAAATGATACAACCTCCCTCAACTGGCCGCCGTCCGGTGATCCGTGGCCCCCACTGCCCTCTCAATCCCTGGGGGCCTCCATCTTGAGGCATACCCCAACCAATTGCAACCCTATGCCCAGGGTTTGAGAGGGCGGTGGGGGCCACGGATCACCGAACGGCGGCCAGTTGAGGGAGGTGGTATCATTTTAATCCCGACACTACTACTCAGTTTTCATCTTAGGCTATTCTTAAAGGAGCATATCCACACCAACATGCTTCAGTGGACCTTTCCATTTTTAGCTATGCCCACCCACACCTCGATCGTGTTGGAATCGATCGATCTCTGAACTTCCGGACTATCCATTTGCAGAAATCTATACAGGTAAGCTATTGAATATTTTGGAACTAATTTAACTGGACCCTGTTGCTGCCTAGTTTCAAAATATTCAGCAGCATGTTTATTAAATAGTAGAGACATACAATTCGTACAACATGTCGGACTATTAAGAGTTAAAGACGTAGCATCATTTATGACGTAATGATTATGACCTCATCCTGCACGCTGCTTAGCTGATTATGACGTCACAAGACGTCAGATTGATAGATGGGTACTCTGGAAAGGTGAATTGTTATGGCTATGTACGCAAGTTAAGCCTCTAAAGGTATACAATTTAAGCAAATTTTATTTTCAAGCGTTTTGGCATGAATATGCTCCTTTAATTAAGCCGATTAGCCAAGACTGATTTACATAATGAGGTGGTGGTGGTGGGGGTGATGGTGTGTTGGTGGGCGTATGAATGAAATGGAGGTAGCGGCACAGTGGACAAGAACCATTTTTGTTACATATGAACAATTGTGGAAGGAGAAATGTACGACCGCTTTAAGGTAAACTGGGAAAGAGAAGTGTAATGTTATAAAACTAATTCTGATAGCATAGGATAGTACTCAGCACTGGTCCAATACCGGCCCAATATATCCCGGGATTTGCCCAGTACCGGGCCACTGACACGCACTACTATGGAAATGATCGCAACATAATTTTATTCTCAAGATTTGGGATAAGCAATCGACGTCTCGAAAACATGGTGATGGGTATGAATCCCAAGGAAAACCCCAATTTTCCCTCTTTGCACATGAATCAAATTGGAGTCAAATATCATTACCGATTCATCAAATTCTGTGTATTCTTTAGAGATGACCGACAAGATATTCTGCCTAAACAATACCTGTAAATGACCAAAGGGGCTGCTTGATTTATTCATCAAACGTGATAAAAATTACAGCATTTCAGAGCTTTTCAAATTCCTTGATCAGCGTTCTTCAACAAGAAATAATACGTTGATTAGACCTGCGTGGGCCGACGCTACCACTCACGCGTGCACATACACGGAGTCACGCATACAGAGGGCGACGATGATTGGGATGATGGAGCTGATGCTGATGCTAATGCTGCTGCTGCTGCTGCTGCTGCTGCTGCTGCTGCTGCTGCTGCTGCTGCTGCTGCTGATGATGATGATGATTATGCTGATGATGAAGGTGGTGATGGTGGTGCTGTAATCGTGGCACTAATGATACTACTAATTATTAAACGATGGTGGTGATTATATAAATTGTTAGTAACCCTTTCATGACGATGCCCGCCAAAACCGGCCTCTGCAGTGGTCTTGAGGAATGTCCATTTGCAAGCCAAGAGAAGGCCATATTTGAAATTTTACCACAGAAATGACTGGCTCGGTAAACTCAATTTATTCCAGTGGTAAATTTTCAAAAATACCCTTCACTTAGTCTGCAAATGGACATTTCTCAAGACCACCGCAGAAGCCGTTTTTGGCTGATATGAGTGTTAAAGGTATAATATAATGCAAATAGCCATTCAATAAGGAAATATTTTGATTTTCCTGACCAAATTTAGACATTAAAGGGTTAAACTATGATAAATCGAGTCAAAAATTATCATATTGCATGAGCCTTAGTGAGTGCAATGTGGTACTTTCCGACGATGTTGATAATAATGATATGAAATCTGACCGAGTTTGGCATTCTATTTATCATTTAAGCTGATTTTTTGCTAACCTTTCCAATAAAGTCGATCCATGAAACCCGTTTGAATGCACCCTGGTGCAATACTCATTTTGAAATACCTTAACAAGCCCAGTCCAAATCAACAAGAACATATTCAGTTCTCTGGAATGTTTGATCCACGAACAGATATGCGAATGGTTTGCCTGGTTTATTCACCATTCATGATGAAATCACAGTATTTCAAAGTTATCCCGAGTTCCCTGATCTATGATTGAAACTATTTTAAATTCTATACATTATTCTTTTCTTAAAAACAAAATATACTTGTGAAATTGTACAAATTAATTATAATAATAAAACTCCCTACAAGCAAAAGTTACCTTAATAAAAAAGAAGGCGACTGCGTGTACGATGACAGTGAACACGACAGCGACGACGGCATCATGGCGGAGAAATCGACTATGACAATACAACAAAACTATCACCACCACCACGGCCACCGCCGCCGCCTCCACCGCCGCCGCCTCCACCGCCGCCACTACCACCACCACCACCACCAACAACAACAACATCAGCGGCGACAACAACAAACGAGTTAGCCACCACTAGCAGCAAAACAATAATATTGATGAAGTGCCATCTTATGAAAACTCAAATAACAATTTGTACATTACTGCCTCCACTCCATAATTGTAAATTGTATACTCCCCATATGTCATTGTGAAAATGACCTGGGTGTAAATAAATGAATCTGAATTTTTATCTGATCAGTGTCAGCAACTGTATTTAGGCATGATACACGGCACATCTCGAGCATACATGTTGAAATCATGAGCAAAGCAGTCCGTCAGTTGCTCTTCAAGTCAAGCCTGCTCCTTCGAATCAAGTGAAGGAAATACTCGTCCTCCTTCACACCTTGCGCCATCTTTAGATGGTATTAGTCAAGTGGGGTATGAAATAAGTCAATGAAAATTGAATATGCTTATTCAAAGAGTTAGGTAATGTCATCTCGTTTCTTGCTAAGTCAATGGAGGATTCCGGTTTATCCACCAATCCTATGATATCATGATCAACTACATGACGTGTATGATGACGTCATAACCAAATAAGGCAATGCATGACGTAGCTAAGTTCGGCCCGAATGCTTAATGGACCTTTTCGGTTTAACTATCAATCATAATCAGCTACGCGACGTGTAGGATGACGTTTTGATCAATGACGCCATGAATTCCTGGGAGGGCGTTGGGGCAAGTCTTACCCACCAGCAGCCAAGCAAGAAATCCGAACAGACCGGCCCCAGGGTATCTAGCAGCTCCCAGCCATAACATGTGTGGGCGAGATATAGCGCGCACACACACACACGCACGCACGCACGCACGCACGCACGCACGCACGCACGCACGCACGCACGCACGCACGCACGCACACACGCACGCACCACAGCTGGTCTACACCACTGGATCCGGCCTTGCCAGGGGCAAATTAAACGACCTCATGCTCAGTAAGGTGTCCGGAAAAAGAAGGCCACACCATGCCGCACCCGACATCAGCGTGTGGATGCATACCTGCGCTTCTTTGATGGGTTCAGCTTTCTTTTAGCTATGGCCCGCCGTTTCTACCTAAGCTCCGCCCACACCTTGCTTGCGCAGGGACCGATTTATATACAAGGAACCCTGGATTCACAGAATCCAAATTTCAAGGTAACTATACAGATAGGCTGATAAACACTTTGACAGCAACATCGGCCAGTCAAATTAGTTTCAAAATAGTCAACATAATGTTTATTAAATTGTAAATTTACCAGAGAATACAATTCCTACACTTGATAGGCTCTTCAATGTTCATTACGGACTCAGACGGATAGATACGTCATTCATTATGCATTTTGATTGTGACGTTAGCCTACGCATGACGTAATGGAGGACGCTCCGCACCTCTCTTGCTAAGCTCCACACAGGCTTTGCCCGTGTTGCGATCGATGGATCATTACACTCCATGATTCTCAATTTCCAGAAAATCATACCGGTAAGCTGTTGAATATTTTCAAACCATGGCAGCAACAAGTTCTCATTGATCATCAGCATTTCAGCATGTATAGTATTTCTGTCTTTTTCCTAATTAAGTTTGCATTCTTTAACTAGTCGTTATTATCAGCGGCAAAGTATACATAAGTTCTGAAGAGTAAACAAAAATCACCAGTTACCTTCATTCATTTATCAACCAATACGCTTTTCTATATATGATTACTGTATTCTGCGGCTGTAGTAGTAGTAGTAGTAGTAGTAGTAGTAGTAGTAGTAGTAGTAGTAGTAGTAGTAGTGGTAATAGTAGTAGTAGTCGTAGTCGTAGTCGTAGTCGTAGTCGTAGTAGTAGTAGTAGTAGTAGTAGTAGTAGTAGTAGTAGCAGTAGTAGCAGTAGTAGTAGGAGTAGTAGTAGTAGTAGTAGGAGTAGTAGTAGTAGTAGTAGTAGTAGTGGTAGTAGTGGTAGTAGTAGTAGTAGTAGTAGTAGTAGTAGTAGTAGTAGTAGTAGTAGTAGTAGTAGTAGTAGTAGTAGTAGTAGTGGTAGTAGTAGTAGTAGTAGTAGTAGTAGTAGTAGTAGTAGTAGTAGTAGTAGTAGTAGTAGGAGTAGTAGTAGTAGTAGTAGTAGTAGTAGTAGTAGTAGGAGTAGTAGTAGTAGTAGTAGTAGTAGTAGTAGTAGTAGTAGTAGTAGTAGTAGTAGTAGTAGTAGTAGTAGTAGTAGTAGTAGTAGTAGTAGTAGTAGTAGTAGAAACATCTTAAAGCTGCAATCAGTCCTTCTTCACTTTTGCCCACTGTGTCTTGTCCTTAGTCAAAATCTTTGGCTTCCACAGGCCAATTCATGATTTGATTATATCGAATCGAGCTTTCTCGAGGTCACCTCGTAGCATGCTTAACAGATTTATGCAATGAAGTCCTCGCCTGGCTTTGTGTTTGCTGGCTTCCAGTCTGGCAAATTCCACGACTCTCTTGTGCTAGTGTGCCCCCAGGCATCCCTAGCACATGGCCAAACATGAACTATCTTTGCCGGCGAGTTTTGCTGACAGCGGCGATGTATTACGTATCTTGTATGGTTTATCTTTGGAAATTATTCTGTCTAACCATCGGTGTCCAGTGATGGTGCGTAGGTGTTTGCGGTGACAGGCATCACGTTTGTCTAGAGCTGCCTTTAGCGGTACACAGCTGTTACACTTATTCAGCATCAAGAACACCCACGCTTTACCCGTGTTCAGATCGATCGATCACCCCACTATCTGAATCTCAATTTCTAGAAAACAATACATGTCATATGTTGAATAGTTTGAAACTAATTTGACTTGATGCTGTTGCTGCCTATATTCAACAGCATGTTTATTAAATAGTAAAGACATGCATTTCGTACAACAATACTTAGTCAGTCATCAATAAAGCGTTCGTGACGAACTTAGCGACGCCATTTATGACGTAAGTGATTATGACGTCATCATACCCGTCACGTAGTTGATTATGACGTTCTATGCTTGATGGATAGTCTGGAATCCTCCATTATGCGTATAGGTAGTAAATTCTTAGGCACCGAAAGAAATGATGGCATTAGAACGCCGCTCCGTCAAATACAAGAGCAAGCAGAGATTGCGGACCCTCGCTCTCATGTTTTCGGCACATTGTAAAATGTTTTCGGATTGACATTCGATTTTTCGTTGTTTTCGGAGTTTACGGATTTCCCCCGATTTTCCGATCCAAACGTTGTGGAATCCTTTTGTATGGCACAACCCTTTCCGGTGTTAAAACTGGAGCCAAGTAGAACCAATAATGTTCGAGATATCCGCAGACCGATTCAGATTCCGGTTCTTTTCTCCGGATGACGGGCAACGTCTAGCAAGAAGCCTAAACCAGGATTGTTATATTTGGCTCGTAGCTGGAAACGAGAGTTAATTTTTGTAATGAGAAAGAATAAACAACGAACTTATCGTTCAGGCAATAACTGCCTGGAACAAAGAATTTAAAAAATCATGTAAAGCAAGTCACGATATCTTAATTCCTTCCTTCACCCGTTCATGACAAATCCGGTCAAAACAGCCTGCTTCAGTGGTCTTAAGGAATGTCGATTTGCTGGCCCAGGGAAGACAATTATTGGAAATTTTGGGTAACTGAATCAGTCATTCCAGGGGTAAATTTTCAAAAATAGTCTCTTGGACTACAAATGAACATGCAATAAGGAAATATTTGGACTTTTTTTACCAAATTTAGTTGTTAGAGGGGTAACGGTTGATCTATTAATATCCATTGATCAACGAGGTCAACTAACGTGTCTGAATGTATTATTTTGGGATCTATGACACAGCCCAGATTCCGTATTTATTATATAACGTTATCAATGGTAACGTAGGCCTATGTCGTATTGTGGCACTGTATCCAGTTAAGACGTAATGGCATGAGTGTACATATCTAGTGCTAATGTTGTGTCTTCTGTGTTATTGGCCTGTGAGAATATAGTTATAGCCTATATGGCCGATAGATATAACCTCCCATATTGACATGTATTTTGAGAATGCAAAATGGCTGACTTCAAAGGAGATTTCTGAAACTATCTTAACCACTTGATATGCTCGGAATTGCTATCCACCTGATGAGCGATCACGTTTTCACACACCCACGCCACGCCTGTGATTGTCCAATAATGTCGTGGGTATCCGCAGACAATTTGAATCAGGACATTTCGCTAGAAAACACAGCGTATCTTTTCACCGATGTCCATAGACCAATGCCATGAACCGATCAATGAACTCATCAAGGGTGAAGGTGATGCTATTGGTTTGGTAGACAATCCGAAAGCCCTGGAGGGATGGATGCTTGGAGGGCCAAGGATATCGAGACTCCAGAGTAGCGCAGGAATTTGAAGAGAATTTCCAAACCCTGGTTGAAAAATCATTAACAAAATATCATGAACAAGTCCTCTCAGTCGAAGAGATTTGCACAGGCTGTATCATCATTTCTGTCGGGAACATTTCGTCAGGAGAAAACAAGAGCTTTTATATTATTTACCTGAATGTGCAAGATCATCTAATCGTGGTGGAAATGTCCTCACCAGTACACATGACCACTCAGTTGTGAATGCGAATCAGACTGACCTGGCTGGCTTTGTCTCTCTTCAACCTTGTACTCACGCAGAGGCAGACACGCGTGTATTGTTACATGCCCCGCATTGTGAAAAAAGGACTAGCACTCCGGACACTATATATATTGCCTGGTGACTTGCGTGTTAGCTTCGGTGTTGGATTGCACCATCACCATATATATCAATGCATGCAATGGATCTTTTCAGTTTTAGCCATGCCCTGCCCATCCATAGTTAAGCTCCCTCAACACCTCGCTCGTGTTTGGATGGATCGATCTATGAACTGCTTGACTATCAATTGTTTGCCACCTATACAGGTAAGCAACCCGGGGTTGTGGCAGCATCAGCACCCAGTGAAATTAATTTCAAAATATTCAACATCATGTTTATTAAATAGTAAAGATATACAATTCGTACAGCAACGCTTAGTTCGTCTCCAATTATGCGTTCGTGACGCACTTATCTACGTCATTCACGACGTCACTGATTATGACGTCACATAAACACGCCATGTAGTTGATGATGACGTCATATGATGGATGGATAAACTGGAAATGTCCATTTCGAACAAGTTAGCTCCTAGGAAAACATTAGCATTAACGTTTCTCCATACACTAAGTAAGTGTGGTACGGTGTCTAGTTTCCTCGGTCGTGGTTATAAGTCAATGTGGTGAGCGTGGACTGCACTTTCAACTATCATTGATGCCTTTCTTGCTCTGTCATTGGCACCAGATTAAATATAAAGGCTGAGTGTTATGATATACAACAGAATATGTGCATTAAGAAAGTTAGATAAGACGAGAAAATACCTCTTTTCTCAGGGAGCATTGCGAGCATTCCACTAACATCATGAACAAGTCCCATCAGTCCAAGAGATTTGCACAGGCTGTATCATCATTACTGTCTGGAACATTTCCTCAGGAACGACAAAAACAAGAGCTTTTATTTTATTTACCTGAATGTGCAAGATCGTCCAATCATGGTGGAAAGGTCCTCACCAGTACACAAGATCACTCAGTTGTGAATGCTAATCAGACTGACCTGGCTGAGTTGGCCTCTCAAGGATGCTTTTCTCCAACATGTTAAGAGAGCTGTTTTCAGGCAGGTTATTTATGGTCACAGACTCTAGTCAGAGCTGCCATCTTACTTAGTTCTGGAATCTGAGTTTGGCTACCAGAGGCATCGATGTTGTGCTATGAACTGGACCACTGCGGCTGCAAGAGGGGATGTACACGCTAATGTAAATTCAGTGCATGTAACTGTGCCTGTGGCTTGAAGCACGTGATGGCACAGTAATTCACCTTTCCAGTTTATCCATCCATCATATGGCGTCATTATCAAGTAAGTGACGTGTATGTTGACGTCATAATTAGGACGTCATGAATGATTAGAAATAGTTCATCTTCACCGCTTAATAGTCCGACACGTTGTACGAATTGTATGTCTTTGCTATTTAATAAACATGCTGTTGAATATTTTGAGGCTAATTTGACTGCGTGCTGTTGCTACCATAGGCAGCAACAGCACCCAGTCGAATTAGTTTCAAAATATGCATCAGCTTACCTGCAGAGTTTTCAGGAAATTGAATGTCAGGGAGTTCAGAGATCAATCGATCCCAACACGAGCGTGGTGTGGGTGGAGCTTAGATAGAGATTGGCATAGCCAAAACGTGAAAGATCCATTGTGTTGACACCGTGATGAACCATGGTTGCGTGATATCTATGACAAAGGTGCCATCTTCATATTGTGTGTATCTTTAGGTATTTAGATACATCACGATTTGATGTAATATATTTAATGAGATAATATTGTTCAAACTCCTTCATTTGTCATGTCCAAAACATGTTTCTAGACAGCCATCTCGATATGCGGTTGAAAAATTTAAAATCTAATCTGACTAGAGCCAGTTGTTGACATAGGTAATCACGAGTTCCAGTGAAGTTAGCTAACAATTATTTAACATAATACGTAATAAACAATATGTGATTGTTCATATGTTCAAGACATACTAGTTCAATAAATCCCGATATGTTCATCACTGTATCTCCTGATACAGGCAGTGCTCATATCGCACACCTCTACTAGGAATATTATGTTGTTAGGATCTGAATCATTGTGTTTTACTCGCGATATGTCGATGCGTTAGCTACATATTCTTCAGTTGGTTTGACACTATGCAGAAAACTGGTATTCATGGTATTTTAATCTAAATTTTATATCATGAGGGTGAGTAAGGTTAGGTAAATAAAACCGACGTATATACTAGCGTTCTGGGTCAATGGACCTGAGTTCCAGCTTTAACCATGCCCCGACCATCTCTATCTAAGCTCCACCCACACCTCGTCCGTGATAGGATTGATCGATCTCTGAAAACCCTGGTTATCAATTTCTAGAAAACTATATAGGTAAACTGTTTAATATTTTGAAACTAAATTGACTGTCGCTGTTGCTGCCTATGGCAGCAACAGCGTCCAGTCAAATTAGTTTCAAAATATTCAACGAAATGTTGAATGGCAAAGACATACAATTCGTATAACGTGTCGGACTATTAAACGTTAAAGACGGACTATGACGCCATCCTACACATCAGGTAGTTGTTTATTATGTCATATGATGGATGGGTAAATTTGCAAAGGGCCATTAGATTAGAAATAGTGCATCTTTCTTTGCCTATTGTTTTGACGCTAATCAGACGTTATCAGCAACATTGTTAATACATTACAGAGGTAAGAAAAGGCATACATTAAAAATATATGGGTTCCTTAAATAGAAAATGTATGTTCCTTTACTGAATATCGTATTTCTATGAGTTCTGAAAGCAAATATTTTTTGACAAAGGCAAATGATTATTCAGTAACCAGGAATTGATGAAATCTAAAATGGTTTTCATTGACGAAGATACTTAAGCCATTTAGGATTCTTTGGCAAAAATGGTGGTTTTTTTTAAAACACAATGTAATTTTTATATTGGGCAGAAGTCAGTTATCGTAAAGTAAGGATTTTCCTGTGGCACCCATCCTGCAGCCCAAAATGTACATCATATGATTTTAATATTAATGACAAATATGGATTCTTGATCCCGAAAATGTCGGCGTAGACACTGACATCATGTTCCAATGCCATCTAGAAGCCCAGATATTAATGTAAATAACCTTTCATGCGGCCATTTTGAAATTCAATATGGTGGCCAGATACCCTGCTGATGGCGACGGACCCCTTAATTGAATCTGCATATCATACCGGACATATGTGCCAAATTGCACACCATTGTCAGAAAATGCAAACCGCTGTGCTAAGTGCTAATATTTATTAGCGAGTTTAGGCGAAAACTCTCTAGGGTAGATCAGCATGTGATCAGTTATCCTCCGGTAATGACCACGTGTTTAAATTATATTGATTTCAATGCAAACACATGACCTACTCGACTTACCCTGGCTGATAGGGGGGGGGGGGGTAGTCTCGAGTAGGTACTAGAGCACGGACTCCAGCCGTTTAGGCGCTACTTTAGTAACTCGAGTAGCTACCCTACTAGGGGCGTAAACTCGGCCCATGCTATAGAAACATACGTTGTCGTCAGTTTCAACACGGTCACTGAATCCCTTTCATGAACCATTTGCCCCAAATATATAAGCAACCAGGAGCCCTGGGACAACCATTGGAGGTTACAAATCCAGGAGACTCTGAGCCTTTTTCAACCTTTTGTGGAACAACTGCCACGAATTTAGATGTCGCCAAAGACTGCTAGACAGCCACTATACTTCCCATGTCTGTGAGGTCATGTCTCGGTGCTAGCATTGCACTAACACTAACACTAACACCCAGACTTGACCTCAACCCAATGTGTGCAAATTTGCCACAGAAATTTACAAAAATTACTTTCTGTTGCCACACGTTTTGTTCAGCTTGATCATACAATGGTTAATATTCAAGAAAATACAACTTTTTGCTTTGACAGTGTAGATGTACAGACCAAGAGAAGACTATTTTTGGAATTTTACCACTGGAATGACTGGCTCGGTTACCGAGCAAGTCATTCCAGTGATCAATGGAAAAAATTGTCTTCTCTTGGCCTGCAAATGTACATCACTCAAGAGCACTGCAGGTGCCAGTTTGCCATTAAATGGTTAAGTTGATACAAAAGAGGCTAATGGGCACTACGCCTTACACATTAACATTCACATGGTACTCGGTATTATATTGTCACACTGATAACAGTACCATTTTAAGTATCCACTTAACCTCTCTTGTGCTAAGTTAAACTTTTAATTGTCAAACTGACCAAAAAGCATATGATGTGTGTTGAGGAATTCCCATTTGTAGGCCAAGCGTCCTATTTTTGAAAATTTACCACTGGAATGACTGGCTAGATTACCGAGCCAGTCATTTCAGTGCTAAATTTTCAAAAATAGGGCATCCTTAGCATACATATGGGCACTGGCTAGGATGAATTTTCGATTTTCTTGACTAATAATCCATGAATCGTCTGGCCCGCCAAAACGGCACTTGTAGTGGCCATAAGTAATGTCCGTTTGTAGGAAATTTAAGTGCCATAATTTTAATTTTATTGGCAACGACCATGACCTTTAAATGGTAAATTAATCTGGGTAGCATTTTAAGGCGCTGTTGACGCATGATGGGGTTAAAGGCGCCGTTTCACGCCACAATGCTTGCCAATACATTGTATTGTATACTTCAGAGGGTTAAATTGTGCGCATCAATGTTATGAAATTTATAGTAATTTATGCGGAAAGAAATCATCATATGCTAAGATTTATTTCATGTGATTACATCGAGGTACACAATTTAAACCTCTAAAATTAAACGGCAAGTACTAGAATTTAATTTTTTTATTTTAATGTGTCCTAGTGTTTATGCGCACATTTAATTGCTTCAATTTTTTTGAATAAATGACTCAAGCGTTTTCCATAGCACTTTATTTGTCCAGATAAGTTAAAAATCATCTTGATTATGTTCCCATTAGCTGTACTGCTTACAATTGTAGTTTCTAGTAGATAAGTAAATATTTCCTCTAAACAACAACGCCAAGTTGCAGGCCAAGATCCCCGAGCGCCCTAATTATCAATTTCCAAAAAAACTATACAGGTAAGCTGTTGAAGATGTTGAAACTAATTGGACCGAGTGTTATTGCTGCCTATCGCGGCATCAGCACCCAGTCAAATTAGTTTCAAATTATTCAACAGAATGTTTAATAAATAGTAAAGACATACATATTCGCACGCCAACGCTTAGTCCGTCACTAATTATGCGTTTGTGACGAACTTATCTCCGTCATTGATGATGACATCATCTTACACTTCACATAGTTGATTATCGACGTCATTGATTATGATGTCATCCTACACTTCACGTGTTTGATTATGACGCCATATGATGGATGGATCATTTGGAACGTTCCATTGCAAACAAGGTGGGTCCTAGGAAAATATTAGCATTAACGTATATTCATACAGTAAGCGGATGTGATACGGTGTCTAGTTTCCTCGGGCGTGGTAAGAAGCCAGCGTGGTGAGTATGGACTGCATTTTCAACAGACAATGGTGCCTTTCTTGCTCTATCATTAACACCAGATGAAATAGAAAGGTTGATTGTTATGAGGTAAAGATGATTAATGTTTGACCATGTGCTAAGGATGCCAGGGGACACACCAGCACAGAGAGCATTGGAATTCGCCCTGCTGGGAGCCAGCAATGTATAGAAAGTCAGGAGAGGATGCCATTGCATAAATCTGTTATTTGTACTGCTTACATTGTACTGCTTATAATTCTAGTTTCTAGTAGATGGGTATTCAAGTAATATTATCACAAACAAAGAAAACGTACAAACAAATATTTCCTCTCAACAACACATAATCTATCAGAGAAAAAATACATCTGCTCGTTAGCCTTTTCACACTTTATTGAGCAAATTTAAAGATGCATAGGTCTATTCACACAAAAATGTTTGAAAATAAAATTGTATACTTTTCGAGGCGTGAGCATCCTAGATGGAAGGAAATGAAATAAATGAGGATTTCATTCCGTATAAATACACTTCGTATTTTTAGTTGTGAATTTGGATTAGGGACCCGTGTCTCTAATTCAAATTGACAACTTAAAGAATTATATTAATTTGCTAAGATTTATTTCGTTTCATTACATCTAGCCACACAATTTAAGCCTCTAAAAAGTATACAATTTTAACAATTTTCTTTTCAACAATTCTACTGCGAATATGCCCCTTTTATTTAAGAAAATAAAATGTTTTCCTTATTGAATGTCAATTTGCATGCCAAGAGAATGCTATTTTTGAAACCATATCGCAAAAATGGCTGGTTATGTTTTCGAGCCAGGCATTCCCGGGGTAAAATTGCCAGAATAATCTTCTTTTGACCTGCAAATGGAGATTCCTCAAGACTACTGCAGAGGCCGGTACGTTTTTGCCGGCTTCGTCATGAAGGGTTAACCCTTTAATGACTAAATTTGTTCAATAAAATTAAAATATTCACTTATTGAATGTCCATTTGCAGGTCAAGAGAAGACTATTTTTGAAAATTTACCAATGGAATGACTGGCTCGGTTATCGAGCCAGTCATTCCTGTGGTAAATTTTCAAAAATAGTCCTCTCTAGGCCCGCAAATGGACACTCACCGAGACCACTACAGAGGCCGGTTTTGGTCGGCTTCGCCATGAAAGGGTTAGTATGGCAGTCGTTTCCGTTCAGGTTTATTACTCTATGACGTTTTGGTCCTTTTCCTCGCTTGATGAAGACTGTCTTTCCTTTCT
Organism: Chaetoderma sp. LZ-2023a; assembly: GCA_034401795.1. NCBI lineage: Eukaryota > Metazoa > Mollusca > Caudofoveata > Chaetodermatida > Chaetodermatidae > Chaetoderma > Chaetoderma sp. LZ-2023a. The sequence continues at coordinate 94,707,253 of CM067360.1, read as the reverse complement.
ACAGTTTCGCGATATATGTCTCACTAAACGAGGTTTGTCCATGACTTTTAACTCGGGGTACGTATCCTCATTGGCCCCATTGCTGCTACCGTCTGAGCTGGAAGATATTGTTTCCCATATTACTACTCGGATTGGCTTCACTCTGTTCGCATTTCTTAGCAGTTGTATTACTTTCTTGATCATTTCCATTAGCACACTGTGCTACGTCATCGGAAATCCCTTCCGTGACGTCATCAATCAAGCGATCACCTAGATCCTCCTCATCATCATCCTCTAGCCAGCTGAGATCAATGGACATGAGTAGAACACTGGTTTTGATAATTAACATGGATCTTATTACGTCAACGTGCCGTTGCCAAGATTCTATAACAAAAAATTTAGTGACTATTTAGCCATTGCATCGATTACAAATAAATAAATGTAATACAAGTAATGTTTTTCAGGCAAATTGGTTTAAAATATTCAACAGATTGTTTCTTACATCAAAAACAAATTGTTACATGCGCTAATGATAAGAGTAATGAGTGTAGACTTTTACCTACCACCCTCCCCCCCCCTCCCCCCAGTTCACCATACATGTTTTATTTGCTGATACAATGTTAGTGAATAGCAGACTTCCTCAGCTGTGGCCACATACTAGTCTACGCTTGACTGATTTTAACTAGTTTGGCTCTCTGGGAAAATCTCAACATTCTAGATTCTACATGATCAGGAAGACCACAGAATATTATGAAATTGGTGGTGCTGAAAGCAGTTAATGTATATAGAACAGCAACTCACAGCAATGTCAATTTTAAAAGAAACTTGAACTTGAGTTAATAAAGAACATACATTTATTAATCCACTGATAATTCAGAAGCACATGTAGAATAGATTAGCTATAGACACAATCCCTGTTCCCATGACACCATGATGGGAGTTAATTTAACCATTATATAAGATATACTGAGATCTCTTGAAAGTGGTGGTATCGGGAAAAGATATGCAGTCACAAGACCAGAGTGGGTTGGTGTTAAAAATCTAAAAATAAAAGTTATACCTGTATTCCACTGAGCACGGTATCCTGCCCAGGTTGTTATATCAATCCATTGATGAATGCTGGTACTAAGAATTTCATCCCCCCTTAGAACTGTGCAGTCCTTCTTTTCAGCAGCCAGCAGTATTGTGCTATTATATGACTCTCTGTGTTCAAACGTACATTACGATTAACCTTACATGTGTATGATGTGCATTTACGGTTACAAAGTACGGAAAATAAATAGAATGCGTAGCAAAGATGATACAGTATTTTGCTACAAAGGAGAGGCCGAAAGAACCCTTTAAGAGGCTGTCTAAAAGGACACTGTTTATTTCGGGCAAACATGTTTTAAAAAAGCCCTTTCAAGGAAATTATGCAGGTAAGATATTACATATTATGAAATGAATTTGACTGGGTGCTGTCCAGCACATTACAGTCAAAATATTTTCAAAATATTTTCAATATTTCAAATACATTAAAGACACAATTCGTAGGTACATTAGTGACGGTGTTTTCGATTTCTGGACGATCTATAAGCCATTTTAATTGCGACGACATCTAACTAGAGACGTAATTGCTTATGACGTCAGATAGTAGGGTGACAGATCAGATCCCTCCATAATGGCTTTTCAGAGCTCAATTTTATCGGATTGTCACGTCTCTGATATTAGGTTATTTTACATTTATGAAACAGGAACGGAACGTTGACCCTCTTAATTTTAAAATAACGATTAATCAGATATCCAAGTGTCCTGCTGTCCCAAACATGTTGAATATTTAGTTGTTCTATTGTATATATAGTTATATCTGCCTTGATTTCTCTTTTTAAGTCACACCCGTCTCTTATTTTGCTTTGCCATCTATATCTGCCTTTGATTTTGTTTTGTCAAGTTATCTGTCCTAATTTTGCTTTGACAGTGTGTCAATTTCAAGATGGAAGCACATAAAAGTTGCCATATGCATTGGGGCTTAGCCCACTGTAACCTGCTGCTGCCGCTGGCTGCAACTTCTCACACCCAAATTGGTTCCAGAATATTCAACAGACTACTCCATACAACACTAAAATTGGCTAAAATAAATTTCTTTTCATCAGAATGACAAATTGGTTCCAGAATATTCAACAGAATGCTCCACACATAATTCAAATTGGCTCCAAACTATTCAACAGTAAGAAAAATGCATAGTCACATCTGTATTTTATTTTTCTTGTCACTATCTGCTTTTGATTTTGTTTTGTCAAAGTTCTGTGTCCTATTTTTGATTTGATAGTGTGTCAATCTCAAGATAGAAGAACAGGAAAGCTGGCACATGTATTGGGGCTTAACTCAACTGTAACCTGCTGGTGCCACTGGAAGCAACATCTCCCAGGCAAATTGGCACCTTGATTACAATTCAACTGAATGGTACACAAATTGGTTCCAGAATACTCACCAGAATGATAGACTGGTTCCAGAATAACTGGTTAAAAATATGCAACAGAATGATCCACACACCGTAGTGAAATTATCACCGCGGGTCTATGGGGGTTAATTGGTATCAGAATTAGCGTGAAGATGATGTTTCCCTATGATCATTAGGAGCCAATGCCCACCTTATCTCGAAACTCAGTGAACTAATTGTCCTGTTGGCCCTAAATGCAAACTATTTAATTGGCCCAATGCATATATACCCTCAGCACTACGGCTAACAAATTTCATTTATACCTGCTTATGTCTTTGCATGTAAGACTACATCTTTTTATTTTGCATGCCTGTTATACTTGCCTTGTCCTTTTTGTTTGTCAATTTATCTGTCTTATTTTGCTTGTCAGTTACATGTGCCAATGATTTTGTGCTACAACTAATAAATCCCAGTTGTACATGTTATATATGCCTCTTATTTAGCTTATTTTACCTCAGTTATGGAAGCTGTTAATTTATGTACATTTAATTTTAGGTGCTGTTTAGCAAGCCAACTGTTTATTTACGTTTATCACATTTTAATTGTAAAATGTATAGTCCCCAGATTACTCCTAAATTTCATTCTTATACCAATATCAGTCTTATGTATATTATGTTAAAATCACCAATCGGACCTCTTAGTAAATAATTAGATCCAGCTATTTAATGTATCCCAACATATTTATTTGCAGGCAGCGCTTATAATAGCCAATCAACACTGCGTGACCATGGCTGTCAGAGGCACTACCTTCAGATATACCGCAACATCTTCTCTGATGAAATCAACCTGTGCTATTTATAACCTATAGTCATATGTACCTTTCACAGAACGTTATCAGGCGCCATGAAACAAAGATAAATTTACACCATTTTACGGTAAAACAAGGAAGTGCAGTGGTTATATTAAGGTAAATATGCTAATTATAATCTGTATATATTGCTATCTGCTCCCTTAACCAGTTGAATATTCTAGTAAATGAGTAATTACAAACTAAATACATAACACATTATAGCTATTATAATATGCATCCTCTTACCAGTCCTACCATAACATATGTAGTATTACACACCTTATATGCATACATATACTGCCAGTTAGTGAATATCCTCAGCCTGCCATATACTACTGTTGGCTACCACATCTCATTCAGATAATTCAAACCCCACCCATTACCAACCCCAACCACCCTCAATAACCTAAATGCCATTCAACTTTCCCTGATCGTCATGCCATAAACCGGTAAGGAAGAACCAGTATGATATTTTATGTGATCACTGTGGTGTCTGAATCCATCTGGCCTGTAACAAACTAAGGAAATCTGATTATAAAAACCTAGAAAATAATAATCAGCCATGGTTGTGCATCAATTGCAATAGTACCCTTTTCCTATTTAATCACTTTTTATGATGCCACTGACTTGTATGTATGTATGATTACTGTATTCTGCGGCTGTAGTAGTAGAAACATCCTACAGCTGCAATCAGTCCTTCTTCGCTTTTGCCCACTGTGTCTTGTCCTCAGCCAAAATCTTTAGCTTCCTCAGGTCCATTCTTGACTTGAGTGTACCTAATCCTGCTTTCTTGAGGTCACCTCGTAGCACACTTAGCAGATTTATGCAATGGCGTCATCTCTTGGCTCTGTATTTGCTGGCTCCGAGTAGGGCGAATTCCAAGGCTGTCTGTGCTGGTGTGTCTTCTGGCATCACTAGCACATGGCCAAACATGGACCATCTTTGCTGGGCGACCTTTACAGACAGTGGCGGCGTATTACACATCTTTTATAGTGCATCGTTGGAAATTATGCTCTCTGGCCATCGATGTCCGGTGATTGTGCGTAGGTGTTTGCGGTGGCAGGCATCAAGTCTGTCTAGAGCTGCCTTTGGAGCTGCCCAGCTGTTACAGTTATACATTATCAAGGATACACAGGTTGCATTGTATAAACGTAATCTATTTACCAAGGGCATCTTTGATCTACGAATCCATAGCTTCCAGAAGGACTGGAAAGCTATGTTCTCCATGATGCAGCGTGCAGCAATGTCAGCGGTAGTGCAAAGCAGTGAGCCCAGGATTTTACTTTTCCTTCATGGTTCGCCACCACGAAGTGGATCGTCATTTTCTTTAGTTTCATGCTTTGTAGAAAGGTATATGTGGGTGAACTCTGTTTTGGATTCATTCATAAAGAGATTCTCAATTTTTAGTTTGCTTGCAGCTATTGGGAGAAGTTCGTCAAGGGGTTTCTTTTCCTCATCTATAAAGTCCACATCGTCGACATATTCCTGACACTGACTTCATGATGACAATACTAGGTATCAACAATGATTATGACCACACATATCTGACTACACAACTCCTAAACCCGCTTAAAACTGAACAAATTCTATAAACCAACTATATCTGAAGATGATCAGGACAACTAAAAAATCACCATACCTGCATCTGAATGTGAATATATGCTACAAAAGGAATTTAATGATACTATAATCAGGGACGGTGTAACTTCATCTTTCTCTTTTATCCATGTTAATACTCGGTCTATCTTGAGGAACATTGGCAAACTAACCACCTTTTTAGACAACAGCACCCATCAATTTAATATTATTGGTGTTATTGAGACATGGCTAAAACCTAACTCACCGACTACCTTAAATAACCGTCAGCACTATTGACTTTTTGAAAAGCACCGGAAAACTAAAGCCGTCGGAGGTATAGGCATCTACATAAAAGATGATCAACAATATACAGTTAGAGAAGACCTATCAATGATGGAAGAACATATTGAAACAATTTTTATATAGGTACATGGAAATGCGAGTAAAAGCAAAAAAGGCCCCACGCCCAGACCCCCCCCCCCATCCGAAACTGACAATGAGAAATTCATAGATACATTTCACGGAATTCTACAAATTGTGCAAAATGAAAACAAGACAGGATACCTCATGGGGGGATTAGAATATTGACTTAATTAAACAAAACTGCTTCTACACCGACAATAGTACAAATTTCTCAGCACATTTAGCTACTATCCACTGATTACCAAACCAACAAGAATTACAGAATTCAGTGCTTCCATCATTGATAACATCTTCACTAATAATATGGTAGAAGGTAAGCACCTTCATGGAATTTTTGTAACAGATATATCAGACCATCTACCTATCTACAATATAGAAAAAATAAATAAAAAACAAAAGCCATTAAAAAAAGAAAGAGTTACATGTACAGATTTTGGCAGCATAAATATGGACAAATTTCAAAATAAAATGACTGCATTTGACTGGGATAATATATTCCAATGCCAGTCTTGTGAAGATGCCTATAGCTCATTAAACTTAGCATGCACTGGTATGTATGAAGACGGCTTTCCACTAAAAGAAGTTAAAAAAATTTGAAATAAATTCAACCAGACCATGGATAACAAGAAAGTTGATTGCTTCCTGTCATAAAAAAACCAAACAGTATCTAAATTTCATCGGAGTCCCAACAAAATATAATGATACACAATTAAAAAAATATCGAAATAAATTAAATCAAATAATCAGAACAGCTAAAACAATGTACTGCAAAAATAAATTCAACGAACGAAAAGATGATGTCAAAGAAACCTGGAAATTAATTTTAAAAAACCCCACCATTGTTAAACAAGCAAAATAGCAAATTGGAATCATCCAGGTTTAGTTACAATAATAAGGTAATAACTGATAACCAAGAAATTGCCGACAAATTTAATGACTACTTTATTAACATTGGCCCAACACTTTCTAGAAGTATCCAAACCCATAAAGACATCACGATACGAGATTACTTGACAGGCAGCTATCAATCCTCAATGTTTCTATTCCCCACTGACACAGAGGAGATTCGAAAAATCTTAATGCAAATCAATCCAAACAAAAATGCCGGGATTGATAATTTTAAATGGAACATCTTTAAAAACTGCATTCCCCAAATACTAACACCACTTGATCATATCTGCAACCTTTCTTTAACACAAGGCGTATTCCCATCAAGACTGAAGTCGGCACGAGTAACGCCTATATACAAAGCCAAGGACTCCTCTGATTTCACTAACTACCGGTCTGTCTCATTACTACCACTTTTTTTTAAAGCTACTTGAAAGGCTCTATTATAAACGACTAATAAAATATCTAGACAAAAATTATATTATTTATCAATCACAATATGGATTCCGAGAGAAGCATTCAACTATGATGGCCATCATGGACATGATAGAAAAAAATTCACTTGAAAATAAAGAACACATATAGGAATATTCTTAGACCTGTCAAACGCATTCGATACCATAGATCATAAAATTCTAATTGAAAAATTCACCTGTTATGGAATACGCGGCATAGCACTCGATTGGATAAAAAGCTGCAGTGCGTCCAATATAATGGAGTCTTATCAGAAAATGGAAAATTAGTATGTGGTGTTCCTCAAGGATAAATTCTTGGCCCGCTGCTCTTTCTATTATAAATGAATGATCTACCCACCATATGCAAACAACTATCACTAATCCTGTTTGCGGATGATACCAATGCTTTTTGTAGCCACAAAGATATAGATACCCTATAAAAAATGTAAATCATGAAATGTAAAATGTAATCCGCTGGTTTAAAGCAAATAAGTTGTCACTAAATGTAAGCAAAACTAATTATTTATTATTCACAAAAACACTGAAATCCAAAAATCTCCCAAAACTCTTTATTGACAATCAGGAAATACATGACGCTCAATTGGCAAAATTTGTAGCCGTATATTTAGACCAGAATCTTACCTGGGAGAAGCATATAGAAATTGTTACAGCTAAAGTTGCAAATAATGTGCGTATCATGCGAAGACTAAAGCTATACTTGCCAAAAAATCTATTAAAAACACTGTACAGCACATTAATATTACCGCACATCACCTACTGCAACATCATCTAGATTAACGCCTACCAAAATAAACTATCAAAACTGAAAGCGCTACAAAAGAAAAGCATTATACTATTTGCATAAATAGCAGAGGGCCAAAGCATTTTCAAAACAGAAAATCTACTTAAGCTAGAAGACATTGGGAAAGTCAAATTATATTCAATCCTTAAAGACTACCACAACGACAACCTACCGACACCACTATCAAACCTCTCCAAAAACAACAGTGAAATACATTCATACAGTCCTCGAACAAAACGGAACCTTTACATGAGCCACTGCCATACACGAATATCCATGCAGAAACCCTCCACACAGGCAATACAATTATGGAATAATACAGATGCAAACAGTCGCACACAAATTTTAACTAAGACCTCATACAAGAAAACCATAAGGAACCTTTTAACAGGAAATTATTGAAATAACCCTTGGTATACTGCAAGTCCCTAACATCAACCCAATATTCACCAACACAGGGGTACATTTTGGTAACAATACTGCCAAACATAGACAGAGAAGACACACCCGCCACGAGGCCAGCATTGTAGCCAAAATGGACACCTATTCTCATCTATTAATTAGTGACAAAATCCTAATACCCGATCAACAGTGTTTCAAGGGCCATGATGCAAAGACCACCATGGCTGTTACAGGGCAGATGTATCCAGCCGAAACACAAATTAAATTAATGATATTCCTGATGTACATAATTATGTCTATGATAATAATTAGGGACAGTTGACTATAATTAACATGATGATGTTAATAATAATAATAATAATAATAATAATAATAATAATAACGACGACGACAACAGCAACAACGACAACAGTGTTATTAATTAATTAATTATGTTAAAGATTATGTTGATGGTCACAATAATACTAATGTTACTTATAGCAAGCATAAGGCCATACCAATTTGTTTTTCTGCTGTACAAAAACCCCTCCTAATTTAATTTTTCATGGCAAGCACACACCCCACCCCCACACCCCATTCCTCTCCACCCCCATCCGAACATATTTTACCGCAAACAGTACATGCTAATTTCTTCATATGTATTTTTATGTATTGTAAGTTATGTAAATGCTTTTTATTGTTGTCCTATTTGTGTGTCTCTTGTTTGTAATGTAGTGTGATGTATATTTGTAAGGGGTCCATCACTTTATAGGCATTGCCTTGAATGGACTGCCAGACACAGATGTTTGCGGGACATCAGCGGATGGAAGTGATGTTGCAGCAGACACAGATGGTTGCGGGACATCAGCAGATGGAAGTATGGTGGCACCAGACACAGATGGTTGCATGACATCAGCAGATGGAAGTGGTGTGGCACCAGAGACAGGTGGCTGTTGAACTGCTGTAGATGAGGCCACTGTTTGTGGGCGGTGGTTGGTGGTAGCACTGCGTTAGAGTCAGTTTGCTGTCGCTGGATATGATTAGCTGGAACAACGATGGTAGGATTTGGTCTATCCGAGACCAAAGATAATTGGAACTCAGAATCTGGTAAGATATCTCTGTTAAAAGGAAAGATACCTGTGGATCTGAATCCTAACAAGATGTTGTTTGGTGTCATAGCACTAACGAATGCTGTGTTTACCAGTTTTGGGTTGTCATAAATAGTGGCGGTTTATCCAGGATTTGATCGCATCCATGCATCCAATGCTTTGTTATAGTATGTTTTAATGGGTCATAGACTGTTTTGTCATTTGTTAAATAATCAGGTGACAAATAAAAATGGTCTGCTTAGATTGCTATTCAAATCAAACCGATCGGGTTAGTTGAGCCACCTTGGGCTAAGTGGATATCACAGCGTGGGAATTGTTGAGCCACCATGAGTTACTATTTCTAAAGCATAGTCGAATAAAGTGTCAGATTAATATAGCCAATACAATTTTAGTTCTGATAAAAATATGTAAATTAGCGCCTGTTAGAGTTCTCTTCAATTTGCTAAACGATAATTTAGTCGTTTTTAAAGGCTATCTATGCATCTAATTGTCTGCGTCAGCCAGTCAGCGAGTATGCGGTCATGCGTAATTGCGAATTACTGAACTCGTGTCACCAGCGATTACGACATATTATAGCCCCATAGCGAGGGTATGCGCATAAGCCATCTAGCCAGTATATACAAGATATATATCTGCGTCAGTCAGTGAGTGAATACCTGATCATGCTCAGTTGCGATTTAATGAACTCACGTCAACGGCGGTCATGACAACTAGCCCCATAGTGAGGGTATGTGCATGAGCCATCTAACCATCTAGCCATCTATGATCGACACTTATTAACAATGTTGTTGCTGTACAGATACGGATCTGGCGCGGGCGTGGTCGCGATCCCTGTCTAAAGGGCGCCACGCACCAAGGCGACAGTAAGCGACGGCGATGCGACGGCGATATGGTCGTTAACCCTTTAATAACTAAATTTAGCCAAAGAATAAAACTATTTGCTTATTGAATGTCCAATTTACAGGGCAAGAGGGCTATTTTTGATATGACCGACTACGACTCAAATCGCAAACAATCGTTTGCAAGTTTCATCGACTCTGCATTGCATTTTCATATGCAAATCGAGAACTATCAAGTTATTTCGGCTGTAGAACAGGGGTACGACGAAGGGAAAGTTTGTAACCCACCTTTTCGCGATGTATGTAAATGAGGGTTGGAAATAACATTGTTTAAGCTATTCTTAATTCTGTGCGCAGATGACATTGTACTGCTATCAAAGATAATATCGGGACTACAGCAAGCATTAGATATTTTATATGAATATTGTAATAAATGGCGTTTAACGTTAAATGCAGAGAAGACGAAGGCACTGGTTTTGTAGGCGGGGTGGACGACTATACACCTAAATGTCAAATTTGTGTATGCCCCACAAGAACTTGAAATTGTCAATGAATTTAAATATTTATGCACTGTTTTCAGCACATCGGAATCAGTTTCTTTAGCACAGAAACCATTGGCTGACCAAGCACAGAAGGTCATTTTAGCTCTAAAGAAATATTGTCACAAATTTGCAGGCCTAACACCCAGCCATCTATGCAATCTCTTTGACAAACTAATCCAAACCATTCTTTGTTATGATAGTGAGACACGGGGGGGGGGGGGGGGGGTGTTAATGCAGGTTATGAAGTTGAAAAATGTCATTAAAAATTTGTGAGGCAAGGGATTTCAAATTGTATAATTTACGGGGATGGTGTGGGTTGCGACCCGTTCGCGAACCCGCCCCTGGTATCACTCATCTTGTACTCTCTTGCTGTTTTGGAGATTACTATTAGTGAGTTCAGGAAGGGAAATGTTCGGCGAACATTCGCGGCGCCTATTTATGTTCGCTGTTCGTGGCACCTTCCAGAACGAGTTGTCACACGTAGCTTCGACGAGCGTTCTTTTATGACGTCACGTGATATTTATGAGAGTTAACTTTTTGTCAAATCACCATGTAGCAAGCCAATCAATGCTGATGCGTCTCTGACAACTACACTAACAGACATTATCATAAGTGCAGCCAAACTTCCGGGTATAAAACATATTGATCCTGGAAAATGTTTGAAAGCGAAACCTAGAAAGATTGTTAATAAGCTGAAGAACCAATGGTTTGACCAGGATTGCAGAATTATGCTTATGGATCTCCGGGGTATGGCACGTAGAATTCTCGAAACGCCATCAGATACCATCTTATTAAATAAGTTTCGATATTTGCGGGAAAATTCAAAAGACAAATAGCAAAAAAGAAGTCCATCTTTAAGCAGCGAATCTTGGATCAATGGAATCCTTAGAGTCCAAAAACCCTAAGACAATTTGGAAACTGTATGATGAACTCAAAGGTACTAATAGTAATTCTAAAGGAAATTCAATTTCCTGTACAGAATGGGTGTCACACTTTAACAAACTTGTTAATAGTGTTCCAACACACGTCGATTTAGACCTTGAAAACACATAGACAATTTTGTTCAAACCAATAGAAATACAATTTTTAACGAACTTAATTTTACTATTACAGCTTCTGAGATCTCTCGGGCTATTTCTTTTCTTAAAAATGGCAAAGCGAATGGATTTGACGAGATCTTAAATGAAATGTTAAAGGCGGGACACACTCGACTTTTACCAGTTCTGCACAAATTGTTTAACTCCATTCTGAGCTCTGGTCAATTTCCTATGGAATGGCGCTGCAATCTACTTTCACCTATACACAAGAAGGGCGAGGTTTCGAAACCTGAAAACTACAGAGGTATAGCCGTAGTAGCAATTTATGCACATTATTCTGTAGCATTCTGTAATATCGATTAGCAAAATTTGCTGAAACAAACAAACTAATCCCACAAAGTCAAATTGGTTATAGAAAGAATACAAGAACAGCAGAGCATATTATGACTTTGAAATCAATTATTGACAAATATGTTAACGCTGCTACTAAGAAAAATATATTCTGCTGTTTTGTGGATTTCAAGTCAGCCTTTGACACAGTCTCTCGAAGCAAATTAATGTATAATTTACTACAAGCTGGTATTGATGGCAATTTACTAACTGTCATTGAAAGTATGTACTCTGATGTGAAATATGCAGTCAAAATGAATGATGGGCACAGCAATGGCTTTTCATCCTCAGTTGGTGTCAAACAAGGTTGCGTACTTTTATTCAACATGTATCTGCGTGATTTGCCAGATATCTTTGATAGAACATGCGATCCTATACACTTCTATTAATTGTCTTATGTTTGCTGATGATCTTGCCATAGTGTCAGAAACCCACACTGGTCTGCAAAATGCGCTAAACAAATTGAATATTTACTGCAACAAATGGGACCTTACTCTCAACTTAAATAAGACCAAAATAATAATTTTCAATAGATAGAAGATACAGGAGCCCAGAAGATCAAGCAACACATCTTTCACAGGTCATAGAGGACACTTTTCAAGCCAAGCCAAGAAGGTGATGCTAGCTGCCTTTATCGAAGGTGTGGAAGGATGGCCTCCTCGTGAAGCCCCGGCGCACAGGCATCGGTGATAACATGTTCCGATAGACCAAGTCATACATACACAATCGCAGAGCTAGGGTGCTGGTGGATGGACAATCTGGACAGAATGTATTGCTGGGACAAGGGGTGCCACAAGGCGGAGTATTATCACCGACTCTGTTCATACTCTTCATTAATGACTTTGTAACAGAGATGCCCAATGGGATCCAAGCAGCCCTCTATGCAGATGACCTCGTACTCTGGTGCACCGAGGAGTACACAACGACTGCCACGTACAGAATGCAGCTCGCCTTGGACAGAATTGCAGTTTGGGCCAATCGCTGGTGTATTACCATCGACCAAGAAAAATCATCAGCCATGCTATTCTCACTGTCCACCAAAACCACGATTGGCAATCTGACACTGGACGGTACTCCACTCGAGGACGAGGATTAGCAGACATACCTGGGAGTCACCTATGACAGAAGATTAACATGGAAGGAGCACATGCAGAACGCAAAGACAAAAGCCAGAAGAAAGCTAAACATCATGAGGAAGCTGGCAGGAACAAAGTGGGGTGCCAATGAAAGGATCCTCAAGACCATCTACCTAGGTACCGTACGACCACACCTTGAGTATGGATCCAGCTCATGGATGACAGCAGCTAAATCTCATCAACAGAACCTCGACAGAGTACAAAACCAGGCACTGCACATCATCACTGGTGGAATGAGATCAACACCAATAGAAAAAATGGAGCAGACAGCAGGCATCCCCCCCCCCACTTAGCAAAGGAAGGGAATGCAAAGAACTGATCCAAGCTGCAAAGTTCTAATCGTTCAACAACCACCCGATGAAGATCAGGCAAGCACAGCTGTCATCAGGAAGACTTAAAAGATCGAGTTTTGTGAAAGAGACAAAAGCACTTCAAAGAAAGCACCAAGAAATGTTGCCAGCACAAATAGAAGACCCAAACCACACCCTTGATCCTCCACCCTGGGAAAACAAACTAGAGAGCATGGCTATTCGCACCACAGTACCTCATCTCACAACCAAAGATGAACACAGTGATGTGAGCAAAAAGGCCCTGACCTTAGCCATGCTGGAAGAAACGTACCCTCAGGAGACATGGATAAGGATCTACACAGATGGATCAGCCAAAGATGCAATTAGGAGCGGAGGTGTCGGACTGCACATACAATATCCAAACGGACACCATGAGTCAGCTGCAATACCGACAGGCAAACACTGCACAAACTACAGAGCTGAAGTCGAAGCACTGGTTCATGCAGCTAATACGATCAGCAGAACAGCAGAACCTATTGCACAGATTGTCTTTTTATCTGATGCCCGCTCCGTCCTTGAGGCTACCACCAAAGGTAAGCTGCCACAACATGAAGAAGCACTACAAACCATCAAATGCTTTCGGATAGCATTGCAGTGGATCCCCTCACACTATGGAGTCCAAGGAAATGAGGAAGCAGACAAGATGGCAAAGGTGGGTGCAGAAGAGAATCAGACAGAAAACATGGTTACCCATACAGAGATGAAGACTATCATCAAGTCACTCTATAGAACACCTCAATCAGAAGATGCCTACCATCATCTCTCGAGACCAAAGCAAGTGACCATTTTTCGTCTCAGAACTGGACACAACAGACTAAACCAACACATGTACAGGCGGTTCCACCGTACGACATCGCCCGCTTGTCCTTGTGGAGAAGCAGAACAGACCACAGAGCACATACTTCAATGTTGCAGTACGTATCAGCTGCTGACAGAAGAGATCTGGCCTTTGGCAACCTCTTTTCTTGAAAAGCTGTATGGGCATGTGGAAGAACTGCAGAAAACCACAGATTTCATCTTGAGAACGGCTCTCCAAGTGTGATACCAGCGATCGAAAAGAAGAAGAAGAAGAAGATAATTTTCAATAAAAGTGGGCATTTACTAAAGAGATACATGTATCACTTTGCATACATGGGCTCACCGATTGAGGTTATAAAGTCTTATTGCTATTTAGGTATCATCTTCACACCATCTGGTACATTTAGAGCTGCATGTGAAAGACTGTCAGAGCAGGCCAAGAAGGCTTTGTCAAACTTAAAGTTATCAATGTCAGAAATAATGTTTTAACAGCATTCACGCTATTTCGTTCTTTAATTTTACCCATCTTATCTTATTGTGCAGAAATTTGGGCACCCTTTTACATCAAAGGCATCAATGAACATAACTACATGCAATTAGAAGATAATGTCCCGGTCGAAAAGGTCCTAATTAGCTTCTGTAAATATATACTGGGGGTTATTAGGAAAGCTACTAATGCTGCTGTAAGGGGTGAACTCGGGCAATATACCTTGCTCACCACGCTCCTCACACAATCAGCCACATTTTGGATGAGAGTATGTGACATTGATTCTGAGACAATAGTTCATCAAGCCTATATGCATTCGTATTCCTCATTAGAAGAAGATAACTGGGCTAGCCATAAAAAAAATCTATGGACTAGCTTTATCTTCGAAGAAATTTGGACCAACCAAAGCACCAGAAATAAAAAGACATGTGCTAAATTAGTAACTGATGCCATGGAGTCTAGATACAAATCAAACTGGCTGGTCCATGTAAACAGAGGTGTAACAGATCGAATTGGTACATCTCAACAGGGTTCTAAACTTAGGTCGTATCAAACATTTAAAAGCAACTTTAACATGGAGAATTATTTACTAACTGGACACGATTTTTCTAAGCGAAATTTGTTTGCCAAACTCAGAGTCCAGATAGAAGTGGGGAGACATACAATTCCCAAAACTCCTGTAGAAAAAAGAGTATGTTCGCTATGTAACATTCAAGCTGTTGAGGATGAAAGACATTTTATTCTAAAATGTCCATTTTACCACAGTGAAAGACAATGGCTATTTAATTACCTTAATGTTTTTGAAAATTTTGTTTCCCTCAGTGAACAGCATAAATTTGTGTTCATAATGTCCAACAATAACGGTGACACTGAGGTCTGCAAACCGGTACTAAAATATGTCACTGATTGTTTCATGAAAAGGCAGAATGCGTTGGCTCCGAAACAATGCACTAACCCACCGCCATCACTAGTAATTGCAGTATAGCTGATCAGATCGGCAGAAAATTTTGCTGTAGGTACATTACATGTATCCTTATCGCCCTTTTATATGACGGCTGCGTGAAGAGGTGCCATCGTTATCTTCTGTGTCATAAAATCTCATGGTGATTAAACTGTCATGGGATATTGAGATATGGCGAGTGGTGATGCTGCTTCTTCTTTATTTAGTGATCCTGGCGGAGGTTTCACGCAAGAGTCAGTGAAGTTTCCACTGTAACTAATGCGCAGTACCTAGCAGAACTTTAACTTCAACATTAACTTCAAATTTACACTATGAATGATATGTAGTTTCTACTCATATATTAATATAACCACTTAATTTGATAACAGAGCCATCAGCCTTAATTCGTGCCTGTCATCTTATGTGTGTGCGCGCGTGCGTACGTGCGCGTGTGCGTAGGCGGGTGCGTGAGAGTGTGCGTGTGCGTGTGCGTGTGCGTATTGTATATATCATGTATATTTTACTTATTGTCAACTGTATATCGTATGTACTATCTATGCATGGCTATATCTATATGTATGTAGATTTCGTGTTTTGATTGTGACCCCAGCTAACAACTTGTGTATTTTGATCATTACGATAGATACGTAGCGACAGATCCGATCGCTAGATCATTTGCAAACGCTGATGTCGCTGTGAAGTCATAGTGTCTTTTCGGTTAAAATTATCATCGATAGACATCGAAAAGCTAGAAGGTGAAGGGTTTTGGAAAGTTTAAATGTTCACTTTCGCAATATTACCTCGATTCGATGTCATTCCAATCGGAATCGTTCCTATAGTGATAGGGATGGAGACTACAAGGTCACTACCAAGTGGCACTTCTACTTCTACCTATGGAAATAAAAAGTGGCAGATAGATAGATAAATAGATAGCTATATAGATAGCTATATAGCTAGATAGATAGATAGATAGATAGATAGATAGATAGATAGATAGATAGATAGATAGATAGATAGATAGATAGATAGATAGATAGACAGATAGATAAATAGATAGATAGAGAGATAGATAGATAGATAGATAGATAGACAGCTAGACAGACAGACAGCTAGACAGACAGACAGACAGATAGAAGAATTGATAGATGGATGGATGGATGGATGGATGGATGGATGAGTTGGGCGGTGGGTGGGTAGGTAGTTGTGAGTGGGTGGGTGAGCGGGTAAATGGATGGGTTGGATGGGTCGGTGGGTGGTTGGATGGGTCGTTGGATTGGTTTGGGTGGGTGGGTTGGTGGTTGGGAAGATGGACGGATGGACGGATGGATGGACGAACGGACACGCGAGAGAGAGAGAGAGAGAGAGAGAGAGAAAGAGAGAGAGAGAGAGAGAGAGAGAGAGAGAGCTGTGAAAAATAACTTAATAAATTAATGAATTAATGCATCATGTTTATGTAAATGGTTGCATTACTTCAATGCACGAGCGTGCACATAATTACACCAACATGCTGAAAAGGAGGTATGGAAATGAACTAATAACTTTATAAATTAATAACTTACTGCTTAAGAAAACCACATTACCTCTATGGAATTTGACACATTTATTAGTCCATATGGAATAGAAGGAGGCACGGCATCAAGTAATATTGGCTCTTCAACCCAGCGGCGCACATCACCCTAAAATATATAGACGAATAAAAATTTGGACGCGAGGAATATAAATATTCTGGACTAGAGCTAAGAAAGACTGATTTCAGCTGTATGATGATTTACTACTACAGCCGCAGAATACGGTACACCACCGTCGTCCTCCTTCGCCGCCGCCGCCAGCGCCGGCGCCGCCGTCGTCGTCATAGTCATCATCATCATCATCATCATCATCATCATCAAAACAATACACTTCCTACACTTCATAGCGGACCTTGGAATTTCATTACAGAGTTATACGTCATTCTGAGTGTGAGGTCATCTAACAATTGACGCTAGTGATTACGGCAGCAAATACTTGAGTGTCAAATCAGATTCCTCCATTGTATCGGTTCCTTTCAACTGACATCCGACAATGGAGGAATCCAGTTTTAACTATTCCCCGTCCATCTCTAGCTAAGCTCCATCCACCCTTTGCCCATGTTGGGATCAATCGCGATCGTTGCACTCTCTGAATCTCGATTTCCAGAAAGCTATGCAGGTACGTTGTTGAATATTTTGAAACTAATTTGACTGGGTACTGTTGTTGCCATAGGCATCAACATCACCAAGTTAAATTAGTTTCAAATTATTCAACAGAATGATTATTAAATAGCAGACATACCATTCGTACAACTTGTCGGACTCTTAAGCGTTTATGACGCACTATATTGCACCGTTCATAGCGTAATTGATTATGACGTCAGGCTACATGGGACGTGGTTGATTATGACTTTATATGATTGACTGAGAAATTGGATCCACCGATTAATGTATTTTGTTCAGTTGAACTAATATCTTGAGATTTAGATCGAAGGACAGCTATATCAGGTAATATATTCCTACCACTAACGTACATGTCAGGTAGACAGTTTCCCCCGCGCAGTACTCTGACTTGTCGGTTGATGCCATGATGCTGAGATTTCCAGCATTTCCAAGGCCAAACACTTTCGAGATTTTTCTGCTCTCGGTTCTTTCACAACTTTTCTGTGAAGAGAAATAACACATTAAAATATATGTCATGTTGCAAATATGCCATCGAACATTGGTATATAAAATGATTCGAAATGGTCGTAAGTTAAGTTAAAGGCATAAGTTCGTTAATTAAATAAAAGTGGCGTAGCCAGGTTTTAATGGTGACGTGTGATAAAATTTTGTATCCATCTTCATGTAAGAGATTTTGTCAGGTGATATAATGTGTATATCTTCATACTTAATCAAATACTTCTTCGGTCCACTACATCTACGACCCTCATGAACGTATGATTGTCCGTCACACAAATAGGCAGGTTTCACACTAGAGTGCTAATCCGGAGTAAGACCGAAGTAAGTCCGATCGAACGGAAATAGTAGCATACTTTTCATAACGCGTGTAAGCGTAAACATGTTCCTGTCAAATTAGCTTCAAATTATTCAAGATCTGAATGGCCATTTCCTGTTTATCCATTTATCACATGACGTCATAATCAACTACGTGACGTGGTGGATGACGTCACAATCAATTACAGCCTGAATGACTCGATTTAGTCCGTCTTAAACGCTTAATAGTCCGACACGTTGTACGAATTGTATGTCTTTACTATTTAATAAACAGTCTGTCGAATATTTTTTAAATAATTTTGACTGGGCACTGTTGCTGCCATAGGCAGCAACAACACCCAGTCAAATTAGATTAAAAATATTCAACTTACCTGTATGGTTTTCTGGAAAGTGATAGTCAGGGACTTCAGGGGCCGGCCGATCCCAACGCGAGCGAGGTGTGGATGGAGATTATCTCTAGATGGGTGGGGAATAGCTAAAACTGGAAAGGTTACTATAGTGCATTATTGTTCACAGGGTTGAGCTTCCACTTACTAAATACTGTGTGTCGTTGATGTTGATATCGCACAGTATTGTGATACAGCGATATCTTTTGACATCGCGATATGGAAAGGGCTTGGTTAGCAATACCGACAAGCAGTATCGTGTTGCTCCATACGCGCCTTCGAATGAAGATCTAAGACCGTCCTTTGGAAGTGTCAAGCTGAATCTGTATCTGTAGGATCCAGCAACAAGGACTTTGTTAGGTCCAGACTCACCAACTACAAATATATTGACATATATTCGAATGGGAAGAAATTCTCCCTGTAAAGCCTAAAACAGTAAAGAGATTAATTTCTAGTTACGGTCAGCCAATTTCTTTTCATGTGAGTTGGAATCGAGTTCAACAATTTGAAACCTGAATACACATAATCCTAATTTCAGAGTAACTATACAAGTGAGTGGTTGTAACCAATTTGTCTGCGAGCTTTTGCTGCCTATGGTATAATTGGCAATCATTATTATTATTATTAGTCATGCCGACTATGACCGGCGTGTGTGTGAGTATTGTGGTTGGTGCCGTTTGTATGCCTGCCTGCATGAATGTCTGCCTGCCTGAATGTCTGCCTGCCTGCCTGCCTGCCTGCCCGCTCGCCCGTCCGTCCGCCCGCCAGCCCGTCCGTCCGCCTGCCTGCCTACCCGCCTGCCAGCTTTTCTGCGCGATGTCTTTGTAGTCCAAGAAGGTAAAATAACCGAATTTGTCATATTGATTCATACTGTAGATACTCTAGCTGCCATCAGTAGCATCTTGTGGAATCACTCTGAAATGGTTGTTGGAATATGGAATCGTTATATCTTCCAATCCGATAAGGGCTAGACCACCACGTGATACTTCTCTAACGTTCATCTGAGTAGCTGTTACGCTCCTATTATCTAGCAGTACATGTAACAGTCACGTTAAGCGTGCACCATGAATTTGGACAACCCCATCAAATTGGGGATTGGGTAGAATGGTAGAATAGAGAGGGAGGAAGGGGTTTGGATGGAGGGAGGGAGAGAGGGGGAGAGCGAGAGCGTGCGCGTGCGAGAGAGAGTTATGTAGGGAAGGAAGGAGCCTGAAGGAGGGACGGACAGAGAAGAGAGAGAGAGAGAGAGAGAGAGAGAGAGAGAGAGAGAGAGAGAGAGAGAGAATGGAGGAAGGGAGGTAAGGAGGGAGGGATGGAGGGAGGGGGAGAGAGAGAGAGAGAAAGAGAGTTAGAGAGAGAGAGAGAGAGGGGAGAGAGAGGAAGTAGGAGACCGAGAGGAAAAGGAAAGAAATATGATGCACGGAAAGGTGGGTGAAGGGTTTTAGGATAGGGTTACAGAATTGTGTTTTCCAACCACAGTTTTTAGACGTGTATCATGTCAATCGATCGTATAGGACTAATCAGTCATGACATAATTAACAACATTATTTATGACTTATTATAATTTCCCTGAAATCAAACCTCTCTTTCCCCAGACCGTATATCCTGAATTGACGTGTGCGTCACATATTCCAACCATGTCTTTGGAAGAGCCGGACGCGTGCGGGATGGGTGTGCTGCCATGCATAGACATTGAAGTATGTGTCTCAATCTTCCTCCCATTTCGTGAGAGTTTCGCCACGTAGACATACGCAAATAAAACCAAGTGTCACTGGTTGATCGACCTAGACCTCACAAACACCGGAAATGACATCACCGGCACGATACATATCTTTGGCACCATCGAGGCCCAATGCTATGTGTTTAAAAGCCATGTCTTTTCAGCCTGTTGTGTATAAACATATAACATGTAAAAAATTTAATGCGATATATATCAGGGCTTACAACCTTATTCTTATGACCAATCGTGCTCATTTGCACAGATATATAATCCATAGAGTAAATGTCTTTGCGGTTACAATAGGGATGTGCCCTAAAATTGTTGCTGGTGCTGGTGCTGGTGTTCCTGTTTCTGCGGCTGTTGTTGTTGTTGTTGTTGTTGTTGTTGTTGTTGCCGCTGCTGTTGCTGTTGTTATTGTTGTTGTTGTTGTTGTTGTTGTTGTTGTTGCTGGTGCTGCTTCTTCTGCTGTTGCTGATGATGATGATGATGGTGTATCTGCTACTACTACTGCTACTACTACTACTACTACTACTACTACTACTACTACTACTACTACTACTACTACTACTACTTTTTTTCTTCTTTTCTTTGAAAATCCGACGCTGACGCAGTCGGATACATTTCACGGAGGAACTCCTTTAAAAAAGGCTTGCAAACCCCCATAAAAATCAGACGAAATAGCAGGCTTTATTAATAGAATAACAATAACAAACCTAACATATCAAAACAGTGCAAGCTAAAATACTCTATTATCATATACTACAACCGTGGCATAACTACATAGAAAACACAATTAATAAAGAGCTGATAACATAACATAATTCAACAAAGCCATTAATATTTGCACATCGTGTAGTAGTAGGCCCAAATGGCGAGCATAGCTAACCAACAAGTGGTAAAGCGACTCATCAATAATTAGCAGTAAGCTACTGCTACTCATTGACGCCATTGAGCCGATTCATGGCCGACAGGCTAAGTAGATCATATGTAGTTTAACATAGCATACCGTATAATAGTAGGGCCAAATGGCGAGTGCCGCTCGCCAACATGTGGCGAGGTGATTCGTCAATAGGTAACAAAAAGTAGTAGCCTTTATGTAATATAATGCACAAAGCAAAATATACAAACTATGACTACATAAATGACAATACAACTCTGGAACAACACAGATATAAACATACGCACACAAATTCTTACACAAAGCTCTTTTAAACAAAATATTAAAAAAATAATCTTAGAAAGATACTAAAAATCCAAACCAATGACATGAATGCAGAAGTCACCACCATGGCAGTACAAAAAAAGTATGTACCCAGTTGCCAGGATAGCAACTAGAATGTAAAATACACATCTGCAATAATAATAATGCATCCATCCGTAATTGTTGATGTGGATGATTAAGTTGTGTATAATAATAATAATAATAATAATAATAATAATAATAATAATAATAATAATAATAGTAGATTACCTTTCGATGAGCCTGCGGAAGAGTTTTCAATGATGCTGTCTGTGATAATGGCGTTGGAGCAGCATCACTCTGTATATATTCCGACTGTTTCCGTATTGCTTCTCGTAATGTTGCAGATGGGTGAGTGAGGAATGGCCCAGTTCATCGTCTCCGCTGGGATGTAGGCTGCGGTGAAGACGGAGCTGGGGGTAGCAATGGTGGTGGTGTTGTTGTCGTTTCTGAGTGAGCAGTATTGGTATAGACGGTGACACGTATGGGATGACGGATAAGTTCTACCTGTGCAAACCATTTCCGGCAATGATTCATAGGATGTCTTGTTGAAGCACAGAAGAAACAGTCTCCATGGATTGCGTTCCTCCGTCTATATCGGTGCTTGCGGATCCATGAGGCGGAATGAATGGTCTCTCCCGAATCGCTACTGTCTGTGGATGCGGAAGATGATGCTGATTGGGGTGGTGTTCTGCATACCACCAGAGGGCACCGAGAATCTAGTGTCTTGGTGGCGGGACGTGGTGCTTTCAAAAATGTTGTTTCAGCGGAGGTACTACAACCCACCACTGCCGTTTTACATAGAAAAGAAGGTTTGTCATGTATGGAAAAAGAAGGGGGTGTCCTTGCTGCGGATGGGGGAGGCAACGTAGGCACGGCCATATTGGAAGCCATGCTTTTTGGTGTTGATGTTTCCCTTACTTTCTGTGGATGATGTGTGGCCACTGAACGTTGTTGTATGAAAGCCGCAGATGAGCCGAGAGAGGAATGCGGGCACCGAAGTGGCTCTTTAGATTTCGGTACCCTTAGGAGTTTGATGGTTTCTCTGGTTGCGGTGTGGTGCGGTTCGGAGCAGGCGTTGTGGAGGGAGGTCGGTTAGGACACCACTCACTCCAATGTACTGGCTGTCCGCATCCGAAACAGGTGTTCGGTGGGGGTGCGGTTCTGTTAGTATTTGCTGACCTAAACTGTGTGGTGGCGAGGTTGGTGCTGAGTGTGGTTACCAAATTGGTGAGGGCGGAGATCTGCTTTTTGATCTCTTCTATCCACTCTCTCATGTTGCCATTGTTGTTGTTGTTGTTGTGCTGGTTCCCGCACCCTGGCGCTCCGCTGTACCCTCCTCTGCGGATACGGCCCCTACCTCCAGGCGCTTGATTCTGACTGGGCTTCTGCATAGCGGTTGGTGTTGCTGATCTGGGTGGAGCGCTAGTGGGCGGGGCGATAGCTGCACCCTCTATCTCATTGATAGGATGGAGTTGGTGTCGGTTATTTTTCTCCAGCTCTAGAAAGTTCTCAATACGAACCGCGGTTGTCATTAATTGGGCTAAATTCCTGTGGTCGCCGAGAAATAGCTTTTCTTTTAGAGCGGGTTCACCGCTTAATGCATCAATGAAATTATCTAGATGCAAGTGAAGTACGCCCTCCGTATTGGTGCTCAGATATGCGCAGGTGACTAGCCTCCGAATTCGGCTAGCTAACTCAGGAAGAGTTTCTCCCACGCGTCGTCGAAGATTTTTAAGTTGAAGATGACTAGTTTCTCCGAGAGCTGTGTCGCCAAATCGCTCCATGAGTGCTCGCTCCAACTGTGTGTAGGTGGGTTTACAATCCGTTCACAGATCCGCAAGAACTTGCAGGGCTTTTCCCGAAAGTTTTAATGCGAGATACTCACCCATTTGTCTATCGTCCCAGCGGTTAGTCCGACTTATTATTTCGAACTGGATTTTATAATTGGTCCAGTCATTCTCCCCGCTAAATTCCGGAGAGAGGATGACTCGGCCAAAACCGCGGGAAGAGTAAAGTGGTTGAAATCCGGGTGGTGCGGGTATCTGAGAAGTCCATGATTGAACTGAAGTTGGTCGTGGTGCCGGTGGCGGTGGTGTTGGTGTCTCCCGTCGATGCCGATGCCGACGAGCTAGGACATGCGTACTCCAATTTACTGAGTCCGCCCCATTTGTTGAGCCATAGACTGGCATGGGTCTATGCACGGGAGGCGGATTACAGTGGAGAGTGCGCAGTCGTTCCTCCTGCAGTGAGAACTGTCGTTCCTCATATGGGGTTGGTGCAATTGGCTGATGGTTATGATATGTGGCATGACTGGTATACTGGCGAAATGGTGGTGCTGATTTCTCCCGATGACTCCGCAGTGTTCCCCTTGAATATAGCATTTCGCTAGAAGGGGGCGGTGCGGGAGGTTGTCTATGTGGTGGATTATCACCCGGCCATACTGTCTCCGTAGATGACATGGGTGAACGAAAGTAGTCTGAAGGGCTGTAGATATGCCTGTAGTCGGGTCTTTGTCGGAGTCGTCCACGATTCGGCCCTGATGGAGTTGGCCTGTCGCGGACATCCGAGATGGCTCTGAATTCTGTTCCAGCCTGTGAGGCATCTCGAAAGGTGCCATCGCTAACAGGCGAAAACAGGTTATAGTGCAGAGTTGTTGATCCCGCTGAATCTCTGGCATAGTCGGTGAGCATGTGTGCTGAAAATCCGTCGCATGAGGCTACCTCCTGATCGAGGGAGTCCTCGCTGAACGGAGATGGGATTGAACTGAGCTCACTATATGGTGTGGGCATGAGGTCGCCGCGCATTATTACTGGCATTCTTCGGGCCCCACATCGAGTGCCACTTGTAGCTCGCCGGGTAGTGTCGGGCTGTTCTGATGTCTCATGTCGACTCGCCGCACCGCAAGTGCACGATGAGTGATGACGCTGGTTAGCATCCGGTCTCGGGCTGACAGACTTTGAACGAGACTGCACTGCGGGAAACAAAAACCGGCTCCTAAGGCTGGTGGAACTCAATCGTTCCGGTGGGGCCGTGCGACCATTGTCGCGAACATTAAACACAAGAATTTGTGTCACCAGTATGCCTGTCCATAGCAATTTCGTGATCTAAGGACTTACAAGATTTGATTTGGTGACCTATAAATATAAGTCTATACAATGCATTTACCTAACTAATTGAACATATGCTAGATAAAACTACAGTAAGAGCATACGAAAATACAAGTCATAGAGGCAGGTAGATGAACTTTTAAACATGGGGCTCCCGGAGGTACCACACGGACTCATAGGTCCACAGATGTATCCCCGTAAGGGAGGCTCCCGTACACGAGACATAGCTATTTAACTTAATATAAGTTATTATCCCTCTAAGCTGAAAGGAAGAAGGCTATCTCAGACGAAAATGTGATGTGCCTCACGCGGGCACAACTCCTAGTGCTAGTTTGGGTGAGGAGTATTATCCTGGCGTGGACCGTCATTGCTGAATCCTTGCGAGAGGCAAGTGCCTCGCGTGGGCCTCCGTCTCGTGAAGGTGTCGCCATGGCTTAAAGCGGGAGAAGAATAGTAGGCAAAAATGGGCCCACTCTAATATTTCAAACAAAAATCCTGTAGAAAGAAAGACCATACCCTGTGAGACTATGACTATAGGGGTGCGTACTGTTTTACGGGAAGACGATGGATTCCTTCATCACCGTCTTATGTGATTCTTAATATGCTGAGTTAGTAGTTGCCGCTTTATTTCTGCAGGCCTTCTGTTTTGCTTAATTCCTTTTAGTTGTTTTCATAACAAGAATTAGTTTAGGCCACAACTGGCCGATATCTACCTAGCTATTAGACACGGCTGTCACAGATAACATCAATACTGTAGACAGCACTCATACATGTTACATAGTGGGATCTCAGAACTGGGTGAGAATCCGGACATTCCGCTTCGCAACCACATGAAACATTACAAGACACGGTTTACATTTCACGAAAGCATTATTAGGCCATATCTCCTATCGTTATGGTGGGGATAAGAGAGACGAATGCACACAGTAAATGTCCTTCCCGTAAGGGCGTGGGAGATCTAAATATCATGCCCAGACATTTTAACAGAATTCGGTGAGAATACGTATCTCGCCCGTCACCGGGTCCTATGGAACTAACCGTTTAACCTGTCGTTAGGTTTATATACAAGTTGTCAGTTTTGCACTGCGGTGCGGAAGGATTGTCAGTAAATAAAATAATAATTAATACATGTGTTTTCACAGTGCTTTCCTACATTGGCTTAAAGTGCTAACTGTTAAGTATCCGAAGATACATGGGAATGTGTATGTGATACCACACCCTAGCCATCACCGCTCGGAAACCCCACTAGTTTCCCAGAGTCGGATCAGCCCATTGGTGTGGATAGGGACATCCAAACAATTAAGAAGCCACAAGGGTAAGAGGAATATGAAGAGAGACAAAATCTTAGAGTTATGAGTCTTCCCGAAGTGCGGGGCTAGATTATCGCACTGCCGGAAGAGAAGAGTATATTACAAAGTATGTAATGAAGAAAGTGTCTCTAATCATTTTGAACCTATCCTATCGAGCTGAATAGAAAAGGTTTAGTCGGTAGCATGCCGGGATAAACAGAGTTATAGTACGGACAGCGACCTCAGTGAAAAATTTTTGGTGGCGGGAGAAAATGCTGCATATATAAATGTTGCTGTGTAGTATTTCCTACGCGCACTGCAGTCATATATTTTCTATGACTAAGCAAAACAAGTTAACGGATGGCCACTGGCCATATACATACATAATCTAACCAGAACAAACAATACGGTTAAGATATATAAATTAATACAGGTTAACGAACCTACTATAGTGCGGTTAGCAACACATTGAAGAAAATGCTAATAACTATTAACAAATACAGAAATTATAACTATCGGTCCTAAGACCGACACGGTTCCTTTTAGTCATCAGAACCGTTAGTACGGATACGAGATAATTAACAAAACATATATAGAGAAATAATTAAACTCTGGGGGTATAGTTACTTAAATACTCGGTAGTCATTCCCAAGTTAGGCTACTGTGTTACTGAAATTGACACGGCAATTCATAGTCGACGTGGGATGATGTGCTCTCTGGAAGCTGCAATGTTCCCGCAGGCTGGTTCCCGCAGGTTGGTTCCCGGGGGCTGTTGTCTGCAAACAAGATTCCCGCAAGAATGTTCATGGCAGGGGAAGGACACCACTCAGCATTGTACACCTAATAGAATGTCTAACGAGCAGTCAGCAAAAGATACGATAGTACTACGTGGTGAAGAAAGTTCCCATACACCGATGGCACGGATGGAAGGTGTAAACAACCCGATCACTGGCGGGGGTTGTTAGAGGCAAATGAAGATACAAAACAAGGCTTCACGGTGCTTGGTACGTCAACCAGCTCTGAAGATGCAGCGGGCAGAGTTTACTTGCTGCAGTCGAAAGTTGAAACAACCCACACGATTGGTGCGTCATCGTTTGAAATACCACTTTTAGGCGTGGCCGGCAGATCCGGCGAGTCATCCATCAAAGAACATCCTGCCTCTACATCTGTAGACTCACATATTCAGGCCGCAAAGGCCTCACCGCAAGTTTGTGTTCCGAATGTAGATGTAGTATTCGTGAACGATTATCAAAAGTTCCAAATTACTCCCGCAGATGGGGAGTTACAAAATTGTTATAGTGCAGTGGGTTGAAGAACTGCATGCTATTGGATAAAAACCGACACATAACGAAAGAAGACACGTATCACGCTTTGATAGTAGTTGGTACAGCTCCGACCTGTTTGGCCCGTGGCCGAGGATGCTCTCGATCATTGGATCGTGTCTCCTTTTATACTCTCCGTGACGTCACAGGCGCAGGCTTCATCCAATCATCGTTCGAGCAACAGCCAATCAGCGCACAGCTAATAATAGCGTCGTCGAACGTTCTAAAACATTCTAGAAGCCTTACGTCCACGTGGTTATGACGTCATGGCAATATTTTGAAGATAATCAAGGAGAGTTTTTCCTGGCTAACTCAGCCATTTCTCACCCGATTTTGAAATGGTTTACAGATTTGGAAAGCCCGTCGCATTCTGGTCTTGATTAATGCCAGATTTAACGGGAACAGATAATCAATAAGGATTACAGAGTACCAGCTCAGTACACTGAAAGCGTCATCCTATCTAGGTCACAACTACGCGCTCCATAGAAACAGCGTCCCAGCGCGCGCATGCGCATAATGCGTTTTAACGAACTTAGTCGTTTATCGACATGCTCTCTCTTCTATATGCCTATATATGCCGGAGGGGCGTGTTCAGGAAACGAATCCTAGACGGGCGGCGCGTACCCAGCTTAGCTGGTATGGCCGATACCTGACCCGTCGATCTGAACAACAACAACATGTGGTAACACAAGGTCGGATGCGACCTCCATTTTAGAACGATATTGTATATGTTATGCATTGTAAACGATGCCAGCAATTAAACGGCACCGCAGACTAAGTTGGCCTTATACTTCAATGAATGTATAATTGGAATTAGGCATTTTGCCCATATTATTTCTTTAGCAGTAAAAACCAGAACAATATTTGGACCGCAGTACACCTAGGTGACACTATACATCAGCAACAAATGCATCACCATGTTTTCTCCCAACTGCACCAGTTTTACAGTAGGGTCGCTGCTCCAATCTAAAAATAGAGGCGTGGCTTCTACGAGAATACACTTCTAATGTATTGACCGGCCATCTTATTACGTCATCACAACGACTATACTGTTACACATACGCCACGTTGGCGACCAGATATATCGGGACGCAGTCCATCTCTGTAGTGGACTGTAAAAAGGAAAACTATGGACCATGTTGATTTTGGTATCATCTTAATCTCAGTATCACTAGCAAATAGAGATATTAAAATGGACTTGATCCACCCAGTGGTTCGTGTGATATCAGTATCCATGCAACGTCAGCAAATTCTTGACCTCATTTTGTGTGGGATAGACGTGCAACAGATTTGAATTTTACGACGAATTTATAGGGACTATTTTTCTGTTAACTACTTGTCATACAGACTACTATAAGCGTTATATCGTCTCGTTTTACGTGAATTAATATTGTCTGGTATGAGGAGAGTAGCACTCGTGTCCTTTTAAGTTTCAATTCTATCTACCACCATATACGAAGGGAAATCACTACGCCAATGGCTACTCAATACATACGAGATACTTTTCTCGATATCGAATCGAAGGAGATCTCGTGAGATACGAATGGTCGCTGCTCATGCTCTCGCTAGAGAACATGACATGCCACCGTTAAACCTAGAACTATGATAGCTCGATAGGATAGGTTTGTAACCTGGCCAAGGGTGATTACTCTACAAATGGAGAACCGTTATTAAAACCTCTTATCTACGGTCAATAAGACCGTTTTATAAATGGTACTACTGATTTTCATAGTTGGCCATCCATATTAAGACCTCCTAAATTAAAGTGGAGAGTAACTGCCTTTAACTACGCTTCTCTGGCCGTCTGGCCGAAATAATTGTTTGAATTCCCACCATCAGAATGGTTCTGACTGAGTCAAGAAACTACAGTCGGTTTCTTGATGGCCAAAATCAATCTGTCATTCACATACATACCCCATGTATCTTCGGATACCTATTAAGCAAGACTTTTTATGCCAAAGTAGGAAACACTGCGAATATTTTAATAATGCATTACTATTCCCATCCGAGCAGTGTTCTTTGGGCAACTTTCTTCAAACCTAAAGCAGCCAAATGGTAACGCCAGGGTACAGATGCCACACAGTCCGTAGTCGAAACATTAGGTGACGGATAGAAACATGGATCGCCATCTAACTCATAACGGTGACTGGGTGAAGCCTTAGAGCTCACCACGCCCTATGGGAAAGCCACCATAGATGGAAATACGTTTCTCTCTCCCCACCGTAAGTAAGCTAAGAACCGCTTTCTAAAAACACGCTTCCGTCAATGTGATTTGTCCATGTGTTGTTATTTGCAGTTGCGATGCTGTGTGTGAAGGGATCGTTCTGCGGCTCTGAAGCTACCACCAGACAACATATTGCATGCTGTCGGCCTGAGGGGAGATGCTCCGTGGGGTATCGGCAATGGTACCAAGCATCCTCGCCAGGAGGCATATTCGTTAAAGACAATTGGTGCTACGCCATTCACGGCCTAAGCATATGTGTTTGGACAACCACGAGGGATAGGCTCTTCAAAGGATGTCCAAAACAGGCGGCGGTGGGCTCGTGAGAGTCCGAGGACACGTAAAATCTACACTATAGTGCAGAGGAGAAACTGAAGGCCTCCGTGTCTAATGAAGGATGAATTAACATCCTACTGTGGTACCGTCTAGTCGGCGCTTTGTTTGGGCTGCTGTAATCGGTTCTACCCTAGAGATTTCGGGTCACCATCCTAACCCAGTAAGCGGACATGCGTGGTACATGGATGATGGTCCACACCCAGGACATCTCTAGCAGACTAGAAGTTCCTTGTATTTGCTACAGATGCCCTGCAGGTAAGGCCGGAGAAAACTGTCAAAGTTCGCATACTGTTGGCAGATAGATATGGATCAGACCGTCGGTTGCCACTGAGCATGAGCTCAGATGGTGATCGTTAACGACTAGGTCGCTGGTAGGTTGTCTTGATCATGTCAGTTCATCAACCCGTTTCTGTTTATGTGTGATCAAGATGGTTCAATGTACAGTCAAGCCATGGCAAGCATTCATATTGCGAGTCATGCCTCCTGTGATCAGAGCTCATGAAAAATGAATCTTTGGAAAGGAGGAGGATATATGCGTGAGAAGACGTAACCTGTTACTTGCTGGACGGGTGGAGCAGTCTGAGATCCCAAGTACGCAAGAGGATGATTGACTTGGCTAAGCATGGCCTATGCAGGGCTGCGGCCTCTTGCCAAAATGATGTCTAGCAGGCATCACCTCTGTGGTACTGTCTCTGCATGGCTGCGGTGCCTTGGCAAAAATACAATTTAGTTGGCATTCGGTACTGGATCCACTCGGGTAGGAAGTCAGCAGGCTTCGTCTGGATACTGCTCAGTTATATAGCTCCCTGAACTGGGGTGGGACCCAGTCATATCTATCCCTTACCTTGGACAGGGCTTTATCTCATGCATATACGGAAAAGCACCTGGCCTAGGCTGCATCCTGTGTGAGGTGCTGGGCGTCCATTCGGCGTGGCGGGGACAGGAAACACACCGGGAAAGCCAAAGGGTGTATAGTGTCAACACTTAAATGCAGGCTTAGGCTCACACAAGGTACGCAAAACTAAGAACGGTACCAACTAAAACAGATCTTTAACTCACACGAGATGACGGTGCTGAATTCCATAAGAATCAGCCACCCATGCATCCTCATATATGCACCGTACACAGCAACATTAAAATAACTACATTAGGATAAATACACATGATAATTTTTCTCTCGCTTTGTGGGATAGGAGGGCGGCCATTTTACCGCTCTCCTCCTCTGCTTCGGCGTGGAAGGCATTTTTTCTTTTTGACGGGAGGGGGGGGGGGGGGGCGGGGGGGGGGGGAAGGCCGTGCGAGGCATTTTCCCCCTGCAAAGTTTTATATTCCCAAACTTGTAGGTATTAAGGCGAACATAATTTTCTTCCCCACTATTGTTACCGTGGGATGACTCCCTAACAGTTTGCGCACAAATGATGAGAGTACCTCCACCCTTCCCTTGCATTTTTATCGTCAGCTTCCCACCGGTTGCCTTCTCACAAGGCGCCATGGTGTGGTACCATCATAAATTTCCTTTCAGACAAACGGCAGGGATGGTGTCATCCTTGGCACTAAAGTGGTATTGATTCCCCATTTTTCCCCCGCATCGTTATGGTCGGTCATCTCTTTGTCGGCCATTTTTCATGTGAAGCACGGTGCTGTACCGTCGTATATTTCCTCACAAGCAAACGGCAAGGATACAATCATCCTTGGCACCGTAGTGGATTGGGTTCTCCATTTTTAGCCCTCCATATTGTTGCAGGACGGATTTCGATCTCTCTCTCTCTCTCTCTCTCTCTCTCTCTCTCTCTCTCTCAACATTGGCCATCAATTGAATAAAAAGCATCCTTAAATACACAATAATAATAATAATAATAATAATAAAAATAATAATAATAATAATAATAATAATAATACATTGTCTCTGTAACTTATTTATTTAATATTTGCCAACTATATCTAAACACCTACCTAGGGTGGACAAATTTCAATTTTCTTCTAGTCATGTAAATATATGGGTAAGTTATACGTTATAGCGTTTATTTATATTTCCGAGCGACAGCTACGTATCAGCGACAGTATCACAGTCACATCTTCATCTTCATTACGAGTAATATCTAGAGTCTTGTTATCTTATCTGCCACTAATCTAATCATAACCCACCCCACCCACCCATAATCACCCCCACTCCATTCAACATCCACATACTATCGTACGAAGTTCTCAGGACTTTCCATCATCTTATTAACCCCTCTTGTGTCAACAGCGCCCCAAACCGCGCAAAATACCACTTGATATATCAATTAAATATTTTGACGGTCAATATTTTAGAAGACTATTTTTGTAAACGTCCCGCTGTATTTTTTTCTCCGACTTGACCATTAAATGTGTAATGGTAAAGAAAATTACAGTTTTTAATTAACCAGTGTCTATCTGCAGGACAAGAGAAGAGTATTCTTGAAAATTTACCACTGGAATGGCCGGCTCGGTTACCGAGCCAGTCATTCTAGTGGTAAATATTAAAAATACTCTTCACTAGGCATTTCAAATAGCCATGTCTGAAGACCACTGCAAAGTAGTTTTTTGGTCAGTTTGAGCATTAGCGGGTTACGGTGATGCACGAGGGGTTAATTAACGCTTTAACCGCTGCTTGTAGATTATGTTCGGCGAAGTGACATAAATATTGAATAGGATCTCATAAAAATACTGCTGAGAAATCATCTCGCTTGAGCAAATGCACATGCGAACGTTGCGGTTATAACGAACCAGATTTCAGTTGCCATAGAAATTTAATCTAGTAAGAAAGTGTCTCATTTTTGCACTGATAGCTTTACGACATCGTCCGCAGATCCGCTGTTGCGATTGCCGATACAGAGTACATCTCAGAAGTAACTTACCGTGTTTCCAAAGCAATATTAAACGTACTGTTGACCATTTTAAAAAAGCACCGTCTTCAAATCCAATGGAAATTTCCAGTTTTGGCTATGCCCCCCACACCCAATCTGTCTCTAAGCTCCACCCACACATCACTCGTGTTGGAATCGATCGATCTCTGAACTTCTTGACTATCAATTTCCAGAAAACTATACATGGAAACTTGTTGAATATCTTGAAACTAACTTGATTTGGCGGGAAACATAGGCAGCAACAGCGCCAAGTCAAATTAGTTTCAAAATATCTGAACAGAATGTTTATTAAATGGTAAAGACATACAATTCGTACAACATTTCGGACAATTAAGCGATAAAGAGGGGCTATGATTATGACGTCATCCTACATGTCACGTAGTTGATTATGGCGGAATATGACGGCATGTGATGAATAGATAAAGTTGGAAAGGTCAATTATGTTCAAATATTCTACAGAATATTTCTTACTAACTAACATGTTTCTATTTTTAGTTTGAAAACATGTTAACTTAGTCATAAGCTGTACGGTATATAACAAGAGCGTATATTGCCGTACAGAAAGACCACGTTCAAATGGTTATTTGAAATATTTCCAGGTGGGTTCTTGATAACGCAGCTTACTGGGCCGATGCTGGACCGATACCGGGCCGATACCTAAAGTCATCATCTGCCTGGAGACATTCTCTAGACTTATTGAAACATCTATTCTACTTTCACTGCCAGACTAATATCGAAAATTTAAATAATGCAACCAGCAAACACATTCGGTACAGCTGTAAAATGGTTACGGGAAAGCCATGTGTAATTGAGCGCACGTTCGTATGTTTGATAACACATATAGTCAGTATACTGATATGGACTCCGGCTCACATGACAGTAACCGAAAACAATTTCCCCCCTTTTCATCAGTCAACCAGATATTGCCGTCAGCAGAAAAGACCTAAAGTGATAAAATGAATCAACCTAAAAAGGTATCAAGATAAAAATCACAGTATGATATCACTGCATCATGCAATCTCATGAGAATTCTGGTTAAATTCCCGACGACATCCAGAATAGTCTGGTAGGTAAAAGGTCTTTTCCAATCAGCGTGACCAGTTTGTTATGATCAGCGTTAGATTTGATAAAGGTGTGTCTATGTGTGGACATAGCTGTAGATGCTCTTACACGTTTGAACGCATAAGACAAACTATGAAAATTAAGCGTGATATTGTAAATATTCTATGAGAGTGTTTATAGTTGTATGTACGGGATTAGGCCTACTGATCTGAAGAAGTGTTCACCATGCAACATTTACTTGTCAAATTTGGTGAAGAAACACGAACCCTTTGCTTATTAAATGTCTATTTACAGGCCGACAGAATACTACTTTTGACAAGTTATCACTAGAATGACTGGCTCTGTTATCAGGCATCACTTATTTCGGGAGCTGCAGACTATCCTCTAGTTATAAACTGGTGTCGGTCAGATAACCAGGATTTCCCAATAGAGGGATCATAGATATCGTATATACTGGCTAGATCTCTCGTGACCCTCTGAAAAGCGACATTTCAAAGGTCAATATTTTTCCACCAGATGCATAGCCTTCAAAATAATATGTTTTTGTTACTAAACGTATTACGTATTCGAATAAAGTGTCAGATTAATATAGCCAATACAACTTTATTTCTGCTAAAAATATGTAATTTTGGTTCAAATTCCCAAAAGATAATTTAGTCATTTTAAGGATATATTTGCAGCTGATCGTCTGCGTCAGCCAGTCAGTGAATACCCGGTCACGCGCAAGCGCGATTCGCTGACCTCACGCCATTTGTCGGCGTCGACAACTAGCCCCCATAGTGAGGGAATGCGCATGAGCCATCTAGCCAATATATATATATATATATATATATATATATATATATATATATATATATATATATATATATATATATATATATTGCGTGACATCAGCCTACACGTGCCGTCATAGATTATGCCGTCATTACTCGAGTGACTGATCAGATCCTTAAATTAAAGTGGGTGCGAGTAATAACGCTAATCTTCTTCACCCGCTGTATATACTCGTCCCTATGTGAGTAGTTTTATAGACAGCATTACTCAAGAAATCAAATGGTAGGGTTGTTGTATCACGTTCCATTATATCCTTAAAAACATGTGACTAAAATACAAAATGCTCATTCATAATTCCGCCCTGGTTCAATTCGCGCGGGTTTAACCCTATAATGACCAAATTTGCTCAAGAAAATCAAAATATTTCCTAATTCAACGTCCATTTGCAGGCCAAGAGAATGCTATTTTTGAAAATTTACTAGTGGAATGGCTGGCTCGGTTACCGAGCCAGTCATTCTTGTGGTAAATTTGCAAAGAAATAGTATTCTCTTGGCCGGAAAATAGATATTCCTCAAAACCGCTGCAGAGCCAGGTTTGGGCCGGCCCCGCCATGAGCGAATGATAACTGGTCAAGGCTAGTATAACCTACACGTCAAGCATCTATACTTGATCGAGTTAGACCTTTGCCGTTGATTACTGAGAAAGAGAGGGGCGATAGACAGATACCTTTGAAGCTAAATTAATGATCGAAACTGATTAAATGCACAACGCACAACGATAATTCCGGGTAGGCCCCTACAGCGCGTGACTAACTTGTCTCTCGACAAGCCTACGATGTGTGACGAAACACAATTCTTGATGGCTGTTGAAGTGCGTGCGTGCGTGCGTGCGTGCGTGCGTGCGTGCGTGCGTGCGTGCGTGCGTGCGTGCGTGCGTGCGTGCGTGCGTGCGTGCGTGCGTGCGTGCGTGCGTGCGTGCGTGCGTGCGTGCGTGCGTGCGTGCGTGCGTGCGTGCGTGCGTGCGTGCGTGCGTGCGTGCGTGCGTGCGTGCGTGCGTGCGTGCGTGCGTGCGTGCGTGCGTGTTTGTGTGTGTGTGTGTGTGTGTGTGTGTGTGTGTGTGTGTGTGTGAGTGTGTGAGTGAGTGAATGTGTTCAGCCAAATTATGGTCCCCTTGGCAGATTCATCCACATTGTACCATCCGTTTTGCCTATTATATGAATCATCAAGACCTAACAAGATTTATTGCCAGCATTGTGAACATCAACAACGACAACACGTTACTTCTTGATGTACGTGTGGCTTGGGAGACCAATGGAATGCCGCTAAGCTATCAGTGAAGAATCACACAACTGGACAGTGGAGGGTAAGATAATAAGTAAATTTTGCCCTGTAGGTTGGGCTTAGAATACACCTTCCGTATCCTCTGCGTGTCGTAAGAGGCGACTAAAGGAGGTAAGGGTGAGGTAACCCGGACAGAAACCTCGAGTGCTGAAGACGGAGGTTCCAGGCCGCACAGCGCACTCTAATAAACCATGGATCCACGCACTTACCGCTTATGATCATGTCGATAGTCACTTACAGGACTGGCGGTATGATCAGCGAACGAAAAGAAGAAGAAAGAATAAGTAAATTGATTAATTAACTTGGTTGGACATCATGATAGTTGATTGCATACTATTCTGTGTGCTTACTTTCACAGAGAGGGTATTCTGATTAGCTAACAAGAGTCCGTTCAGACGACGTGTAAGTCTACACGGTTACAAAAATCGTAACCGTGTACACGGACATTTTAAAATAAAATATACATTATTATGTGAAATAAGTAAGATAACCCTCAAAGAAAATTGATATATCTTTTTGACAAATTAATTCTCCGAATTTTCCGCCACGAATTAACCCCTTAATGCTCCAGCCTTTCAAAACACGGCATCTACAGCGGTCTTAAGACATGCCGATTTGCAGACCAGGAGGAGACAGGTTTTGTCTTTTTAATTTTTGCCACTGGAATGACTGGCTCAATAACCGAGCCAGTCATTTTTGCGGTAAACTTTCAAAAAACCAATCATCTCTTGGTCCGCCCGCTCATGGGAATTTTTATGAAAAAATGAAAAGGTTTTCTTGAACAACTTTAAGAGTCAACGTGGTTAACTAATTATCCGCACGTAGCAGCGACGCCAGGGCACATGTATTCTTTACATAACCAACACACCTTGTCTGAACACAAAGGTGTGAATTACTGTTCAAGCGTGATCTTATCAACACAGATTATCACTATAAATGCCGTGACGTGTGGAACTTATCGAAGCTCGCAGTGGACTGATCGCCGCCAGCCTTTGGTCAACTCATTAAAGGCCACGCCCGGCATAACAGCCTTTATAGTGAGCCAGGCATCACAGTGGTCAATTTTCAAAATGTTATCTGACCTTTTCCCGCAGATGGACAATCAGTAATGTGAATCGTGAATCACTGTTGCCTGATGGTGAACTGTCCCGGACAGGGACCAAATATGACTTTTTGTCAAAAGTCAGTAAACAAGCTTTAGCCCTCTTGTGTCAACTTAACCCTATAATGGTCAGCTGGCCAAAGTGGCCACTGCAATGGTATCTGTGAATTACCATTTGCAGACAAAGAGAAGATTAGTTTTGTAAATTTACCACTGCAATGAGTGGATCGGTATCCGAGCCAGTCATTTCAGTGATAATGTTTAAAATAGGTTTCTCTTGGCATGCAAATGGTTTCTGATCAAGCAAAAGTTAAGATTTACGTTTTCGTTTTATACTTATACTTATACTTATCTCATACTACCTTTAATAGTCTATACGCCTGTGGGTTTTAATGTTACAGCCGACCTAATTATCGTCTAGTGGTCTTGAGAAATATCCATTTGAATGACATCAAACCGCTCTCTTTGTAAATACCAATGATAATTTTGCAAAATAGTCTTCTCTTGATCTACAAATAGACTTTAACGGAACAAAAATTGTATATTTAGTATTCTGTTAATCAAAATGAGTAGCACTTTAAGCGCTTAGAGGCGCTGTTCACACAAGGCGGGTGTGAGAGGGAACGGGAGTTAAAATATTGTTATTTTATTTTCCAACCCCACCATAGAGCACCCATCATTACTTAATAGGCTCAACAGATATCATATTAATACTACATTTTAGAAGGAGAATGACAAATACGTGTATACGTGTACACGTACGTTAAAGCTAACGTGTACACGTGCACTGATATTGCTCCAAATGCACACCCCTACACATGGCCATGTTGAAAGAGACATGGCCAACCATTTACCTGTCATTGTTACAGGTCAGAATTTCAGTATACAACTTGGTACATAGAACGATCAATCTGTCTAGAAATTAGTCTCAAAGGACCCAGAAAAGTGATTTCATAGCACATTAACTATTCGGAAGGTTTGACTCTATATTCCAGGGGGCTTGATATCTTTGACATAGTCTGAGCCCTGTGATGATCATGTCGATAGTCACTTCCAGGACTGGCGGTATGCTCAGGGAACGAAAAGAAGAAGAAGAAGAAAAAGAAGAAGAAGTCTGAGCCCTGTTGTACAAGGAAATCGTGGCATCACTTAGCTGTGACAGGCTAATTTACGTTACGTGCCATAATTCGTTTTGTTTTCCATTACCTATCAACACTATTTGGCACCAGAATTGCAACGGTTGATCACATTTCACAGATGTCTGCGTCAACAAAATAGTTTTGGTCGAATCTACTTGATCTTGAGGATAACGATGTACTTTGAAACTGGTTCCGATTAATTGTGTCGTTGTCAGAATAAAATCCATATTTTGATATTTTAGTGATATTATTATTCTTTCGAATGATGTGCATAATACATGCACACGTGCTGGAATATCACACGTGGTTATCAGATATGTCCCTATTATATTGGAGCAGCAAAGCTTAGTCATCCGTGTCAGACTTTGATACAGCACCACACCGGGTAAAACAAGGTCTATACATTTTCTGAGTAATTGCCACTTAATCTTTAATGTTTCTTTGCGTTGTATTTCCGGCTAGGCAAGTATGAACAGTAATATCTATGACAAACCACATCAGGAAAACAAGTCGGAATCACTGAATTATATGTCAATCACATACTACAGAAAATATATGCAAGGCAAAAACAGGGTGAACGAAATTCAGGAAAAAAATACCATCGATCAAGTAGAATTATTTGATATTGTTTGGCATAGAAACTGTTATGCTACATACAAGAGGCAGAATAAAAAACAATGATGTAATGAACCCTTCCTGTTTATCCATCCATCACGTGACGTCATAATCAACTACGTGACGTATAGTAGGACGTCATAACCAATTACAGATGAATAACTCGATTTAGTCCGTTTTACACGCTTAATAGTCTGACACGTTGTATGAATTGTATGTTTTTACTATTTAATAAACATGCTGTCGAATATTTTGAAACTAATTTGACTGGACTTGCAGTAACACCACCCAGTCAGATTAGTTTCAAAATATTAAGCAGCTTACCTGCTTATTTTTCTGGAAATTTATAGAGGATCGATTGATTCCAACGCGGGCGATGCCTATGTGGAGCTACCCTCTAGTGATGGGCGGGACATAGCTAAAACTGGAAAGGTCAATTGAAGAAGCGCTAGACGCTAAATGGATTAAGAATTTATTAAACGGATTAAATGTTCCATAGACCATAGATATACCCATCGTCCTAGTGCACGATCTCGCCACCACCCCCACCCCCCCTCCCCCACCCCCTGCTCCCGTATTGAGTACCGTGCTTGCCACCTATGATATCTGCGCTAAGTTAACGGAGCGTCCTAAATATAAATGAACTGTGGGTTACAGTCAATGAAATTGCTCGATAAGAAATAAATGATGACTTGATTGGCTACACTCCAACCCACCAGCGTAATGTTATTCACATAGCAAGAGATCAAAGGTCTACAAGTACGACCACAAACAGCGGAGCGATGTGAGTGGGCGTATATTAGTACGATTAACAGTCAAATCGTTTTCTAAAAGCTTCTCCTTTGGCTGCTCATTGGCCAAGGGGATATTCTAGATATTACGACTAATATTAATTAGTCCTTTTAACACCATAGGGCCAGCGCCGACGGCATCCTTTAAGCCATGATAAACATCTATGACTGATACAGCCCCCCGTGTTGTTGTTATTTTCAAACTTAATGTCCGTTTATATTTTGATGACATTTCTAATAACAGCAGCGTGTCAGACCACCTTTAAAACTGGACGTTTGCATGTAGGTCACGCTAACACAGGTGAACTGAGCAACGCGAGTGAGCCGCCTGTTCAGACAAAGGCCGGGCGAATGTAGAATACGACCACCAGGCGCTCTCAAACGCAACCAACATAAAAGGTGCTTTCGCTAACCGACATGAAATGAGGAGAACAAGCGCAACTACAGCCGGACAAAATACAGCTGCACAAGCGAGGCCGAAACAGTGGTGACAGCTAACAATGGCTAGCACTTTGAAACACGCGAGCAACAAGTTTGTAAGACTTCGCGGTAAAATACGACCTTCAACATCAAAATTTCCCCAAATAAATACAACAAAATCAACGTATATACACTTATAAAGAACCAAGACAAAAATAAAGCATATAGGCGTAGCAGAATTCGTCTTATATCGACGGTGATAGCGGAACCAAATCAGTACGACTTCAACGACTACAACAACAACAACAACTACTACTACTACTACTGCTGCTGCTACTACTACTACTACTACTACTACTACTACTACTACTACTACTACTACTACTACTACTACTACTACTACTACTACTACTACTACTACTACTACTACAACAATAACAAAATCAGCAACAAACTCAACAACAACTACTATTACTGTTGATGCTGCTACTACTACTACTACTACTACTACTACTACTACTACTACTACTACTACTACTACTACTACTACTACTACTACTATGACGACGACGACGACGACGTCGACGACAACGACGACGACGACGACGAAAAGCACACTTATTCATATAGTAGGGCAGATATGTGAAAAAGATATTCCATTCTGGCAGAAAGCATGAAATTTGGCATATAGGTGGTTTAAGGTATCCTAATCATAATTAGATGCGGTGCCACGTGATTCTACCAAGAGAACCCATTCAAAATGGCGGATTCAAAATGGCCGCCTTCCGAGCGGAAAATTCGCATTACCCAAGCTCTAGACGGAGTAGAGAGATGGGATTAATAATTAGGGGTTTCATGGGTCAATCGTTATAATTCTACTCACTACAATACTCTAAATATGTAAATATCAATCCTTCCGTAGCGAGCACCTGTGTTTCATGTCAAAAGACGGTGGCTCTTTAAGAACAAAAGCAATATAGCATCTAGAAATAGTTTAAATTACTTGATTTCTTAATATCGATCCAAGTAATGGTCGTTATAGATACGTTAAATTATCCTATTAGAGTATGCAAGGCTATACATGATGCTGTTGATTGTTGAATCATGATTCACAGACGTGACATGCACTGTGCACCGCATGAGCACAACTGTGTACAAGGTAAGTTGGATTTATAGCATTTGCATCTGCCAGTGCAATTACCTTTGCAAGCACATTTCACGAGTTCCCGGCATGCCTTAGATGCGTCTGCAAGCAAACTCCATTGCGGTGACCAAGTGCCTCCATCTCTGACCCAACCCTAGTCAGCTGGCGATGACGTTTTTGCACTTGCGTGGAGTGATTGGCCCCAAAGATGACCTGCCTGGAACGCAGCACGTTTGGTGTGTTGCAGCAGAGCTGCACTGGTCGGAGGAATGTTTTCTAGCTGCCTGTTGCCAAAAGCGAAAAGCCGTTTTCGTGCCTCATTAACCTTTGACAATGGTGATGTGCGTTTGTACGGTAGTAAGACAAACCTCTCCAGCGTTTCCATGTCATTGTCACACAGAGACGCCGGGGCATCAGACAGTCTCCTAAAATGTGACTTGAATAGATCTGAAGTCCTCCAAACTTCCCATGCTGTCTTCTTGCCAATCCTACAAAATGCAGACACAGTGTCACACCCAGAGGAAGCATGCATAAGTAGCAGTCCTTGTGACGCTTCTGCACCCAAAACTGTTGCAATGCCATGAGCTGATACATAGCGGAAGGTCTTCCCATGGCCAGATGCGACCCAGAGATCACACCCATGAAGAAAGTTTGCTGTCCGTATGGCTAGGACTACGACGTCTGTATCTGTAGCACGAATCATTATTGTTCGATAACCTTGGTGATATGCATGGAAGGTGTGGAGCAACATTCTACCTTCTGCGTCATCTTGCATGCATGGCGCGAGTTGTGAGACGTCATGCTCTGGCCTCATCAGCACGTTTTTCTCACATGTTGTGACGAGTATCTTTCCTTCTGGTAGCTCGAATGCCTCCAATGTATGTGCGAGAAAGGTGAAGCGGCCTGTTTTGTTTGCATCAACTCGTAGGAAAGTTTTCCAATTTTGAGGGAGTCTTGTACTCGATGCAACACGAAGAGCTTCACCATGTCCCCGTAATTCTCGAGCGTGTGTCTTCAAGCTTCCCACCTTATACACGTCCCATACAATATCCAATCTTTTTACCGTCTGTAGTTGTCTAGCAATGTGTGGGAGGAAGATGTGCTCTGCAAAATCTCCAAATGTGTTCACAACCACGTTTGATTTCTTGGGATCTAGGTTATGCATCATAGCTGCCCCGTCAATGATCTTCACTTCAACCTCTGGACAATCAGCTGCACGAGCTACTAATGCTTCCAAACATCCCATCACATCTGATTTGCTGCCTTGGCGCATTGCGTTGCTCTCAGCAAGTGATGGAGGCCATGGATGATTCTCATGCTCAAAGAATGAATCAAGGTCTCCGTCTTAGGATTGGCAGGAAATGTACAGTCTAGAGAATAACTGTACATCTCTCTTTATTGCAACAAGCTTCTTGTTGGTTCTGGTACTCTTCCTCTGTTTTGATTTGAACAAAGCCAAATTGTTCATATACCGATTTTGATGATACAGATAGTCGATCTGCTACGAATGCGTGGTACTGTCTGATGCCTATTTCTTCTGCTGTTCGGATCGCATTCACTACAGACTCGATCATAATGTCTTTGGTATCTAGAGTCACTAAGTCAAACTTGTCATCAAAAATGGGTTTCCCATTTCCTAGATTGTATCAATAAGACAAATTATGTTTAAAGCAAACAATTTCTGCTTACCCGGAATCTGCTCATGGTGACAGTTATCATTGATATTTCTATGTGTATGTTTCACTTCGTACTCGCTGATCATCCTTCCTATTTCTGGGCCTAACACCATCCATCGTTTCAAAGCAGCTTCACTTTCTGTGATTCCGATAATTCCACCATCGCCCTTCAGAATATCATTTTGCTGCTCGTGGATTTGATCAT
The DNA here is from genome assembly GCA_034401795.1 of Chaetoderma sp. LZ-2023a. Taxonomy (NCBI): domain Eukaryota; kingdom Metazoa; phylum Mollusca; class Caudofoveata; order Chaetodermatida; family Chaetodermatidae; genus Chaetoderma; species Chaetoderma sp. LZ-2023a. The sequence continues at coordinate 94,664,065 of CM067360.1, read as the reverse complement.
GTGCCAAGGCTGAGAACTTGTGAGCCGTATTCTGAGTAACGAAGTTTCCTTCAATAAAATTCCTATGTACAAGTGGGCATCGGTTCTCAAGTTGCAACAGATCAGCCATCATGCATAGTGTACATGGTCCAGGGTAAACATTGTTAATAATAATAATAATAATACTAATAATAATAATGATAATAATAATAATAATAATAATAATAATAATAATAATAATAATAATGTATTTTCTCAGCATGTTTATCTATTTAGAGTATTGTAATGGGTAAAATCATAACCAGTGACCCAAGAAACCCTTAATTTGACATCAATTCCAGCCCTCTACTCCATCTAGAACTTGAGTAATGCAAATTTTCCGCAGGGAAGGCGGCCATATTGAATCCGCCATTTTGAATGGGTTCGCTTGGTAGAATCACGTGGCACCGCATCTAATTATGTTCAGCATTCCGTAAACCACCTATATGCCAAATATCATGTTTTCTGCCAGAATGGAACATCTTACCTCAAATTTGTTACATATCCGCCCCACTAATTATTGATTATTTGAATGGAATTACCAAGACTTGATCAGATAAACATTACATATACTACTGTCTAAAATATTGTTTACTCTCTTTAGTACCTTCGCAATCTACATCTGCCCCTTTACTTTATTGTGTCTGACCTGTCAGCGAATTCAACATCTGTTAAAGCATGGCCTCATGAAATGTGTGAGACACAGCGTATTGCCCTTCCCAATGGAACATTGATATTCAACCTTGGTTTCACCAGAAAAAAGGAATTGTGAAATTGGATGGCACAGAGAGAAAAGACAAACGTTGGGCGATGGCGTGGCGCTGTACCACAGATGCTGTGGTTAAGATCTATGCAATTACCACCTCTGTACTTCTCGTTCACCTAATGATACAAGTAAGTGTGAGCGCATGAAGTCTTTTTCATAAAACTTATAATAGGGATGATTTTTACGCTTTAGTACTCAGAATCCTCCCCACCCACCGACCCAAAAAAAACCCCCAAAAAACTTTCTCCTAGAAAATGCACATTTGCAGATAAAGAGAATACTATTTTGGAAAATTTATCACCGGAATGACTGGCCGTCACTCCGGTTACAAATTAAAAAAAATAGTCATCTCCTGGTCTGCAAATGCATATTTTCCATGACCACAGCAGAAGCTGGTTTTGGACGGCTTGAGAGTGAAAGCGCTAGATGAGCTGTAAACCTGTAACCTACATAGCAAGACAATGACTTCGCTGTGATATAAGAAAAATGTTGGTGACTATTTTAACACAATTTAGATTGGGAGTTGTTTCTGCCTATGAACAAATTCCACCCAGATTAATTTCAAAATGTTCAACCGCTTTTCTACAGTTGGTTATCTTGAAATTGGAACATAATCCTTTCAAGTGTTAAATTATTAAAATGATGTATACCAAGTTACGCAGTTTACTGGGCTGGTGCAGGGCCGATAGTAGGCCAATGCGTTCGCTATCGGCCCAGTGCCGGCATGGCATCGACCTAGTAAGGTACATTATCATGGTAATGCAGTGCGCGTATGTCTGCATAATATAATAAGTAGTCTTTTCTGGTTGTATTTCTGACATAATGGTATGCGATAATGATATCATACACCCTATATTAGTTAGGATAAGCAACTTGCTCTGCTCATATGTACTACACATCATTAAGTTGCTGAAATGCAGTTTGCCATACTTTCCCTGTGATCACAGATATATGCTGCCAGAAGCAATGGACCTTTCCAGTTTTAGCTATGCCCCGCCCATCTCTAGCTAAGTTCCACCCACACTTCGCCCGAGTGAACCATTTGTTTGACTAATAACTTGCGTTCGGGAGCATCAAATCTGCGAGAGAATATCATGTATATGCATTATCCTATTATGGTATTCAATTTAGATAATCATAACAGGGAAGAGAGTAGCTGCCAACATGGTTTACTTCATCTACAGTACATTCCTGGCTACCAGTGTAAGGCAGATTTAACTTTGGTATCGGTCTTAATCTTGAGTGCTCCCTTTAGCCAGATGGTTACCATCATTTCACGTCCAGTAAGGGCATCCATGGCGGGGACATCTTGGTATCATTCTCCAGATTATGAAGCTGTTCAGAGTTATAGTCGATAACAGAACATCGGACTTCTTCATGCTAATGGTGGTCACTATCAAGGTGCGACGCTCAGCAGAAATAGTGCAGAAGGCGGGAAATGTTAGCATCGTCAATCTCTTCATGCCTATTAACAAGGTCTTCTTCTCCGTCAAGCTTCAGATATGCTAGATACAGTAGCTGCGCAGCACACTTTCATCAGCCGCTGTTTATTGTGCATAATATTCATTGCAACAACACAAGATAGCATATATTTGTCTAATGTGAGATTGTAATTTTCATGAAGCTGATTGCCTATTCATCTGTTTCACTCGTAGTTCTTGATTTACGGTTTCTCATGTTTGACACACACGCGCACACACACACGCACACGCACACGCACACGCACACGCACACGCACACGCACACGCACACGCACACACACACACACACACACACACACACACACACACACACACACACCCGCCCACACACACACACCCACACACACACACACACACACACACACGTGCGCGCGCGCACACACACACACACACACACACACGCACGCACGCACCCACGCACGCTTACACACATGAACGCATACACGGATGCACACACATTCCCCTAGTTGTAAGCTACCATTTTTGTTGTCCTGCTTTGGCTAAAGATAATGGCAGAATATGCTTTGCCATCCAAAATGTACATGTCTGTGTTTGGGTGACTGTCTTGCCATGCCGAGCTTGCTCACTAGTACTGCCTTGTTTTTGTTCTTTGCCATAGTTTGGCTAACGTTTATTGCAATGATACAAGTGATACTGAAATACTGCATTAACATTCGTATCTCGTTTTTGCCGCGAGCGAATTAAGAGGCAGGCCGAACGACATTTTGGGTCATATCGAGAGAGAGAGAGAGAGAGAGAGAGAGAGAGAGACTTGATATTTTCCATCGCGTGTAGGTTTGCTTTCCAAAGCGATCGGCGGAAACTATGCACCATCTCAAAGGGAAATTTCCTCTGTTACATCCTTTCTCATCTCAAAGCAGTGGCAGTTGACGCATCTGCCAGATGATGTAGCGCAAATATGGAAATAGGCTATCCCTAGTCTGTAGGCTCTTTGCTCTAATGCATAATAGGTGATCAACTGGATTGCGAAGTAATCTGTACATTATTGGACAGTTTTGTGATGCCATACCGTGTCCACCATCCCATCTAACCACTCTACTGATGCCAATCTAGAGATTATGGATCTTCTGCCTTGGTGAAATTACCGGTATAAGAATCCGACAAGAAGAAAGTTGTATGCAAACACAACATTGGCGGCTGTGTTAGAAATGCAAAACAAATTATTTAACTTCAAAATTGTTGCCATCTTCGTGATTTTTTACCCTTTATCAGTTGATTTTAAAATGTGCTCTTGGATGCCTGCTAATACTCCGAGTGTCATTAATCATGCTAGATTAACAACATTTTAGTTATTAGAAAATGCTAACTCAGGTATGAGTAAGGTCTATGCGGCTATCTTGAAATTCTCGCAATTTAAAAACGGCTCAAGATTTTCAGTGTGGCACATGCCATATCTGAACTCAACATACCGTTCTAATATGAAATATGCAGAAAAAACTCATTGCACTTTTTATTTTTGACGGATTGACAAATTTAGGTGAGTCAACGATTGTACCGATGGTATAATCGGTAAGCACTAATTATTAGTTTAGTGACCCATGACTATAGGAGTATCTCTCTATCCCTCTCCTTTCCCACGTCCCTCTTTCTCTCTCCATCTCTCCCTCTCTAATTCTCTCACCCATCCTATGTCCAGCTCACTTGATCATAGAGTATTTTTCCTGATTAGGACTGGCTTGTATCACTGGTGAATCGTCAGGCCTATCATGCCAAACGTCTGTAATATTCTGTGAGCCTGATCAGTTGTGCTATGTGGACAGACCAAAACACGCTAGACCCGAGCAGCTCCGATACGATTGCGTCACACAGGTAATGTATACCTCATCACGGCAAGAATAGTAATTAAGCTATCTGAAGTAGGCATATTTTGCAAATCTCTACAGAATCTATATATCAAATCTATATAAGATAATTTCCCGTGCCATGTACATTGTCGGCACTTAGACACGTCATCAGCAACAGCACTAAGTCAAATTACTTTCAAAATACTCAACAGCTTACCTGTATAGTTTTCTGGAAATTGATAGTCAGGGAGTTCAGAGATCGATCGATTCCAACACGAGCGAGGTGTGGGTGGGGTGTATCTAGAGATGGGCTGGGCTAAACATGGAAAAGTCCATTCCAAAATATTCAATATAACGTGATGTAAATCGAAACGAATTTACTTTGTCGGGGATTTGTCATTGAAAAGGGTAAACTCACTCAAATGCAATGCAATACTTGCCAATTACAATCATCCAATATGTTGAATTGACGATTAAAATATAAATTCATACCGGAAATCCTAACCTAATGTTTATTAATAATATCGTGTGACCAAATATTTCTCAAACACTTCATTCCTACAACTCCTTTAAATAGGCGTTTTGTGACCAATCAAGCAGCGCTGAAGGCCAGCACAGGAACTGCCGTGCATGCTGCAATTCGGACGGATGTAATGCGCATCTATGTGCCAAGTAAGTTACTGACGAGCTGGTGACGGGTAATTTTCTATTTCTACACTCCGTCCCATACCAGCTCCACTAGATTTGGAAGACGGCGACTGACGATGATATTCCTATATGAGTCAACATTGTGTTGTATATAACCTATTCCATGTCCACACTTTGGTTATCTAATAAAAGAACAGGCCCGGTGATAGATAGTTTTATTTAACATAGGTGAAGTTAAGAATCAGACTTAGCCATCACAGGTAGTAGAATGTAGTGTAGTAGACTGATAGTCACACATTTACATATCATTTGTTGTTGGAGGAATCTATGCAAAATCTTAGCAGACATCGCCATAACCTTTAGGTCAATAGACCTTTCCACTATATCAACCCATCATATGTCGTCATAATCAACTACGCGACGTGTAGAATGACATCATAATGGACAAATTATAATCTTCAAGAAATTTGGACCAATCAAACCACCATAAATAAAAATGAATCTTCCAGGCTACTAAAAGGTGCCATGAAAACGAGGTACAAATCGACCTGTCTTCTCCATATAAGCAGGGATGCTATATGCCCTGTTGGCAAATTCCAACAGGGATCTAAACTTTGAACTTACAGGACTTTCCAAAATAACTTCAATGTTGAAACCTATCTACAAGTTCATGGAGACTATTCTAGGCGTAAGGATTTTGCCAAACTCAGAGTCCGTTCCCATAATCTCCAGATAGAAGTGGGTAGGTATACTGTCCCAAAAACTTCAGTAGAGAAAAGAGTGTGCTTACTTTGCTCTGTTGGAATTGTTGAGGACGAAAAACATTTCATTGCTCACTGCCCATTCTATGAAATCGAATGACTGACTCTATTTAATTCCCTCAACTCATTTGTAGATATCTCTAAATTTAGCTTAGATGAAAAAATTTGTATTCTTAATGTCGTATAATAAGGGGGACACTGAGGTTTGTAAAGAGGTATTGAACTATGTTTCAAAATGCACCATTAAAAGGAAAAATGCCTTAAAAATACGCTAAGCGTCGGTCCACCATTAACAAATGTCTTAGCATAATATATTAGTCTGTCAATCAAACCGCAGACTACACATAATTATTTAATTATTTAATATATTAGCATTTTCTTTTTATATCACAACTGTTCACTATTCGTCCCGTGTCTTGTAATCTGTATACCGTCTGTGTAACCTTCATGGTTGGCTATATCTTCATGTAAAAGATTTTGTGACAATAAATAATCTGAATCTGAATTGTCATAATGAATGTCGTCGATAAGAGTTTTGTCTTTGTCGATCAGGTTACGCGTGAGGCTTCAGCCATAGCCCGTCATAATTAACTACGTGCCGTCTAGAACGACATCATAATTAATGATGCCATAATGACGTCATGAATGCCGTGGATAAGTACGTTACGAACGCATTTTTGAAGACGGACTATGCGTTGTTGTACGAATCGTCTTTACTATTTACTAAATATTATGCTGAATATTTTGAACTAATTTGACTGGGCGCTTGTGTTGCCGTAGGGAGCAACGCACCCCGTCAAATTAATTACAATATATTCAACAGCTTGCATGTATAGTTTTCAGGAAATTGATAATTAGGGCATTCAGGGATAGATCAATCCCAACACGGGGAAGTGTGGGTGGAGATTAGCTAGCGGTGGGCGGGGCATAGCTAAAACTGGAAGGGCCATTGAAAGATAATTAGTCTAACTTTCACCAATTAGAAATGCTATCGTTCTCCAATCGAATATGCCCATTACCTTCGTCCCATAAGGAGAAGAGGCATTGTAGCCGGGCATATCTTTCAGCGTAAGAGTGTGTATGCTCATGTGTGCCCATCAGCCCGCATGCCCAACCATCCGCCCACCCAGCCCCAGGGCCGCTCGGCCACCTGGCCGTCTATCTGTCCGTACATGTATCTACAAAACAACTGATTTGCGTTTGGACATCAACGGATACGTCTTTGGTATAGCGATTCATATATACTGCTAAACTGTGTCTGTTTCAGTTTCTAATGGAAGATGATATTCATGTCAGTGAAGGAACGCTCTTAATCAAGGGAAATGACAACTTATGAATGTTATCTACGGCAACTCTTATGATTATCTTCATCAAAATAATATGATATATTAGCAATATATAGTTAAGTTATTATCTATAATATTCTATGAAAATGGCGCTATGCGCATCCCATCTTCAGCAAAGCTCCGTCCACAGTTCGCCCGTGTTTGAATCGATAGATCTCCGAACTCCCTGACTTAATTTCCAGATAAATATACAGGTACGCTGTTGAATATTTTGAAACTAATTGACTGTGTGCTGTTGCTGCATGTGTATTAAATAGTAAAGACATACAATTCGTACAGCAACGCTTAGTCCGTCATCAATTAAGCGTTAGTGAGGAACCTAGCTACGTTATCCATGACGTAATTGGTTATGAAAGCATCGTATACATCACGTAGTTGATTATGATTGATATTGACCCTTGAACCCCGAATTCATAGATTCTCAATTTCACAGTTACTATCAGGTACGCTGCTAAATGTTTGAAGGTAGCTTCACAGGAACCTTTTGTTGCTATGGGCTGCAACACATCCAAGTAAAATTAGTTTCAAAATATTGAACATAATTCTTATTAAAACGGAAGAGATTTTATGTGTTTTGGTATTTGGGATACAAAATGTTAATATCTTCAATTACCTTCTCTATAGTTATCGGTATCACAACCGTTGTAGAATGTTTTGTAATACAGCGTGTATTTTTCACGTATGCATATTTGTTATTCAATAAAGTGTGCATGTCACGACTGGTATAACTTTGCATAAATAGATCACACGTGTGTCAGTATTTCATAAAACCCGCACCGATTCACTTGGCACGTTCTCGCTTAATAACAAAAACAACCTTTGTTCATTATCTGACCTCCTGCCACCAACGCACTGATCAATTTCCAACACAAAATCTATCACCTGTATGGGACGTAATCACGCTAATTTATTAACTCAGACCGTACTTATAAGACAACATTTATCTCCATTTCACCATAATTTCAATGAAAATAAGCAAGATTTGCGCGATTTTCCAAAACTATTTGATAACCAATTTGGAGGAAATCTGTTTAATAAAAAATAAACATGTACGAGCGTATTCAGCAGAAAGCATCGTACTAGAACCAAATATGGGTAATTTTTGGCGACACCGCTTTCGACATCTGCCGTGTTTACTATTGATTCCTATGCAGAGCTATGCTAGACGTAACTGGAGTTACATAGATACAGTTGCCGGAATTGAAAAAATTGAAATTAGAATTCCCGTTTGTCGCGTTTTCAAATTTGCATTTCTTACTTATTTCTTAGCGCATACTTGCACGATGTAGATATGTGAGAGGTACTTTGATTGTATTTCAACAATATATGTTATAAATGGCTATTATAATTATGTTTGCATACATGCTTTAACAACTATGTGTATAATTTTAGCACGTCTGAAACGCAACTCGCCTTTTAATAATGGATATTGTGTCATGAACCCAGCAAAAGCCAATAATACAAGCAGATGTTAGAAACGCGTTAACATATCTAACAAATGGCTGTCCGTGTGTGCCTGATTGCGTTAATAACGAACTACTTAAATATGCAGATAATACCAACATGACACTAATCGCACACGTCATCAACTCTGCTTCTAAACACCACTTCCATATCGATGCTGTAATAGAATGCACACTCGTCACACTCCAAAAGCCTAAAACCCGGATCTCTTTGCAAGCTGAGACCAACTGTACTTTTGAACAGCATCCGAGAAATTCTATCAACTGTGACATTATCTCCTATCAGAGATAAGATTAACAAATTTACAGGAACTTGGCAAAATGGTTTTGAGAGAGGACGTAGCTGCACTAGCATAGTCTGGGTACATCAATTGTTGACACCAGTGGTATTACCAAAGCATTGGGATGTCTACAAGATGGGAATTAACATATCACGTACATTTGATGACATCAAGAGACGAAAAATTCTTCAATTTATTCACAAAGTGGGCTGCGATGATGACAAACTATGCCTGGTGAGACTCTTATTGGCAAATACAAAAGTAAAGGGTTGCGTCAAATCAACGATTTCTGCACAGTTTGATGGTTTATAGCCAGTGCTCTTCAATGGCTACTTCGTCGCAGCCTTATCATCTGTTCGAGAACACACTACATGACTAGGCCTTCTGATCTCAATGAGATGTATGTCACTAGAGATGGAGTATGCAGATCATGTTTACATTATCGACACGTAATGAAGATCCCCTTGATACTCTACTTCCAATAGCTGCAGAGCAACTCAAGGTGGCCAAATGGACCTTTCCATTTTTAGCTATGCCCCGTCCATCTCTAGGTAAGCTCCACCCACACTTCGCCGTGTTGGGATTGATCGATCCCCGAATGCCTTAACTATCAATTTCCTGAAAACTATACATGAAAGCTGTTGAATAATTTGTAACTAATTTGACTGGGTGCGGTTGCTACTTATGGCAGCAACATCGTCCAGTCACATCAGTTTCAAAATATTCAGCAGAATATTTATTAAATGGTAAAGCCATACAATTCATACAACAACGCATAGTCCGTCTTCAAATATGCGTTCGTGACGTTCTTATTCCGTCATTCATGACGTCATTCATTACTGGATGGATAGAGTGGAAAGGATATTCTTTGTGAATGAAGCAAAAGCAAACAGTCACGTATACCTATCAGACACCACACAAATGATTGATGGTGGCAACCAGGATGAGGAAGTGGAGGAAGTGCAGAGTATTGGGTTCCCTCCTTTGCAGATCTACCGACCTTGGAACTCTGTGTAACAGGAAATATCGCCTTTTAGTACTGTTGAACGCTGTTGACTCGTGTCTCTAAAATCCCCATGAAAGTCAAGATGCTACATGTGTTCCATTCATTCTGTACAATTACAACTCATGGACCGTTCCAAAAGCGCCGTTGTACAAGCTTGACGCATGCCACCGTAAACATCTGCTGGCCATACAACCTATATTAAACGCAGTACGCTACATGCTTCATAACATCGAGCCACTCTCTCGGACATGTTCTTTGAATGCCAGAAAATATGACTATTCAGAAAGCACTAGACGTTGCACCAGGCACGCAAAGAACGCCACAACATCAACTTGCTATGTGTTTTGCGATCAGACCTCAAAGAACGTAATCTAGGATCACTAAAAAGAACCTAAGGGAGCTCGGGACACTGGCTGTGGATCGACAATACACATTGGAGAAAGTTGAAGATAAACTGAAGAGCTCAGAGTCAATCATCATTATCATACCTCTATGGATCCATTTATGCATGCGAAGAAATGTCTATATACTGAATTGGCGAACTGCACTCTGCCAAATCACAATAATTTTATGACCAATACGTGATCAATTAATAGCTTCAAAGAGATCAACACGCCCATTAATAGGCTACTATTAGCTATGCCCCGCCCATCTGTAGCTAAGCTCCACCAACGCTTTGACCGTGTTGTGATCGATATCAATGTACATTTGCTTAAAATCGTGTGTTTATCTTATCTTCTAATTACTAGTACAAGTCAACAGGACAACATATTCAGGGAAGTGGATGAATCCGATCTGTCACTCCGACTCACACGCGTATATGACTTAATAATCAATTACGTCAAATGTAAGCTGACGTTGCAATCATAATTTACAGAGAATACTCTGTCATGAAGCTGGGATAGTCCGTCAAGTGTACGTATTTTATGTCTTGGATTGATTTACAATTTAACAAAGATTCGTTTGAATGGGTTGAAAGTAATTTGAGTGGGCGTTGTTGCTGGTATGGGCAGCAACAGCACCCGGTCAAACTAATAAAAAATATTCAAAAGCTTACCTGTATACCTACCTTGGAATTTTAAATTTGAGAGTTCATGCTTCAATGTATATACATCGATCCCAACACGCGCAACGCGTGGGCAGAACTTATCTAGATATGAGAGGGGCATAGCTAGAAATGGGCGAAGCTTAGCTAGATATGGAAGGAGCATAGCTAGAAATGGGCGAAGCTTAGCTAGACATGGAAGGGGCATAGCTAGATATGGGGGGGGGGCATAGATAGAAATGGGCGGAGCTTAGCTAGATATGGGAGAGTCATAGCTAGAAATGGGAGGACATTGCTAGAAATCGGACGGTAGAAACGGGCGGGGCATAGCTAGAAACGGGAGGGCATAGCTAGAAACAGGAGCATAGCTAGAAATGGGAGGGCATAGCTAGAAATGGGAAGGCATAGCTAGAAACGGGAGAGGCATAGCTAGAAATGTTGGGGCAGTTAGAAATGGGAGCGCATAGCTAGTAATGGGAGACGCATAGCTAGAAATGGGAGGGGATAACTGGAAATGTGATTGCATAGCTAGAACTGGGAGGGGCATAGCTAGAAACGGGAGGGACATAGCTAGAAATTGGAGGGCATAGCTAGAAATGGGAAGGCATAGCTAGAAACGGGAGAGGCATGGCTAGAAATGTGGGGGCAGTTAGAAATGGGAGCGCATAGCTAGTAATGGGAGACGCATAGCTAGAAATGGGAGGGCATAACTAGAAATGTGATTGCATAGCTAGAAATGGGAGGGGCATAGCTAGAAACGGGAGGGGCATAGCTAGAAATTGGAGGGCATAGCTAGAAATGGGAGGGGCATAGCTAGAAACAGGAGGGTATAGCTACTATCATAGGAATGTCGAGTTATCTGGGTCAAATATGTCAAATTTGACCCTAAGGTTATTTCAAGGTCATGACCTAGAAAGTATGGTTATGCTATGGAAGCAAATCTAGGGGTTATAAAGCTCAACAGCCTATGATGTTTTGACGAGCAGGTCAACCCAGGTGTTAATTTGGTTTAAACGTGATTTATTTTGTTCAGATGGAAGCACGATAAGACTTAGAGTCTTATGCCCGTGTCTCCCATACACATACAGATTATACACAACTTTTCTACAACAAAATGGCGGCAAATCAAAACAGTTTAATTAATTGTAGTCTATTAGTGTGCATAAGTGTGTGGATGTTGAGTGTGAAGTGGGGGAGAGTAGGAAGAAAGACCGAGATAGAGAGAGAGAGAGAGAGAGAGAGAGAGAGAGAGAGGGGGAAAGGAGGGGAGAGAGGGTGAGAGATAGAGAGAGCGAGGAATACGATCAAATGGAAGAATAGCAGAGGAGAGCTCTAGGTGCTGCCGTCGCCCTGACCTGTACGTGCTGGGCTGCTGTCCTTTTACCCCTTAAACTATAAGTTCGCGAACGGGAAGCTACTGAAAGCGATTAGTGTTAATTATGTATTAACATACCGTATTACAGATCAGTTTGTTCATTTCCAAGTTGGCAGTGTAAGCCCCGTATAGAAGCTGATTGACCGTAAGATTAGCTAGAGAAATATCGTTCAAGGCAAGCTGATTTTGGAAAACGACTCTTTGCTCGTTAAAAAGGGCACAATGTAAAAAGTAGTGGTTTGTAGATTCATCATTGTGCACACAAGAACAACTGGCAGATTCCGACAGAAAGTTGTCAAATAGATGTCGGTTTAAAGAACTACAACCGTTTCGGAGCCTGCATAGCATTATGTTGGCAAACCTCGGGCCTACGTAATACCACTCAGGGGGTTACCGTATGGGTGACATAGCCTTGAGTTTGTTTTTAAATTCTAGAAGAGTGACGGAATCTCTCACCGGCACAGGAAGCATATTCCGAGCGCGGTCGGTTGCTGGATAAAAGGATCCATAGAAGAGCTCAGTACGGCAGCGGAATGGAGTGAAGAAATTTGGATGACGGATATTGTAAGGGTTTCGTGCTTGGGATAGTGTGGGAAGATGGTTGACCAGAACCTCACAGGTCATTCCGTTAATAATTTTAAATAGCATAGATAATCTATGAAATTCACGTCTACTTTACAAGGTTGTCTTCAGTGCTCGCACTACGTGTCATTCCACATACCGTTCTGAGAGCATCTTTTTGGATATCCTCTAACCGAATTACAAGATCTTGTGGAATATTATCCCACACAACATCTGCATATTCTAAAGATGGTCTAATAAATGTTTTGTAAATGATCTCGAGACATTTACGGTCTAGAATATATTTTAGACCTTTAAGTAAGGAGAGTTTGTGTTGAACGTTTGCTATGAGATTACCCACATGGTTAAGCCAATTCCCAGTGTTATTAAAGGTAATGCCGAGGTGCTTATGATCAGTTGACGGTAGAATTTCGGAATCTTTGAAGTTGATTGAAAAGGATGTGGGCTCGTTGGGCAGGGGAAAAAATAGAGATGTAGTTTTCGAGGCATTAAGCTCGACGAGCCACATGTTTTCCCAATGCGTCATGGTCAGTAGATCGTAATCGAGTGTGGCAGTGTGTTCTTTTAGCTCATCTGAGATTACATATAGGCACGTGTCATCAGCTAAAAGTCAATTATTGTGAATTATATCGCTGGGCATGTCATTAATAAAAACTAAGAATAACAAAGAACCAAGCACAGAGCCTTGTGGCACTCCAGCATGTAAACGAAGTAGGGTGGACTCATTGCCGTTTAAAACTACTCGATGGTATCGGTTTGCAAGATAATTTTCGAACCATGTAGGTAGATTTCCACAGATACCAAAATTCATAAGTTTCTGTAGGAGGCCGCGATGCCTTACTCGATCAAAGGCTTTAGATATATCGAAGAATAGAAAGATTGTTTCCTTTTGATCGTCAAGGGCATGAGTAACATCAGTGTAGATATCAAGCCGTTGATTTACTGTAGAATGTGATGGAAGAAAGCCAGACTGTTATAGAGTGATATCGTGTCTAATATAGTCATAGATATGTTTAAAAACGGTTCTCTCTATAACTTTACTAAGACAACTCAACAGTGATATTGGTCGATAATTTGAACATAAGCTCTTGGCTCCTTTCTTGAATATAGGGGTTACATTAGCGATTTTCCAAAAAGTGGGGAACTGTGCACTAGAAGGTGAGTAATTAAAGAACTGCGCTAGTATTGGGACCAATACTTGTTGGCTCTCGAATAAGAGTTTCGGACTTAATTTATCCGGACCAACAGCTTTAGACGTGTCCAGATTGGACAGTACATCGAAGATGTCAGTGTTTGATATTGTAATTGAGTGGAGAATATTGTCGGTAAACATAGATAGAGGAGGTAAGTTGGCATTAGCATCGTCAATATTGGCGATGCTAGAGAAGTACCGGTTAAGGAGGCTTGCCTTTTCCAATGAGCCGTAAGAGAATGAGCCGTCATCGCGCTTCAGAGGCGGAATTTCGCTAAAATTAGAGTTAGTATCACATAGGAACGTCTTGCATATTTTCCACCCGGTGTTAATTTGACATCTATGACCTAAAAAAACCTGTCACTGATAAGTACCAAATATGTTGATGATCGGATCAAAAGTTTCAAGTTAACAGGAAATCGCCCAAAGTGGTGTAAATTAAATGGCTCGAATATTTATTATCAATGGATCAAGAATTACAGGAATATTGCCGCTGTAGATTTTATGACATCAGGACACCAGATCTATGTGAATCAATGCAAAGGATTCCGGATTTAATGAAAGAAGTTGAAGCGATAGGAGCGACAGGGTATGGATATGGCTGCAACTCAAATTAGATTATTGTGATTGAATAATGGCAAACCATGGTGATGATCTTGCGGATTAACTTAAAGCTCACATGTCTCTGCTTTTGGCCAAACTTGATCAATAGTATCAACATACCAGTGATCAAGTTATGATCAAAATTCAGATATGTCTGACTTAGTCAAAGTTGCGCGTTGCTCAGTCACCACCAAAGCTCCTCATTAACCGACCACAATAATATCGTTGATTTATCTAATGACGTTGAAGTCGTAATGGGAAAAATTACGGCCGATTAATCCAGATATACATCGATTCAAATTCTAGCAATTAAGGTTAAACAGTTCCAATCTCTCTTTCAAAAGACAAGAGTTGCTTAAACTTCTTTACCAGAACCAGAAAATCAGCCTATCTGGGAATGATACTATTTGATGGTTGTCAGTATGCGGTAGAGAAAATTCTGTAAATGAAACTATGAAAACAGAACAAACTTTAATCATTTATTCATTACATAGAAAACGGATATTGATATTGAAATAGTATGAATGGCGTAGTGAACTAACCGTGTTTGTATTATATCTTAAAAGTGACAGTGATGCGTTATAAGCACGAATATATGAACTGAATAAATTAATACATACATAAGCGGAAAGAAAATTATTTTTAGAAATTTGATGATTGAAATTTTAATCAATCAGCCATTAGTTTTCACTAAGGGTTAATTTATTAAAGAGGCAATCACCAAATAGCATAGCAAACTTATAATCAATTTGAATGCATATTTTAATTCAGGGATTATGCATTACAAGTTCAATGATATTTTAATAGCGAGTTGACCGCTAGTCGGTAGGATACTAATAATGAAATTTATTGGGTAATTCTAAAGACTGATGAACCACTCAACCAATCTAGAGCTTACGTTATGAATTGGTTGATTGGTTACTCAGGCCTTGGAACTAGAAACTAACTAAGTGTACATGATGATTACGGAATGATTGTTGGTTATTTGAATTTGGACAAGTAACGTAATAACAACAAAATGAAACAAATATTCACTTAATTTAAATAGAAATATTTCAATAATAAGTATGAAAACTTACTTATGGAATATTTTGAAATGTGGTTACATAAGTAAACATATGGACAGTCTCGGCACCACGCGAGTTGGTCGAGGTGTATGGTAAATAATTTTGAGAAATCACAGTTAAAAGTTAGATACTTTGAATATGCTGAATACAGAAGTCCGGTCACGGAATGAATGCGAACAGATGAAGATCCGATCCGTCGTGGCGCCGGGAGTGAAAACACACGTAAAGAAATGGATGACGAACCCGGAAGAATGTCCTGTATTCCGAAATAGAAACGATAAGGTCGATGGCACTAAGATGATCCGAGATATTGAATTGAGAAACTCGAAGACATTGAGGTGATTCGTGTGATAACTCCGCTTAGTTACTGATACAGAAGATCGGGGCCGAAAGATGGCGGAGAATAGAACAGATGACAGCAACCACTAATAAAGTCTGAACATTTCAGAAGGATGAAAGCATCGTAAAGAGGACGAGATTGATGACATCACAGGTAGAAAATATAGACTTCTACCTACCTAGAAATGGAAGTGGCATAGCTAGAAACGGATGGACATAGCTAGAAACGGGAGGAGCATAGCTAGAAATGGGAGAGCATAGCTAGAAATGGGAGGGCATAGCTGGAAACGGGAGGAGCATAGCTAGAAATGGGAGGGCATAGCTAGAAATGGGATGGTCATAGCTAGAAATGGGAGGGCAAAGCTAGAAATGGGAGGGCATAGCTAGAAACGGGAGGGGCATAGCTAGAAATGGGAGGGCATAGCTAGAAATGGGAGGGGCATAGCTAGAAATGCGAGGGTATGGCTAGAAATGGAGGGTCATAGCTAGAAATGGGAGGGCATAGATAGAAATGGGAGGGCATAGCTAGAAACGAGAGGAGCATAGCTAGAAATGGGAGGGCATAGCTAGACATGGGAGGAGCATAGCTAGAAATGGGAGGGCATAGCTAGAAATGGGGGGGGGGCATAGCTAGAAACGGGAGGAACATAGCTAGAAATGGGAGGGCATAGCTAGAAATGGGAGGGTCATAGCTAGAAATGGGAGGGCATCGCTAGAAATGGGAGGGGTATGGCTAGAAATGAGAGGGGTATAAATAGAAATAGATCCTTCTGATAGCAAAAAACGCTTGGTATCTAGAAACTGTTTGCTGTAACATAGTGGTTCTAGCGCCATCCACGTTACATGTTGTCAGAGTATTGAGTATTCAACAGACAAATCATTGACGTCATCTTTTGAATTCCATCTAACCAGTTAATGTACCTTTCCAACTTTAGCTATGCCCCGCCCATCTCTAGCTAAGCTCCGCCAACACCTCGCTCCTGTTGGGATCGATTGATCGATTGATCTCTGACTATCAATTTTCAGAAAACTATACATGTAAGCTGTTGCATATTTTGAAACCTATGGCAGCAACAGCGCCCAGTCAAATTAATTTCAAAATATTTGACAGAATATTTATTAAATAGTAAAGACATGCAATTCGTACAACGTGTCGGACTATTAAGGGATAAAGACTGATTATATAGAATTATTCATGACGAAATGATTATGACGTTAGTCTACACGTCACCTAGTTAATTAGGACGTCATATGACGTCAGTTGATCGATGGATAAACTAGAAAGGTGAATAGAGGGACTCATTTCCAACTATTCTCCGCTCATTTATAGCTAAGCTCCATCAACAGCGCATACGCACTTGAATGGATTTTCGCAATTTGAACTCTGAATTCCCAGAATCCCAATTTCAGGGTAAGCATACAGGCACGGTGTTGAATATTTTGAAACAAATCTGACTACCTCTGGGCTATTGCTGCACACGACAGCAAGAGTTCTCAGTTAAATTAGTTTCAAAATATTTAGCATAATGTTTCTTACCGGTACATTGTAAAAGCCATACAAATTCATACGCTTTAGTGACGGATTTTCGATCATCTTGATGGGGCTATGTCATTTTGTTTGTGACGTTAGTCAACATATTATGTTTAATAATGGCGTTATAGATACGTGAATGACAAATTGGATACCTCTATTCAATTATAATTATAAGGTGGGAATAACATCACGACATGATTCGCGTATTATTCAATAATTTTGAACTGACGGGATGTCACTTGGCATTGGAGTCAACCAATGGCAGTTGCTCCCAAATCAATGGATGAATCTACTTTTATCCATACTCCGCTCATCTCTGGCAAAGGTAGAGGGGGAGGAGGAGGAGGAGGAGGGTGGTGGGGTGGTGGAAGAGGATGCGGAGAAGGAGGATGAGGAGGAGGAGGAGGAGGTGGAGGAGCAGCAGGAGAAGGAGGAGGAGAAGGACGATGAGAGGATGGGGGATGAGGAGGAGGACGCGGAGGAGGAACAGGGGCGGAGAAGGAGGAGGAGGAGGAGGAGGAGGAGGAGGAGGACGACACGCAGACACCCACCCTCTCACGCACGCACTCACGCACGCACGCACGCACAGGCGCAAGCACGTGCGCACACACTGAAGAATTAGAACGTGCTCTGCTTTTCCAATTTACAAGAAACTGTTTTATCTAACAGGAGACAACAGTTTTCGTATACGCGAGCTGATATCATAGACTAGTTAGATACTGAATTGATCTTTATCCTCATCATTCATTAGTGTGCTTATGAGATGAAACGGACAGATATGACAGCTAAAAGATAACTAGTTTAAATGTTATCAATGATTCATACGATTATACCTTGGTAGAGTGCATACCTTCGCCATGCACGCTGATATAATCACTCTATTTTCGAGCTTCCCTACTTGTAAACTTTCTGATCTTGACCCGGCTCAGGATCCGCATCTGATACCAAAATCGAACAAGTTTCTCATCGTTGCACACCAAACTGTCTGCCAAGCTCCTTCTTAATCGGAATTTTGAGATATCCTACTTGCAACATTCAAATCTTAATCCTGATCCAACGCCGGATCCAGGTCGGTATCCATATGTAATCGCGCTATGTCTGTTGCATACTCAACCCATGCACCAATTCTTTCCTGACTACGTACATAACTTTTCTTTAATATCGCGCGTTCAATATCTCATATCTCGATCGGCACTAAAATCTAACCATTTTTTCTCGCTCACATACCCAGCATTTCTACCAGGTTTGATCAGAATCCGTGCAAAAGCTTTTAGATATCCTGTTAATAGACAAACAAACGTTCAGGGAGTAAATATAATCTCCTGTCACATTCGGTGGTAGAGGTAACTGTGTTAACAGCCAATCAACACAGTTAGTATTACACCATATGTCACTTGAATAACACGACTCCCTAATTCAACGTCACAGCCACAAAAATTATATTAATTAATGCATAATGAGATCACCATATGTTAAGCTTTATTTCGTTTCTTTACATAAAGGCACACAGTTTTAGCCTCTAAAAGAATACAATTTTATCCATTTTATTTTAGGGCATTTTGGTGTGAATATGCACCTTTGATATATTACATTTCAGTACTTCATGTAATATTGCCACCGACGATATAGAGGCGAAGAAGGATATGGAAGACAATATCTCGACGCATGCGATTCCTCTATTGTCAAAATGAGCTTGCGTGTGCAAGTTTATAGTTTATATCACGATTTACTTTGCGCTTTCTCGCTATAGATCGTGTGGCTGTCGTGCCACAGTCGTCAAACGCCATCCGATGGCGATACGATCACAATACGACGGACTCTATATCGACATTTTGTCGATAAAACTGCGAAGGATCCCGCAGCTGCAATCAGTCATTCTTCTTTGGCCACTGTTTCTTAACGGTAGCCAGCGTCCTTACCTCTCATATATTCTTCTTGGGTCTCAGTGTACCCAGTGCTGCCGCTTTCAGATTGGTAAATAGTATGTTTAGTAGGTTGTGCTGTGACATCCATTGCGAGCTTTGTAGGTATTGACTTCAAGTACAGCCATTTCTAGTAGCATTCTCTGAACATGACACAAAGCAATGTTGAGTGGTAGTACGGAGGTGTTTGCGCCGACAGGCGGCATGCTATCTAGTACCGTCATCTGGAACTGGCGGTTATAGTTGTACAACACCAGCAATCAGCTGATTGAGTCGCGCAAGTGTATAAAGCTAGGATTCCATTTGCGCGGGTGCGGACGCGGAGGCGGCGAGCGTGTGCGTTTCTGTCGGCGGTAAACCTCGTGCTTTGATTCCATATAAGCGTCACAAAGCACGTTTTTAAAGTTCATTTCCCTGGCGACGCCAAAGGGTCAACAGGCCTAAAACGAAGTCCAGGCTCTGTCAGAAAGGGTCAACAGGCCTACAACGGTGTCCAGGCTCTGTCAGACAGGGTCAACATGCCTACAACGATGTCCAGGCTCTGTCAGTTTGTTCTTCAGAACGAAGAGATGCTACTAATTATTTTAGAAGGATACAAACTAAACATATTCGAAAGAAACAGAGAATACGGAGTCACCGGTGGTTGATGCACAACAGAAACAGATATCAGTACGGTGGCTATTACAAGAACTAAATCTGAGTGAAAACAGATTTCAGCAGTATTTTATATTGACTTAGTTTTATCAACTGCTGTTGCTGGTAGAAGATGATGTTGCACACAGGGCCGAACTTAAGGCTGTACAGCAAGTGCATTTGCGCAGGGGCCCCTAACTCATAGGGCCCCATGCCAAAACATTTTTGTCTTAATTTTCGGGGACCCTGTGCTACTTAATATTTTGCCAGAATAAGATATTTTTTATTGCTGTAAACATTAACAAAAATGCATTTGACACAAATATTAGCCATATTAAATAATATAGCAGCAATATTTCTCATATAATGTTTAGAGAATACTGTTATCATACCCATTAGATTAGTATTAATAAAACTACTATCTGAAGCTGCTCCGTGACAGAGACTTGCTTCGCAGGTTTTCGAGCCAGACGATGGTGGCACTTAAAGTCGCAATCATCTTTACTTTCATAAATGATTGCATTTTTAAACAACTCGTAAAATTCCATTAATATTGAGTCAACTAATTTTATATATCGAGTTTAACACACGCATAATTAAAAAATGATGAACAAACGGACAGACAGGCCCACACACATGCATAGGACTGGTGCTTACCAATATCTGGAAGCACGCATGCACGTGCACACGCACCCACTCGCACTCGGACACACGTACGTACTCACACACATGTAAGCACGCAATGTTGTTGTTCAACACGATATGAACTTTATTCGCCATTCATACAGTACAGCTCAGAAATAATTTAACACAATCAGATGCAATGCTCGATATTTTGGACTTAATTTGATTGGAAGCCATTGCTGTTTCAGGATTCAAATTAAGTCCAAAACACTCAACATAATTTCGTGCACCCTGTTCAAACTTGTACTACCTTACACGGTATCGTCTTCTTTTGGAAAAGTGTTAACATAGTTATGAGCTGTACTGTATCTTCCTATGCCATGTAGCCTTGCTGATACTGCGCAAAACATTGGCCACCATTTGTGTATCTTTATATTCGCGAGATGTAACATTGTCGAGAAAGGACTTTATTTCAAAATAATACATTTTTAATGCGTCTACAGAATAGGCACTGGTGTACGTACTGGAAACCCCAATTTTATTGCCGTCATTTCTTGGATTTCCCTATGCGACTGTGAGCTGCTCGTTTCCCGATCCCTACACGAAGCGATCAAGACAGCCGCCTCCGCATCCGCGTGTCATTTCGTGCCCGCGTCCGCACATATGGAATCACATATTAAATTCAATGAAATCGATTTTGGCGCGCCCGCGTCCGTGTCCGCTTCCGCCTCCACATCAGCGCAAATGGAATCCTAGCTTTATTGTCTAGAGCGATTCTTGATTCGATGATCCAAGCGGCAAGACGCCCTTGTCGTCGACCTAGCACGCTACTGATAGGCCCACATCGAGTACACTCTGCCAAGACGGCATTGGATGGATTAAAATAACAATTAGATCTAGCAATAAGTGGCCATGATTGGTATCGCAAATTAATCCAATGAGTAAATAATTTTTATCCTTCCACTAATTAACGTATGATGATCCCATGTGAGTGGCAAAATAAGATCATGATGTGTTTATGCGGTGGATATAATATCTAGGTAAAAAATTATTAGTATCGTCATAAGTCGGAACCAACCAACCCCCTGCCAAATCATCACATGATTTATAAGACAGACCTAATGAACATGGAGTTATCAGTACCTCGTTGTACAGGCGAGCATTACATGCCCTAGGTAATCAGAGAACGTTATCCAGAGAAGATGAATACCAATTTTGTGTTTGAATCAAAACCGATTGACAACATTGATTTCTCGATGATAAAACAATTATTATGGGTGTTTCAAATGACACTTTGATAAAAAAAATGGCATTAAGCATAGGGCGTATAAATAATTAATCTAATACCGAGAGATAAAAACCGCGCTAAGCTTATTAAGTTAAGTCCGCCCATCTCTAGCTAAGCTCCACCCACAACTTGCTCGTGTTGGGATATATCGATCCCTGAACTCATTGACTCAATTTCCAGAAAACTATACAGATAACCTGTTACATATTTTGAAACTAATTTGAGAGGGCGAGGCAGCAACAGCGCCCGGCAGCAACAGCGCCCAGTCAAATTAATTTCAAAATATTCAACATAATCTTTATTAAATAATAAAGCCAAACAATTCGTACAACAACGTATACTCCGTCTTCAATTATGCGTTCATGATGTACTTATCTACGTCATTCATGACGTGATAATGGCATCATTGATTATGATGTCATTCTAAACGTCACGTAGTTAACTATGAGGTCATATGATGAATGGATAGAGTGGAAAGGGCTATAGCTGAAGCCGCATACGTAACTCTGACGTCATGTGTCATCGGTTTGCTCACCCGCACCTAATGAAAGGAATGCTCGCTTTCCATGTCGATATACGTGTTTATGAAGAGAACAATACGTGTTCTAATTTCAAAGATCTGAACCGGTAAGATATGCACCCAGACGTGTTGCTTGAAGGAAGGACAGAAACTATATTAACTACTTGCTTCCGTGAAAGCTGACTGTATTGGGCGTCTTCTAATCACTGACTGAATTGGCTACTCACGTAACCACGCCGTTTCTGTTGTGAATCCAGAGATGTTCAAGCGAATATTGGTTTCTGATTTTACCTAATAAAAGGCTTACACGTTGAATGCCCATTCCTTGCATTAACCCTTTGAACCCTGAATTCCCAGAATCCCAATGTCAAGGTAAGCTGTTGAATAATTTTAAACTACTTTGACAGGAACGTGCTGCTACCATAGGCAGTAACAGCTTCGACTCAAATTAAATTCAAACTATCCAACAGGAAGTTTCTTAAAATGTAAAAGATTTTCTTTTATTTTGTGTTCAAACTTTGGGTGTCGGATCGGATACCTCTATTGAATTATAATCTTCAGGTGGGGATAACATCACAACATGATTTGCGTTATTTTGTTATGATGTCATACAATTAAGTGACAGATCCGAATAACCCATTACCCCCCCCCCCCCCCCCCCCCCCCTTTGAAGTCACTTGAAACGGGTAATGGATTATTCGGATCTGTCACTTGAGTGTATGACGGATAACAAAATACGTCACATATATGCTGACGTCACACTCAAAACGAACATTTACTAGTCCACGAATTCACCTTTCTAGAGTATCCATCCATCATCTGACCTCGTATGACGTCATAATCAGCTCGCCACGTGTATGGTGACGTCATAATCATTACGTCATAAAGGGTTCCATATAGGCCGTCATCAAATCCCAAATAGTCCGACACGTTTTATGAATTGTATGTCTTTGTAATTCTTTGCTATTTAATAAACATGCAGTTGAATATTTTGAAACTAATTTGACAGAGAACTGTTGGTGCCTTAGGCAGCAACAGCACCCAATCAAATTAGTTTCAAAACATTCAACATTTACCTGTGTAGTTTTTTGGTAATTGATAGTCAGTGTTTCAGAGTTCCATCGATCCCAACACGAGCGAGGTGTGGGTGGAGCTTTTCTAGAGATGGGCGGGCATAGCTAAAAATAGAAAGGTCCAGTGTATGGCTTTGATGGATTTACTATTTCATAGACATTCTGTTGAATATTGTGAGACGAATTTGACTGGCGCCATTGCTGGCATTTACACTCATAGTAGAAATATAATGCATCATAGAATGGCATAAGAGTAGTATGTATATCAAGGCTATCAGAACAGTGGGTGGGGGAGCTGTGGATCGCCAATCGGCGACTACAGGAGGGAGGTGGGCCACGAGGTGGTGGAAGCTGACTGTGTGTGTGTTGTAATATTTAAGGTGTTTATATGCTGACTGTTGTAGACTGTTTTATATCGGTGGTAGCTGTGGGTCGCCGATCAGCGGCTACAGGAGTGGAGCTGGGCTGTCAGAACAGAGGCGTGATAATGTTGCAGAAACAAAAAAAGTATACAACTCCCGTAACCCACTGTCCGGGAGAAATCCCGCATTATCGCCGGCTGGCCAGTCTCTCTCTCTCTCTCTCTCTCTCTCTCTCTCTCTCTCTCTCTTCTCTCTTTTCTGCACGTTTTTTAATGTGGTTGCCGTTGCTCCTATTCGTTTTCTGTCATTGTACCCCTACACTATTTCTGTCATTGTACCCCTACATTAGTGCTTACCTTTTTTTCGAACTGTGTACCATCTAGCTGAGGTCTTTTGAGAGATTTGACCGTGGTTTTTTAAAAATATTTTGGCGCAGTTATGAATTGAACCAACGGGGAACCGATAACTAGCCCACAAATAATGACATTTATCTTTTATGAATTGTTGTGCAATAATAGCAAACAGATCAATCGGACTGATAACGCACTGATAACTACATTTTGAAATTATTGACAGTAGTCTACAGCAACGCACTGATAACTACATTTTGAAATTATTGACAACAGTCTATAAACATGTATGCTTACTGGCGTTACTGATGGCAATCTGTAGGAATATATTCCCTCTGCTCTGTGACGTGAATCATGCATGCATGGCCGAGATGGCTAATTAATTATTCGTTACACAGACACACGCACGCACGCACGCACGCACGCACGCACGCACGCACGCACACACACAATGCGGCAGCCAGACGCTTTTTTTCAGGGTCGAGGAACTTCTTCATAAACTTGAGGAACTTCTTTAGAAACTTCTTGAGGAACTTCATGAGCTTCTTGAGGAACTTCATGAGCTTCTTGAGGAACTTCGTGAGCTTCTTGAGGAACTTCGTGAGCTTCTTGAGGAACTTCATGAGCTTCTTGAGGAACTTCGTGAGCTTCTTGAGGAACTTCGTGAGCTTCTTGAGGAACTTCATGAGCTTCTTGAGGAACTTCATGAGCTTCTTGAGGAACTTCATGAGCTTCTTGAGGAACTTTGTGAGCTTCTTGAGGAACTTCGTGAGCTTCTTGAGGAACATAGTGGGCTTCTTGAGGAACTTCATGAGCTTCTTGAGGAACTTCATGAGCTTCTTGAGGAACTTCATTAGCTTCTTGAGGCACTTCATGAGCTTCTTGAGGAACTTCGTGAGCTTCTTGAGGAACTTCGTGAGCTTCTTGACGAACTTAGTGGGCTTCTTGAGGAACTTCATGAGCTTCTTGAGGAACTTCATGAGCTTCTTGAGGAACTTCATTAGCTTCTCGAGGCACTTCATGTGCTTCTTGAAGAACTTCGTGAGCTTCTTGAGGAACTTCGTGAGCTTCTTGAGGAACTTCATGAGCTTCTTAAGGAACTTCGTGAGCTTCTTGAGGAACTTCATGAGCTTCTTGAGGAATTTTAGAATGTTTCTGAAACTCTATCCACTGAGGATCAGATGCCATGAATATCTTCTTCTGTAACTTCTCACGTTTAGGGTCGAGGAACTTTGTCAGAAGCTTGAGGAACTTTGTCAGAAGCTTGAGAATGTTTCTGAAACTCGATCCACTGATAATCAGATGCTATGACTCTCTTCTTCTGAAACTTCTCGCTGAAAACCCACTTCGTCCATGCCTTCTTAGCATTTGCCTTGATGAGGTAGTCTTGGTAATTCTCGGCAGGGAAATTTAGAAAGTCCTCCAGATTACTCTCTAACTGCTCCTACCTTTTCATTGAAGATGTGCTCAACGGCTTCCTTGTGGCCAGCGGCCAATCCCTCCTCTCTACCTTCGGTGTGACCAGTGGCATACCCAGCCTCATGTCCCTCAGTCACGGCTGCACCGATCTCCTCTCGGAAGTAATCTATGGCCCCAGCATGTATAGCATCCAACATCTGGTGTTCATCATCAGTGTGGAGGTTGAATACGCCAGCCCACCTCCCGACAGCTAGTAGATCTTTGGGATCAACCCTAACCTTCTGGAGAGCTAGAATTACAGGACTTTTAGTGGGTGTCCTGGCGAGATCTAGTGACCGGCCCTGTGTGCTGTCAAGCTTCCGCTGGGGTATCCGATTCAGGAGTTCCTTTGTACTGCGGGCCGGCGAGGTCTCCTCCATGGTAGTCAGTATCTCCGCATCAGACGGAGGTGGGACCTTGTCTCGATCATGGATAATGTTGACGTCACAAAGTAGTTGTCAGACTCTGGATAACTTTACCAAACATCGCCTTGGAGGGTTGCACTGGTTTCTGCCCTCCAGAGATGATCCGCTGGAGAACTTTACCAAACATCGCCGTTTAAACCTGTATATAGCTAGACGTTAAAAATGCAGCAGTACATATGGCATCCTGATGGAGCGGTTGAACGCACGACCTCGCACCACACTGATCCTCGAAGGGACTGCTTGACAGTCATTCGACCTAGTATCCATGATGCGAACCCTCTCTCCACTGCGGTGAAGTACATCGACTTCGCTATTTCCGGACAGATCCACAAGTGTAGGAGTATAGTGCTCAAGTTTAAGCTCGAGAGCGCTGAGGAGAATGATGTAAAGCTCCTGCGGATCGTGAGCAGGTGGGCGATTGTGCAGCACAACACTATTAGACACCACCTACATAAACGATAAGTATCGATCCTGGCTCCTTTAGCTCTTGGACCTACCTATTACGTGAAGGGGAAAGGGTGTTATGCCGCAGGATGTAATGAAGGCTTCACAGAATTCGACTTACAACCAGACGTAGAAATACCTGTCGTGGTGCCACTCTTCTCCCTCCTCAAGAACACACATGTGAACCCGGCCTTGATGCAGAACAAGCTTTTCTCCGGGTGTACACCGAACATCTTATGGATGTAACGATGACCTCTCCACGACTTCACGTCTGGCATGATGAGAATGACCAGGATCTAAAACGTGAGGGTTATAGACAAGGAATCCTACATGTAGAACGAGAGTACCAGCAGGTCCAGGCCACAGATCAGTAGCGCCTAGAGTTGATATTGCAATGAGGTGTCTCAGATTGTGTAGCTGTGGCAGTCTTGGTTCAGAAAGGAGTGGTGGTCCAGCAGGTGGGTGAGCTAAATTACTTCAAACTTATAGTGGCTGGAACATATGTTCTCACTGAGCTACTCAATCGGGCTGATTGCCATCTCTATCAACAGGAGATCAAGTTGTATGCCTTACTGCGTCTAACCAGTGACCACGTGGATCTGGAGATGGCACGTGAGGGTCAGTACCACCTGAACATCTCACCTAATAATGGCAACCGGCTCAGCTTTTATGTTGGGAACTTGCTTGGGGAAGGAGTGGGTACTCACACAGTAGGCGTGACAGTCGTGTACTTCGGCTATGCCAAGGTTTGTGTATCGCACACCGCTGGTATTCAGCTTGAGCGCACGTAGAGCACGATTGTGTCTCTAAAGATAGGTGATCACTAAAGACAGGGCAGCACCTATCATAGGGCTCATCAGCTACAGCTAGGTGGTCAGTAATGCAGGTGGTCATTAAGGCAGCCGATGCGGCACCAGAAAATCTGTTTCACCTTTGAATATGCCAGAGTCTACCATGGTGCAGGTGGTAGGCACTTTAGCGTTCTGCCAAGTGAGCGTTGTCAAGGCAGCTGGAAGGGCCTGTGGGTAATCCCCTCATGCCGATGTGACACCAGTCGTGACTACGTGTTTGTTTGATTAATTTTGTCTGATATGGAGATATGAGGCTGCGCATGTATTCGTGATCCAACATTATGTCTATCATCATCATCATCATCATCATCATCATCATCATCATCATCATCATCATCATCATCTTGGTCGTCGTCGTCGTCGTCGTCGTCGTCGTCGTCGGCGGCGGCGGCGGCGGCGGCGGCGGCGGCGGCGGCGGCAGCAGCAGCAGCAGCCGCAGCAGCAGTGGTGCCATATTAGAGAAACGCAACTGTATAGGTAATCAAGCTAACTGAATCTGAAACTCAATCATGGGTTACCTCGAAGAACTATGGAGTTACATGCATGATGTAGGCTGTGCGGCACGGCAGAAGAAAGTGGTAAGATCATTACATGACCCGAGTGACTATGCAAATAGATCGCTTGAGTTCTGGAGAGCTTCTCCTGACCTATCATTCGCAATAGTAGTAGATGACTTACTCACCCGAAAAACCACACCAGGCGCCAAGTTAGGGGCTAGATGCTATCCACTGACAGCAATGGCAAGGGTAGAACTAAGACAGTATTTAGAGCATCTGCTAACGATCCACAGTATCAATATGGATGATGCTATCGAACCAAAATAAATGTGTTGCTAGATTTTTTATTTTAGAGTAAAACATCTTATGTTATCAAGTTATCAATGAGGCAGTCGAAGAGGAGGTCGAGAGTCTCATCTGTGAGATTCTTGTGCAGGCGTGTCTCTGCTTTTGGGCATCTTGTATGGATGCAGGCGTGGCTCTGCTTTGGGCTTCCTGTAAGGTGCTGGAATGCGTGGCTCGCTGTGAGGGGTCGTAGTGGAACCTACGTTGTAATACAACTCCTCATCTATGAACTTATTGTGATTGCATGTATCCATGGTTCGGAATCTTATGAGTAAACCTGTAGTTTACTACAGTTTGTAGTGGAAGTTTTGTATTTTCCTGGCGTGAATACACTTATGATGTTATAGATCTAAATGCAAGTTTTGTACTTGCCTGCCATGGTCTGAACAATGGATGGGGAGGGGGGGGGCACCAAGGAGCTTAGGGTGGGACCTATGTTGTAAAACACATCGCAGCCAGCCGGCCCTCTGTTCTGACAGCCGAGATCCCTACTGTAGCCGCCGATCGGGGATCCACAGCTACCACCGATATAAAACAGTCTACAACAGTCGGCTTCCACCACCTCGTGGGCCCACCTCCCTCCTGTAGCCGCCGATCGGCGATCCACAGCTACCACCGCCATCTGTTCTGATAGCCTTAATATACATACTACTCATAAACATGCAAAGAATATTTCACCAAATAGCATTTGGAGCTTAGTAGACGCATTAGCGTTGGCATTTCTCTCCACGTTTGATTTTAGCATATCATAACTACACGGTGGGCAACTATGACTTGAAGCCTTCAAAAGATCTATGATAATATCGTTGATTGTGTTAATTTAATTCGATCTTTTGATGTCAGTTGTCGTGTACAATACTATCAATAACCTTGAAAACGTTATTCTACATATGTTATGGGAAAAGTTCTGATTACTACTGCGAGAGATGGGGGCAGTCTTGTAAATATGACCTTGATATGTTCGACAGGACCAGGAAGGACCACCCCAAAGGCATTTAATTTGGGGTAGATCATTAATCTAAGCTAAGCATTAGAAGATCATTAAGCTAAGCAAATCGAATTTTGTATGAAAACGACTTTAAATAACTAATATATCATAATTGCATGGATATTTATTCATTTGTTCGGAATTTCTTGTGGCAGTGGTGGCCATCTTGTTTGGTCATTTTGAGGACCTTCCACCAACTTGATTGCTTCATATTCTTATATATTGCGTAGCACACAATGCACAGATCTAAAGCCATTGGAATACCTTCTGGACTCGACCTTATTTTCTTATGAAATGACTGGACTACACAAGCTATTACAAGAAACACGTGACTATAATACAAATATGTTCATCTCACTAGTCGACATATTTTCGTTTCAATGGACCGTTCCAGTTCATCCATCCAATGTATGACGTGATAAATAACTACGTAGCACGTACGATGACGTCATAATCAAGTACAGCATGAATGACTCGATTTAAACGCTTAACATCCCGAAACGGTGTACGAATTGTACGTCTGTACTATTTAATACACATTCTGCGAATATCCTGAAACTAATTTAACTCGGCGATGTTGCTGCCATAGGCAGCAACATCATCCAGTCAAATTAGTTTCAAAATATTCAACTGCTTACCTGTTTAGTTTTCTGGAAATTGATAGTCAAGGAGTTCAGGGATCGCTCGACCACAACCCAAGCGAAGTATGAGTGGAGCTTAGCTGGAGATGGGCGGGACATAGCTAAAATTAGAAAAGTCCATGCCCACGTGTATAACGGGTTAAGTTGACAATGACTCTTGACCTACACAGCACGCATCTGTACGTGATCATGATAGACCTTGATCAGCCATTACTGATAAACGGGCAGATAATTTTAAACCTGAATTAATGATCAAAATAGATTTGTTACAGCGCAATACAACGAGTACTTCTAATTATGTGTTCATTGTGACCTGTCCATCGGCGAGCCTAAACCCGGTAAATGCTGCCATTCTTAAGGAAAATACTAGTTTAATTTTAATAGATTTCTAGTTGGTTTTTTTTTTTTTACAAAATCGGCGTAAGTCTGTTCACGATGCATCTCCTACTGTCTCTAACGACTTTTCTTCTTGTTGGGAGACTTGCAATTGTAGGTGAGTTATTGATCAGGTTTCTTGATCATTTCAAATAAAGCACATAATATTAAGAACATCTTCTATTTATAATTAAACTATTTATAATAGTGTACATTATATATATAATAATAAGTTATACGCATAATTAAGTAATATTTACACTCTATAGCCGCTGTCCGTAGAGTATGCACAGCCACGCTACAGGACGTTATGGGCTATTGGATAGATTGAATGTCTTAACCCATCGTGTGTAAACTTAACCCTTTAATGGCCAAACCGATAAAAAAACCCAACTCTGCAGTGCTCTTGAGACATGGCTATTTGAAAGGCCAAGAAAAGAGTGTTTTTGAATATTTTCCACTGAAATGACTGGCTCGGTAACCAAGCCAGCCATTCCAGTGGTAAATTTTCACAAATACTCTTCTCGGGTCCTGCAGATAGACCAAGCCAAGCAAAAACGTACATTTTCGTTGCCATTATCCGTTTGATGGTCAAGCGGGCGAAAAAGAATTCAGAGGTAAATATACAAAAATGGTCTTCTAAAATTAAAATACCTTGAAAAATATTGACCATAAAAATATTTAATTGATAAATCAAGTAGTATTTTGAGCGCTTTGAGGAGCCGTTGACACAGGAGGAGTTAAATAATAACGTATATAAAGAGCTGTGTGACGAGCTGTAAGTCTACACAGGCACAGCCCAGTTACCTTCCTCAGTGCTTCCAGGTCGCCAATTTCGTTATCCCACTGAATTATATATCTCACATGTGGTAGCAGAGCTACATAAATACTATGCTCTTCCACGACGCCGATTACTACAATTTATAATATCTCCATTGGTCGCCCATTGTATGCAATAGAGAGATTCATTTAGCTAAGCTTCACACTCTTTTTTCGCGTGTTGTTATCAAGTTGTATATGTCGAATCCTGAATTCTTGCAATCCCAATTTAGCGGTAACTATACAAGTACGCTGTTGAATATTTTGAAATTAATTTAACTGGATCTTGTTGCTGCCTATGTCAGCAACAAGGCCCGGCCAAATTAGTTTCAAAATATTCAACAGGGTGTTTATTAAATAGTAACTCGACAAACGACATACAATTCATCCACTTGAAAGACTATTCAATGTTTATGCTGTAACTAGATACATCATTCATAGAGCATTTTGATTGTGACGTCAAGCCTACATGTGACGTGATTGATGATGATGTGACATAGTTGAGTGACAGATGGGATCCGCACATTGAAATGTATACAGAAGACGAAACTTCGCCACAAGAGTTTTGCGTTGCTGTTCCTGATTACACTTGCTGAATTAACATTATTTGCTATTTGCAGGAGGTAGCCTGAATTGCACATTTGAAGAAACAATTTGTGGTTATACCAATACGGATCATCTAACTCAAGATATGAAATGGGGTGGGGGACCAATACCCATTATCAATGCAAGAGGGATTTATGGGCCGAGTGCCGACCATAATACCGGCACACCACAAGGTAAGTATGAATATGTAATGATAATCTGACATATAATTGATTGCTGTCGAATTAAGATGCATCTTTCTCCGTGCACTAACGTCCCAATGCATCCCTTAATTATTCAAACATTTTAAACTGATGATGATGATGATGATGATGATGACGATGATGATGCTGATGATGATGATGATGATGTCGACGGCGATCCTATATAGGGGTGATTAACAATCAATGGGGTAACTGCATACTGTATTTAATATTGTGGTAGCCATGGCAGTGTGTTGGAACAACAGCATAATCTAATGGCGGTATCTCTAACTTAACTTAGGTCTCTGTACATGATTTTCCGCAGAGTCATTATTACTACTCTTCAAAGCATAGCTATAGACAATTAGCCTCCGTATTTCAAACAGCAAACAACAGTTCTGAATCCTACACGCCCAATGGACCTTTCCTGTTTAGCTATGCCTTGCCCATCCCTCGTTAAGCACCACCCACACTTCGCTCGTGTTTGGATCGATCTATCTATGAACTCCCTGACTATGAATTTCCAGAAATCTATACATGAAAACCTGTTGAGTATTTTGAAATTAATTCGACTGGTTGCTGTTGCTGCCTAGGTCATATTGGTTTCAAAATATTCAGCAGCATGTGTATTAAATAGCAACGGCACATACTTCATAAAGCGTGTCGGACTATTTAGCGTTAAAGACGGACAATTCCGATTTATTCATGATTATGACGTCAGCATTCACGTCACTTAGTTGATGATGACGCCATATGATGGCTCGATAAACTGGAAAAAGGGACTTAGTTCACCAAGAGCGATCACTAGTTATTCTAACCTGTATTTATATAGTATTTTTTGCACTTATAGGTCATGTAATTTATGCAGTACGGAGTAGGACTGGACACTCTGGTTCACTCAAAGGCTGGTCTCCCTGGCAGAGTCATCCTCTGTGCACCATCCGTTTTGCCTATTATATGAACCATCAAGATCTAACAGGATTTATTACCAGAATTGTGAACAGTAACAACGAGACCACGGATCTGCTTGACGTACATGGTGCCCTGGGGGACCAATGGAATGATGCCAAGTTATCGGTGAAGAATCACACAAATGGACGATGGAGAGTAAGATATTAAGTGAATTGATTAATTTTAAAATGTACGACCCATGTTCGCAAAAACCATCTTATATCATTGGTTAGATTTGTTTTAGAAACACCATCAACATACCGATGACATATAATGAATAATGAATAAAAAATATATAACTAGGCAAAAAACATTGGACATTTGCCGGAGATATTTCGAAGTCACACTTTCAAGGGACAGGTATTTTAGAGCATATAAGAAAGTATTACTATAATGCTTATATTTGAAGTATAACTAACACTGATCGTATGCAATATTGGATAACTTATGAATGTGACAGTAATCATTTGGAAGGTCAAATTTTAAGATGGATTCTATTTTCTACCTTAATCTATTTAACTCGGCCACAATATCATGCAACCACCACGCAGTTTCTCAACCGTCCATAAAATGTACATTGGTTCCTAAATCGTGTACAACTCCAGCTGACACATATTCCAAGGTTTTTTGTACATACGTGCCTAGAGGCATTCGCAGAACATGGCCATACATAGACTGGATGCCTTCACCGGCAGCAGGACAATATTGCACATGGTGTACAACGCGTCATTGAAGATTATGCTGTCAGCCAGCGATTCTCGACAATGTTTAGGGTGGCAGGCATCACGCTTCTCTAGGACAACCTTTAAGCCGGCCATACACATGGGAATATGTTGCGCATCAAGTGGAACGTATTACCAGAAAGACGTTTCGCAGCGTGTTCCTAGAAACGTGACAACACACACACACACGCAACATATGCCAGCAACAAGTTGGGTATCCTACGGCTATTTCCATTGCCATTTCCCAACATGGCTTCACCGCTGTCTGAAGATTAAGCTGCAAACGCACTACTAGCCTATCATACGCAGTTGCTTTTGTAGAGCCACTAGTAGCCTATCATGCGCGGTTGGTTTAATTATGGTTATCATCATGCGTAGATGTCGCAATAGGAGTGTCTGGACAAGAGAGATACTGCTGAATGGGAAGAAACAGTAGTTCATCTGTTGCCTGCTGTGTCCACTCGAACTCCATAATTTAAATCCCATATATAAAATATGAATTCATATATTGCATTCATTATTCATAGTATGACCTAACAGACCCTTTGACTCACAATATCGCTGCAATCCTATTGGTCCACACCCAGGTATGAAACCAGATACCATGTCATATGTTACATGAAAACAGAACCCGTCATATTTCTTGAAACCTGTTGTGTAACACATGAAACATGAAACATTTATGTAACATGCTGTGCAAAATAGTGACAAATGTTGCGCAAACTATTCTCATGTTCATGGTCGGCTTTAGAGCTGTCCAGCGCGGACAGTTATACAGCATCGGTGATACACGGATTGCGACAATAGGGCGTTTTTCTGACCAGCGTGATTCTTGATCCGCGGATTCACGCGTCCCAAAAAGAGTGTAAGCCTATGTGGATGTAGAGATAGCTCTGTTTATACATATGTTACCATAGGCGGACATTGTCATGGCATAATAGTTGAGTCTTCGTCTTAGTAAAGTGACTTACAAAAACGATATAGATGTTGGCATTCTTATACACAAATTTCAGTGGCACGCACGCATAGAAATAAAACCAACTTGTTAATTTATTTTGTGATAAAAAAGCCATGAAGAATCTAAAGTTGCTCACAGCGACAGTAAGAAACAATGGAGAAAATTGACGAAAACTGATTGTAGCTGAATGAGGTGTCCACTCCTTCCACGCATGGAAAACAGTCAATCATCATCGTCATCATTTGGCGTTCCTCCAACCGCTGGACACTGCCATACTGTCTACTCCGTCATGCCAATCAATAGCTAGCTTTGGCACAATGCCTAATTTCAATCTAGGTAGGCTTTTTATAAGAATGTTGAAATGTGTGATGCGTAGAAATTTTTGTACTCTGCCACTGACCAGTTGGGTATAAGATTGGGACTTACTTCTGATCGCAATACATTCTTACTTAAATTAAGTTCTCTGACGGAATCAGTGCAAGTCATGATGCTCATAATGATACTGTATATAGCTTTGGATACATTTCGAAAGCCAATTTAATACTAAGTGAAAAGGATAGTTGTCCACTTGAAATGAAGGAAGGAAAAAGCAAGATTGTTCAGTTGAATTTGTTTATTTTTTAGACACACATTAAATACGAGCTAGCTAATTTTGATCAGACGCACAGCACTAAAGGACCGTTCCAGATTAGATATGCCCTGCTCACCTCTAGCTAAGCTTCCCGATTGCCCTGGCTATCAATTTCCTGAAAACTGTACAGGTATGCTGTTGAATATTTTGTAACTAATTTGCGTGGACGCTGGCCTAACCATATGGCAGCAACAGCGCCCAGCCAAATCAGTTTCGAAATAGTCAACCGAATATTTATTAAATGGTAAAGAATTCGTACAATGCATCGTACTATTAAGCGTTAAAGACGGACTATATCGATCTACTCATTCATGACGGCATCATACACGTCACGCAGTTGATTAGGATGCTATATGACGTCATGTGATGGATGGATAAACTTGGAAACGTCTCTTGTTATGTGCAAACCCAATGTCTCTGATTGCAGCTGGAATGGGAATTATTGGCGACCACTGGGGCAATCAATGGACGAAAGGCATATTTCTTGGACGACGTACGAGGCTATGAATGCAGTAAGTTACACACCTATGTACCTATGTACAACCACACATATTCCTGTAGCCAAGAGCATAGCCAAATATGCGGCATGTGTACAACAGCGCATCTTTACACGCGCGCCTGCATGCAGATGCCCATATATGGCGTAATAAGTAAGTCATCATTATATTAGGCCCTTCTTAAATTGTCTGATATTAAAAGAATACCCAATTGCAATTATCATGGCAATATGTGACACAGCGCA
Organism: Chaetoderma sp. LZ-2023a; assembly: GCA_034401795.1. Taxonomy (NCBI): domain Eukaryota; kingdom Metazoa; phylum Mollusca; class Caudofoveata; order Chaetodermatida; family Chaetodermatidae; genus Chaetoderma; species Chaetoderma sp. LZ-2023a. The sequence goes on along the minus strand of CM067360.1, from coordinate 94,628,346 downwards.
CACCATCCAATCAACTAAATACTCAGATATGGCAAACCCTCGCCCTCCCGTTTTTTCACATTGCAAAATATGTTCGGAATTTCAATGACGTATGTTCAATCATGACCAACATAGCGCCACGTCCGCTAATGTATGGTCACTCCCATTCTTGTGTTAAAATCTGAGTAAAATCAGGCACGTATTTTCCGAGATATCCATAAATCTAAAAGTTGATCCAATTCGGGTCCGGATTCTTTATCCAGCTAACGGCCAAAGTCTGGAAATCCTTTTTTTGATTCAGTGTTTTAGATACCGAGACAGACAGACAGACAGACATACAGACAGACAGACAGACAGACAGACAGACAGACAGACAGACAGACAGACAGACAGACAGACAGACAGACAGACAGACAGACAGACAGACAGACAGACAGACAGACAGACAGACAGACAGACAGACAGACAGACAGACAGACAGACAGACAGACAGACAGACAGACAGACAGACAGACAGACAGACAGACAGACAGACAGACAGACAGACAGACAGACAGACAGACAGACAGACAGACAGACAGACAGACAGACAGACAGACAGACAGACAGACAGACAGACAGACAGACAGACAGACAGACAGACAGACAGACAGACAGACAGACAGACAGACAGACAGACAGACAGACAGACAGACAGACAGACAGACAGATTTGTGTCTGCAAAAGTGTGTATGCGTGCGTGTGTGTGTATGTGTGTGTGCGTGCATGCGTGCGTGCGTGCGTGCGTGCGTGCGTGCGTGCGTGCGTGCGTGCGTGCGTGCGTGCGTGCGTGCGTGCGTGCGTTCGTTCGTTCGTTCGTTCGTTCGTTCGTTCGTTCGTTCGTTCGTGCATGCGTTCGTTCGTTCGTGCGTCCGGGCGTTTGTTCGTATGTGTGTATGTGTGTGGGTGTGTGCTCGTACATCCGTACGTGTGTGCATCTATACTTGCGTGGGTGTATGTGTGCGTGTGTATGTGGGTGTGGGTGCATTAATTCGTGAGTACATTAGTGCCTGGGTGTGTGCGTGCATGCATTCGTGCGTCCGGCTAATTGTATTTATAACCATTGGTTGACGGTACTTAGTTTAAACTAAATGTGGGTCAAGGCAATAGCTCCCCTAACATAGGATTAGGAACAAACCTTGTCAATTTAGCAGCTGACTATGATCTCTCACCATCTGAAAAATCAATTCTCGATCGTGGTCTTACTTTTGTACCAACTCCAAAACCAAAAACAGGATTAGATCTGCTTTTAGACACAGGTCTTATTGAAGTAGCTAATTTTGGTCATTCAGTAAAAATAGCCCATCATTTTCGAAATTTAAATGGAGAGTCAAAACCATTCACTGGAAAATCCGGTTGGGACCCTCCAGATAGGCTAGTTGATGACAATATTAAAGCAACCATAGAAACGGTTGCTGGTTTAGCCAGATCATTGCCAGTTACAAACAATAAGCAAAACCTTTCATTTCTCGAACGACAGGCTATCAACAAATTACGTAGAAATCAGAATATTATTATAAAACCAGCCGATAAAGGTTCAGCAACTGTGATTATGTCTAGAGAAAACTACATCCGCGAGGCCGAAAGGCAGTTAACTAACACCAGGCATTACAGAAAACTTGGAAATTTAATTTGGCCTCAAAACCGACAAAATTTCATTGAAATACTTAATTCATTGCATACAGATAAGTACATCGATAAGAAACAGCTAAAGTATCTGCTAGGTGAGAATAATCCACAAAATCGGACATTTTATATCTTGCCTAAAATCCATAAACCTATCAGCACCTGGTTAGATCCATTGACACCACCTGGACGACCCATCATTTCAGACTGTGGCAGTGAGTCTTATGGCATTTCAAAATATATTGATTACTATTTAAAGCCCATTGCTAATAGACACAAGAGCTTTCTCAAGAACACAGAACACTTTCTTTCAAAGTTATCCAAATTGTCAGTTCCGAAAGATGCATATTTAGTCACATTAGACATAGATGCTATGTATACCAATATAGATATTGATGCTGGAGTCAATGCTATTAAGAATTCTTTTGTCAAATTTCCTGATCCAGATCGACCAGACACGGACATTCTAAAATTATTAGAGCTAAGTCTAAAAGGAAACGATTTCCAATTCAATGGTGAAAATTACCTTCAAATCTGTGGATGCGCAATGGGTAAACGATTCAGCCCAAATTTTGCCACGATTTATGTTGCGGAGTGGGAAGAGGAGGCACTGAACAAATCAACCAAAAAGCCTCTTCTTTACCTCAGATATCTAGATGACATCTTCATAGTTTGGCAAAATTCAGAAGAAGACTTTTGGGAATTTTTTCGCATTTTAAATAACCAAGATTCAAACATCAAGCTAGAAGCTACTATTAGTGGAACATCGGTTGACTTTTTAGATGTCACGATCTATAAGGGTCCTCAATTTGATTCTTCTGGAAAATTAGAATATAAAGTATTCTTTAAGCCAACAGACTCACATCAGCTGCTTCACAAAATATCATTTCATCCTCCACACACATTTAAAGGTTTGATCAAATCGCAAATCATAAGATTTTTTCGAAACTCTAGCAACAGGCAAAATCTGAATAGTGCATGCTCTACTCTGTTTGATGCTTTGAAAGCACTAGGCTATTCAGCCCGTTTTCTTCGAAAAATTAAAGCAGACACCATCAATGAGCTTGAAAATCTAAAACCTCATAGCGGACCCGAGTTTGAACCTGTCCAAATTAAACACAATAAACCAATCATGTGCGATGCATCAGTTTCTAAATGCGACAAAAATAGATGCAAAGTAAACAACTATATTGTAAACCAACAAACATTCCTGAGCTTTCAAACTAAAAATGAATATCATATCCGAACTAATATGCATTGCGATTCTGAGAATGTCGTCTATTTGATCAATTGTGCCCTTTTCCAGAAACAGTATGTTGGTGAAACAAAAAATGCATTTAGAGTGCGTGCTAGACGCCACGTTTCTGATATTAACACCTCAGCAGATACGCCAATTGCTCAACATTTCCAACTTCCTGATCATTCAGTTGAACATCATTTTGAAATCATGCCAATAGAACAGATTCCGACCTTCGATAGTGAGGAAGAAACGAGTTCGTTTCGCAAAATCCGAGAGGGCCATTGGATTAGAACACTCCAAACAAAAGCACCATTTGGAATAAATGTAGATTCGGGAATATCACAAAAGAACAAAATTATCCCATTTCAACTCATATACAATAGACGTAATGTTGAATTAGCGAAAACCATGAAAGACGAATATTCACAGTTGCAATCTAAATTAAAGGAACCGATCAAAGCACGGCCAGTAATAGCTTACAATAGAAATCCAAACCTGAAAGATTTGCTAGTAAGATCAAAGTTAGACCTTATAGTTCCTGATAACAATGACAAGGTTTCATCCCTCCCTAACTATTCTTAAATAAATCTAATCCCAACCAAAATCAATGGTGGGGCAACATGAAATCATATCCGTAGGACATCTTTTAATTTTGTGTCTGCAAAAGTGTGTGTGCGTGCGTGTGTGTGTATGTGTGCGTGCGTGCGTTCGTTCGTTCGTTCGTTCGTTCGTTCGTTCGTTCGTGCATGCGTTCGTTCGTTCGTGCGTCCGGGCGTTTGTTCGTATGTGTGTATGTGTGTGGGTGTGTGCTCGTACATCCGTACGTGTGTGCATCTATACTTGCGTGGGTGTATGTGTACGTGTGTATGTGGGTGTGGGTGCATTAATTCGTGAGTACATTAGTGCCTGGGTGTGTGCGTGCATGCATTCGCGCGTCCGTTCGTGCATGCGTTCATGCATGCATTATTGCGTGCATTCGTGCATGTATTACTGTGTGCATGTATTATTGCATGCATTCGTGCATTCGTTCAGATGTGTGCGTGCGTGCGTGCGTGCGTGCGTGCGTGCGTGCGTGCGTGCGTGCGTGCGTGCGTGCGTGCGTGCTTGCGTGCGTGCATGCGTGCGTATGTACGTGCGTGTGTGTATGTGTGTGCATTCGTGTGTGTGATTTCTCCATAATGTAGGATCAATCCCAGCCTTTACCTGTTAAAGCGACCTACTGATTAATTCACTTTACCCCAACTAATCTCAAGGGGGTACCACTCTAAGTAAATCTAAACTTGGTCTCGATAGGACAAATTTAGGCAAAGAAATTTTTAATTAAATTCCTGTGCCAATGCGTTTTTTTCAATGTAAAGACAGACAGACAGACAGACAGACATACATACATACATACATACATACAGACGGACGGACGGACCGACGGACGGACGGGCGGGCGGGCGGGCGGACGGACGGACGGGCGGACGGGCGGGCGGGCGGGCGAGCGGACGGACGGACGGACGGACGGACGGACGGACGGACGGACGGACAGACGGACAGACAGACAGACAGACAGATACGAATGCAATATACTTTTCTCATTAGGTGACATGAGTAATAATTGATTAATCCAGTTTCTCAGTCAATCACATGACCTTATAATCAACTACACCACATGTAGGCTGACGTCATAATCAATTACATCATGAATGACGTGATTTTGTCCGTCATAAACGCTTAATAGTCCATCAAGTTGTACAAATTGAATGTTTTTACTATGTGATAAACATTATGTTGAATATTTTGATACTAATTTGACTGGACGCTGTTGCTGCCATTGTCAGCAACAGCAACCAGTCAAATTAGTTTGAAAATATTCAATAGCTTACCTGTATCATTTTCCGGAAATTGAGATTGACCACAGCACGAGCAAAGCATGGATGGAGCGTAGCTAGAGATGGGCGCGCCATAGCTAAAACTGGATTCATCCATTACCATGCTATTTGAACAGTAAAATAGTAAACAGTGCATGGGGACTCCACCTGACCCACAGATTGGATACATGAATTGACTCATTTGTATTCATTTAATAAACAGCACCGCATTTTGAAAAGGCCGTATAGTACATTGCTGTATGGGTATTAAATAAAAGTACGCATGAGACAAATGAAATTTTTATTAATTATCAAATGTTGCTGAATAAGACTAAAGCATACTGGAATGGCAACATTGCGATTAACGATCGTGTTCCAATCATCTGATCTTGCACGCATGCTTGGTTGATGTTCAATGATTTAGGCCATGGTCACGCTAGAGAGTCAATCATGAATAACGCCATGCGTTAGTATGACGTTACTCTAAACTATAAATCTTTAGTGAGAACTCAGCCTGAGATTGTATTGTATTGTGATTTGCATTGGGTGTCTAATTCCAAATGCTAAATTAACTAATCGTGTATAAATTACTATTATGAATAATTCTAATTCTAATAAACAATGGAATATATGGCGATTTGGCGATGTTTGTTTTCCAGATTGCACCACTAGTTACTGTACAAATGGTGGCACATGTGAAGCGACGGACCAAGGAGCGAAATGTCAATGTGCTCCAGGTTTTGCAGGACATATATGCCAAAATGGTAAGTGTGACATATAGTCACTACTTCTGTTGTAATAATAATAATAATAATAATAATAATAATAATAATAATAATAATAATAATAATAATAATAATAATAATAATAATAATAATAATAATAATAATAATAATAATAATAATAATAATAATAATAATAATCTCACTATATAGGTATTGCCGTGCACCTCTGTTCAACTAGTACTGAGTGATTTATTCAGAACAAATTTAGCCACCCTTAGAACAAACACTAGCACAATAAATTATAAAACATATTGGCTACGTATTACCTAGCTATATATCCCTATAGCCGAAAACTATTTGAAGATTTTGACACTGTTCTACATGTCATATGTCTTTGTGATTGTCAGAAAATAGCATCGCTTGCACCTTTGACAGATTCAACTGTGGTTATAACAACACGAATCATCTGCCTCAGGATATGAAATGGTACGCAAATACAATATCCGAACTTCATGCAATGGGGATTTATGGACCAAGTGTTAATCACAATACAGGGACAGCAGATGAAGGTATACATTTATTACTTCAACTTAGCAGCATCAATATTCATCTCTCATTTATTTGGTCATTTCAATTTTAAACGGTGATATTCCCCTGTACTAAATTATATTGTTAAATATCAACCCGCCTTATGCCTAAAGACCCGCTAATGGGCTCTCTAACCTATGTTAACCCTTCCACGACGAAGCCGGCCAAATTCGGCCACTGGAGTGTTTTTGGGAATGCCCATTTGCAGGCCAAGACAAGACTATTTTTGAAAATATACCGTTGGAATAACTGGTAAATGGTAAATTTTCAAAAATACCCTTCTCTTGGACTGACTGCAAATGAACATTCAATATGTAAATATTTTCTTTTTTCAACAAATTTAGTCGGTAACAGGTTAATATTAATATGTCACTCTGCGAGGTAGCGTTACTCTTAATCTGCATACACTCCTAGCTCATCATATTATAATTTCGCCACACCCACCCCTCCCATGTATTCATTTCGTGCAATATTTGTAGGACAGTATTTCTTTCAGGAATCTTCAGTCTGTTTAATTGTCTTGCCGTGCAGACAAGTCGCCTGTGATTCATATAGCTGACGCCCACCCCACCCTACCCCACCCTACCCTACCCTACTCACCCACCCACCCCACCCGCCGCATACATCCCGTAATGACACGCCTAACATCCAGCAATAAATCTGTCATGACACGTTGAAATAGCCAATGTTATCCCGTACAAGTAACATAATGATATGGATACATTTCCGTTTTCGGTAGCTGTATAACTCATTCAACAAATCCCCATGCGTTATAAAAAGGATTTCGCTCAGGACACATTGCTGAGAAATCACCTTCCCTGAGTACCCACCCATCATATGACGTCATAATGAACTGCGTGATGTGTACAATGACATCATAATGAATGACGTCATGAATGACGTCGATAAGTACGTCACGAACGCATATTTGAAGACTGTCTATGCGGTGTTGTACAAATTGTTTGCTTTTACTATTTAATAACTATTCTGTTGAATATTTTGAAACTAATTTGACTGGGCGCTGTTGCTGCCATAGGCAGCAACAGCACCCAGTCAAAGTAGTTACAAAATATTCAACAGCTTCCCTGTATAGTTTTCAGGAAATTGATCGTTAGGGCATTTGGGGATCGATCAATCCCAACACAGCGAGGTGTGGGTGGAGCTTAGCTAGTGATGGGCGGGACATAGCTAAAAATGGAAAGGTCCATTGGGGTCGATTCAGTGTAGTGGATACCACTTACAACTTCTTAACCAGACAACGGGGTTCGGACCTGGAGTGGTGAACTATCTTGCGTCAAGTTCCATCATTTCATACCTCTCACCACCCATGAGCATGCACGTGTAATAGTGTAAAAACTAGAGAAGTTCGCCGTAATATCGTAATGGACTGCATAAAAAACATACAGGGCATAGCCTGAAGGGGAGCTAGAAACTGGGGACTCGTATGGTGTTCTAAAATTGCCGTCGTGCGTCGCACGTCGGGGGCGATAAAAACATGCGACGTTATTTAAATAACCGATTCATATTTTAAAGGTAAGCATAATTATTATATCGCCTTTATAATCTGTATCGTATCATTAACACTTTTGTTGCCATATGTATTGTGCTTTCAACCTCGTATAGCTCTCGTTGATCCAATTAATATAACTAAAAGAGGATACCATTAAGCCTAATGAAAACATGTACTGTATGTCTGCATGATATAGGCATGTTACTCAAATCTGGCGTGAGTCTGACATTAGAGGATGTTTCTAGATTCACGCCCGTAGCGTGGACCAGGTACTATAATTGGCAAAGCACCGGCAGAGATGAGGGTGTGGAGGGATGTTCGATATTTTTGGATGTCTCAGAGAGCCGATCACATGCATTTCGTGTTGCGCAAATACACCCCCTCCCTCCCACCCCCCCCCCCCACCCGCCACACTTTGCCGGCTACTGCCCTGCTATTTATTCTATTACAAACTTGGAGCAGACCGATGGCCAGATATTTGTAGATGGTCTAGCCTATGGCAGCCTATGACAGTAGCGGCACCACGGAGACACGGGAATGCCCTCAGCCAAGAATGCTTTTCATCCCCACCCCACCCACCCCACCCCAAATACCTCACCCCACCGCATGCACGCACGCACGCACGCACGCCCACGTTAGGGGGGGGGGGTAAAAACAACCTTCAGCTACAAAATTTCAACTGCGCGTGTATATGACAAATTTGTCCGCGTTAGCTTCCACCCGGATCGGATATTCTATCAATATTAGGCCGTGTTCTGACTAGAGAGTTAATAGGGAATAACGCCATACCTCCGTATTGCGTTACACCTGTTAAGTCTCTAGTGAGAACACGGCTTTAGATTACATTTTGACACTCCCAATATGTGTTTGTTTCGGAATACTCACTTCCAAAATTGGCGCGAAAAAGCGCGGGTGTATCTCTCATATCATGGTTTGTGGGTCGTCGGGGTCGATGTTTTTGTAGATATCCATAAAATAACCATAGGAAATATCTTCATGCAAATTGTTGAGTGGCATGTGTGTGCGCGTGCGTGCGTGTGTGCGTGAGTGTGGTGGGGTGAGGTGTGGGTGGGGTGGGGGTGAAAAGCAAGGTATGTGATTCCCTGGATCAGTTGGGTTATGCTTATCTATGTACAACTGACGAGGCAGCATCTTCGCCGTGACAGATAATGCCCTTCAGACAACACGGTTGGCGTGCAAATTATCACATTGCAATATGGATCAATGCCATTTGGCCACCAGATGGCAACGGGTGGGTCGTATACAATGACTAGCCTATATGAGTACATCAATACTCTATCAGAAGGATGCAGCGCGGAAGTACGTGACCTCACCAATTTGTGCTGCACTGATGATAACCGTACACTCGTTAAAACAACATGCCATTGTGCATCATCTGGGTTGCCATGGAATTTTGTTCTCGCGATCTTCTAGACTGTTCAAATGCAGATAGTTGTTTCATTGTTAGTTATGATAGTTATTATTTTAGTAATTGAATTGTGATAAACATATAATTTTCTGCAAACACCTACAAATTAAAAGCGATATACAATAAAACCTGTCTATAGCGGTCATTTGGTTTTGGCCCCATAATGCTGTGTTTCTTTAAGAAAGGATGTGTGCCCACTACCTTTCTTATATATCTCCCTTTTGTGACATAAAATCAATTTTAATAGCAGACTGACTAGTAATGAGCGCCATTTTGTTGCTCGATAATGTGTGTTATAGGCGGGTTTCATTAACCATGACAGAAATACATACATACTGTATATCGCTATTAATTTGTTATATATAAATAATTAATACCCTATACACATTGTAAGAGCAATCAATGTTCTTTCAAATCACCCAGTGATCATGATTGTAGTAATAGAACATACAAACAACAAATTAAGAGTGATGTACAGCAAAAACTGTCTGTAGCGACCATATGGTATTAGGGCTACAATACAAGATGGTTCTCTTAGACATGCGGTTGTAAGCCCACCTGTCTTAAATAACCAACATTTTGCGATCCTAAAAGCAATTTTCAAAGCAGACTAACTGGAGATAATTGCTAACTATTTAATACTACTGCATACTGCTATATGTTTTACAGCATTGTGGGAGGTTTTGGCCTTACTATTGTGGTTCCTTAAGACTGGTAGGACCCACTAGTCTTAAATAATTACTGTTTTGTGATCCCAAACTCAATTTTTATATACATTAAATTATAGTAAGCAACCATTTATCGTTAGTAACCATTTTTGTTACTCTATACTGTGCCTGTTAAATAGGCTGGTTTGGCAAAACTATTACGGCAGAAATACATACATGCTGTATATATCGCTCTTAGTTTGTTGTTGAATATAAATCTACTTATGAAAATAATTAATACATATATAAGAGGAATATATCCTCTTTCAAATGACACCAAATGCATTATCCTACAATAATAAGTAATATATTTGTGCCACTTTTTGTATGTAATGTCGAAATACAACTGGTCGAAAGCCGATTAATACGTATTTAGCAGTACATCTGAAAAGGGCTATGGCAATATATGAAAGACACATTTTATTTTGACACAACCATCATTTTCTCATTAATAATACATAGCTCTTCAAGAAAAAATAGGTTGTCTTTTGCTCTAAGATAGGTAGGGGTTGCTCCCATTTTAGGCCCCTTTTGAGATTTGGCCGCTGCACTACTAATGTCAAACTCGCGCCAGATTTGCGTAGCATGCCTATATCATGCAGACATACAGTACATGATTTCATTAGGCTTAATCTTGTCCCCATTTTAGTTATATTAATTGGACCAACGAGAGCTATACGAGGATGAAAACAAATACAGATGACAACAAATGTGTTTTAATGATACAATACAAATTATAAAGATGATATAATAATTAGGCTTACCTTTAAAATATGAATCGGTAACTGGCGATAATCTACGTCACTCCAAAACAGACTCGATATCGAAGTTATACCATTACAGACCGAGTATCAGTTCGAGGGAGACGTCGAGGGAGACGTCGGGGACGACGTCGGGGGCGACGTCGCCCTATTTAAATAACCTCGCATGTTTTTGTATTTCCCACGACGCGCGACGCGCAACGGCAATTTTAGAACACCATAGACTCGATATATGACAATCAAACGCATAACTACTATATTTCTACGAGTCAGCCAGTATGTGCTGACGTGAGCACTTTGTGGCTAAACGATATACAAATGTCAGCTCTGCTTTTGCACATCTCTGCGAAATGATGAATCCAGCTTATCGACCAATCAATTATATGGCGTCATAATCAGCAACATCACGTATAGGCTGACGTCATAATCAATTCCGTCATACACACGTCAAGTTGTATGAATTATATGTCTTTACTATTTTATAAACATGCTGTTGTATATATTCAAACTAATTCAACTGTGCGCTGTTGCTGCCACACACACACACACACACACACACACACACACACACACACACACACACACACACACACACACACACACACACCCATACATATATATATATATATATTCAACAGCATGTTTATAAAATAGTTGTACGAGTTTTGTTTCAAGAACTATATAAGCAGCCCGGCCCGTTATAGAGTTACCGAAAACGGTAATTTATGGGTAACACCGTGTTACTGGTAGAAGCTAACGTTGACTATTTTGTCACGAGAGCTTAAGCATACCAATTCTGCAGCACATGAACTTTTCAAAGAGACTGGTTGATGCTACCTGCCATGTAAAACGTCAGTGCTATGGAGGAATCCAGTTTTAGCTATGCCACGCCCATCTCTAGCTAGGCCCCACCCACGCTTTGCTGGTGTTGCGATCAGTCTCCAGTCTCCAAATCTCAATTTCCAGAAAACTATACTGGTAAGCTGTTGAATGTTTTGAAAGTAATTTTACTTGGTGCAGTTGCTATCTATGATGTCAAGATATTCAACAGAATGTGTATTAAACAGTAAAGGCATACAATTCGTACACGTTGTCGGACTATTAGACGTTTGTGTCTGACTATATCTCGTCATTCATGACGGAATTGATGATGATGTCAGCCTACAAGCAACGTAGTTGATTATTACCTCACACGATTGACTGAGAAGAAGATATGATCTAAACAATGGATTAGTTTGAAGGTGCCTCAAGATTGTACTACTACCAATAAAGAGAGCAGATCATCCACGTTTATGACGTCATAATCGCATACGTCACATGTTATGTGACGTCACAATAAATATGACGTCGCTCTGTCACGTCCATCGAGAATTTTGTCACAAATTTGCAGGAATTGTAGGCTTTTGATTAATATACAATTTACTAAACATTTTCTTGAATATTCCGAAAATAATTTGAGGGGATATGTTGTTATAGACAGCCCCACCCCGACCAGTCAGGTCAATTTAAAAATAGTCAACAACTTAGCCTACTTGTATTGTTACGTTGAAATATAGATTTTGGAAATTCAGGTTTCAAAGTTTCAAATCGATTCTAACACGCGTCCAAAGTGTGTGCGTGTGTGTGTGCGCGCATGTGTGTGTGCGCGCGTGCGTACGTGCGTGCGTGCGTGGGAGCTGGATTGGGGGTCGGTTGGGGTTTGTTGTGGGGTGGTGTGAGTGGGGTGGGGTGGGGTCTTACAAGAAATTGGCGGGCTTAGCTAAAACGGATCTTTCCTTTTAACGCGGAATTATGCATGGGCGCGGGTGAAAACAGAAAAAACGGAATCGGTAGACTATTTGGTAGGCCGAATTTTATATACCGGCTCCTAATGATCTTATAACACTCTATTAAATCTCTGAAAGAGGTTGATGATATTACGAATTGACCTATATTTGATAAAACAGCTGTAGTAGTCTGTCAGCTTGTGTACCTTATATACATTTTTGGGTATAGTAGCTGAAACTTTCAGGAAGTATTTTCATGATATCAAGATATATGAAACCACTTGATACCAATTTTTCCTATCTATTGATAAGCCGCCATCTTGGATTTCAAAATGGCCGCCATATTCAAGTTAGTTTTCTACTTATATCGCCGGCTGTTTATTGGCATGCATGATATCAACGTACATGCCATACTCTATAGCATGTGTTTGCATTAGGGATTCATGTAAAATGATAGGAAATAAGATAACAAACAACAGTGTCCCCTAGAACGGCCATATTGGATTTCAAAATGGCCACCGATATGGAAAACCCCTATTAAATTACACACAAATTATCCAACTGGTCCTTGCCTTAAAATGAGTAAGACTTTACATTAATTGGTATATGTTTAGAGAAAAAAAGAACATATATACACATATACATTGTATACACCAGTGGTGTAGCAATAGCAGGTTCAAGGAATTAGGGGCCCCACCAGCCTGCAATATTATTTTATGTAGAAGTTTTGAACCTTCTTTCTTTAATAATAATGCGACCAGAAATACCCCCTCCATCTCCTGCATTCTGATAAAACCTTTTTATCAGAATGCAGCCTTGCAGTAGATGACTTCTCAGATCATCTACTTTCCCAACTTTAATGGTGAGTAGCACTCAGAACCACTCCATACTGCAATGGTGTAGACAAATGTGGCTTGTGTAGGGGTTTAAGCCCTACAGATTTTGGCAAATATTTTTCAATTCTGCACAATCAACCACATGAGAGTCTATATATATATATATATATATATATATATATATATATATATATATATATATATATATATATATATATATATATATACCTCTGAGAGCATCTAAATTAAAAAAAAATCCTCTGGGGAGGACATCCAGAATTGGGGCCCACACACGTTCTGACCAGGGAACCCCAAACGACATCGCTACGCCACTTGAATACACATTACTAACTTGTAATAGATCCAAAATAGATACCTTTTTTACCATTTTTACCATTAAAAAAAAAATCTTTTGATCATTTGGTTACGACGGCCGTTTGCCACCTCGTCCCAAACTGCAAATTTGCTACTATTTCTTTGACCAAAACTGATGATTAAACAACAATTCAAATTCGCTTATTGTAAATATAATACACTGAAGTCCTAATTTTGAGATCAGTTTGCATCATCTGGGTCACCATAGCTACTTAAGTTCTGGCAATGGTCTTCCTCTCCTCCACACCGGCACAGTTCTGTACACACTAGACCTTTTAATCGACATGAACATCTACCTGAGGCGCACTTATTTGTTGAGCTTGGGTTAGTGGTACCACACGTACACCTCACTAACTCAACCACCGCTGCAGGGGCTGGTGCAACCTTGGATAACAGAGGTACAAGCCTGTGCTCTTCCTTCACCCAGCCATACTGTAAGGGATCTGGTGATAGTGGACTGACAACAAGGTTTTGTTCCCACACCGAAGCTTGGCAGTGAGCACGCTAGATATGCTCAACCCATGTTCCACGTGTCGGTGGTAGCATGTCGACACCTTTGTTCATGCCTTGTTGTTTGAATAGGTGCTATCTGAGGTGATGCGGCTCAGTAATGTGAACATTCTTCTTACAGAATAAACTACATGAAAAGGAAATGCACCCATTTAATGTGTCATTAGAAGGCTGGGTGTCACAGCCGACGCCGGATATTAAAGTTACAATCTTGGTAGCTGCTTTTAGGAAGGCTTCTAAGCATGCTTTCTTAGACTTTCCTCTTATGTAGCCTGTGGTATCACAACCGGTGAGAGCATGCCATTTGCAGAGAGCATTTGCTCTCTCCAGTCCAAGAGCATCATAAATAGGTTGAAGTAGAACTAGTCATCGTCGTTCACCCATGCCCTTCACCATGGTAGATTTCTCTCCAAGAAGAGCTGTACGTCTCAGCGCAAGAATCAAAACATCTGCATCCTGACTGTAAATGTGAACAGTATATCCAGCTTTATTTACTTCCACTGCATGCAAGATCATTAAGGTATCGGCTTCTTCTTGTGTACTGACACCAGGAGTAGCATTATTGGTGTAGTTGGACATCATTTCTTTGCGTGTGGCTGTTATCATACACATTTTAGAATGGTCTATTAATCTCTGTGCAAGATAAACTGTCAACGAATCTTTTGTAGCTACACTTCCAAGGAATACTTTTAATTCAGGAATTCTGGGATTGTCTTCTACATTATAATCTTTTGGCTGTGCCTTTCCACCCCTGCGTCGTTTACGTGTTGATTCCTTTAATGAGCCAACGACAGCGTAATTGTAAAAAATTACCCTTACAGAATTGTAATTACGTGATTTGATATAAATGAGCTCAACATAAGCTTTGCCAAGGGCTTTACCATTTTCAAATGACTTCACAGACATGAGTTCTTGTACTACGGCCATACCGTCTACAATTAGACAGAGCTGTGCATCTATGGAACCGTATGCACCATCTGAAATGAGATTGTCTTGGCAGTCCTCCACTGGAAGATTCTCTAAGACAGTTATCAATGAGCCTTTATTTAATGTTGGGTGCACAGAACCATCTGGTCTCATTAATGTCCGATTAACAGTTGTAAATTCATAATTACCAGTCACCTCTTCCATATCTATTTCACGAGATGAGCGCGCTACAACAAGTAGTCGAGACATTAGACCAGATGTTGCGTGGAGGGTTAAAACATCAGACTTTGCCTGTACTTTAATCTGCTTGGTTGTAGAAGTCCGTGTAAACGACTTACATTTTGTCATCTTGTCCCAAAGATTTGTATTTCCACATATTCTTTCATCAACAAATTTCTGCATTGCAGATTTTCCCACGAGCTCACAGGACAGGATGCTTTCCTCAACAGCTTTAGTGGCAAGCTTAGCCATTGGTGTATTGCCACTCTTGAACATTCCACAAGGTGCTAGGACATCAAATAGCTTTTTAATAGCTTGTTCTTGCCTGAGTGTTGTTGACTTATTGAGTTCATGGTGATCCATTTTACTCTGTTTCTTTAAGTCAGCCATGCCCTCTGTTTCATTGGCAATTCGTGCTAATTCTGGTGCGCACATACATAACTTCAGAAGAGTAGCTGGAGACTGAGTGACGCCACCAATAGCACCCTGACCTTTGAGATTTTTGTCTACATGTTCTTGAGCATGATCAATACCGATGCGGGTGAATGGTATCTGGTTGGAAGTGTTCACAGTGAATTCATGTGCCATAAAGTCCTGCCAGATTTCTGGATCAGTAGTTTGAAGCCGACACATTCGTGCAATATATTCTGGAATATTCTGTGTATAATCCTGCTTCCCATAAGCAAAGCAATACACACATAGTGTTTCAAGTGACGACAGGTGAATGAACCAGTCACCTAGCCGGGTAGCACGCTGGAATTGCTGTAAGGTCAAGACCTGTTTCATGTACATTCGTGCCAATTTGAAAATGGGCTCTGTGTTGTGCTCAGCATCAAAGTCGACAAGCTGTTTCTCTATATTAAGTGACTCAAGTGTGATTAATAATCCCTTATGTGACTCACGAATGCTCTGTTTCGATGTCCATGCATCATACAGTATTTTAATACTTTCTTCACGAGCTACGTGGACAGCAGGCCTTTCAGCAAAAATACTCTCCTATCCAAAGATCGAACAATATCTGCAGGGTGACTTCGTGAGCTTCCATAGCCCTGTTTTAATGATTCCCATTTATAATTTGATTAACAGTCACGGAACTGTACAAACCTGCTTCTACCCAAGCCTCGTCAATCCCGCTTCCTTCTATGGCCTTTCCCAAACATCTGAGAGCACATAATGGAGTGTGGAGTGCACCTGGACACACAACAAACTGATCCTTGAACCGCGAATCCAAATATTCCAACTTCAACACTCGTTTGTATAGATCCATGTCAAATGTGACAACAAGCTTCCGCCCATTACCAGACACCAGTCTGTTCAATCTAAAAATTGGTCTAAAGTGGTAACCAGGGTTGACCATTCGTGTGCTGGGGCATTTATGATAGGTAGAGTAAATGCCTTATCAACAATCAAAGAGGAATGATTCGTGGATTCAGGTGTGTTTGAAAGACAGTTGAATGCAGCCCACACTGGTATCATTTGCGTTGTCCTCTCGTCATCTACTACTTGTGGAGACATTTGTACAGATATTTCAACTGCACTCAATAAACACTCGTGCTCCTCTCGCACTGCTGGCATATTTGATATGTCAGTTACTGAAAGCATACCTTGTACATTATCTGACAAAATATTGGTAACATCAAAAGCAGGAATTGTAACTTCATCAGAGGCAACTGTTTTAGGTTCTACATCAGACACATTTAAATCAACTGTTTGAGATCTGTTGAAATATCTTGCCATCATCCAATACATATCATGCTTTATCGCTCTATCAAAATGTTCATCGTAGGAATCCACTTTATACGATGCATAATGGGGACTGAATTGAGTTTTGGGACTGCCTTCTAAGTCACATTTAAGAATCTTGATGCATGTGCTCGGAACACCTAAAAGGCCACCAGCAGAAACTTCATATAGATAAAGAGGTTCTACCAAGGTCTCTCCAGCACATATTGGCTGATATACACAAGTTGCCATTCCATGGAAACTTGACTTTCTATCAAAAGTTTCAACTTTCTTGTCAACATTATCAGCGGAAGCCCGAATAGCTCTACCTTTCACAATACCAACTGGGACAAAAATACCATTTTCATTGATGTTTTCTTGCACAGCATTGGCTATCTGACTACAAACCCTGGTCACCCGACTATATGATATTCCACAACATAAATGGCTGAGCAAATTTATAGCGGTCTGGCTGCGTAAATTGTGATATATCCACAAAGAGAATCCGACTGCATATGGATTTTCACATTGGCGACGAAAAGTAGACAATTCAGACTGGGATTTTGTTGTGTATGCTAATTGCTTTGAAGTTTTAAATTCCTGCATCATCATTTGAGAAATTGTGACACCTGATTTTCTTAGAGACTGATCTCGCGACTCAGAAGTCGCAGCCGTAGAACCTTGCAAGATCCATCTGTTTAACATTAATACCACTACTGGCAATCCAGATTCGCCAACATCATTTAGAGAGTCTGTACATACCCAAGGTTTCTATTTTCTGGCTTTAGTTATCTCTTTTCTGATGATTTTGGCACATTTAAATATTATAGTAAGGTCGCCTTTTATGTCTTGTTCAGAAATAGCAATATCGACTGCTTCATGTCCAGATTTCTTTGAATGGAAGACGCCAGGTAATTTACCTCTATGTTGGGATAGTTCAATGTCTGGTAAATTGTGTGATGTTTGTTATTGGTGTTCGTCTGGATATTGCATCACCAGTGACTCCGTGGTCACGCATCCTATTATAATCCAATTCTTCAGCCTGAACAGTCGTTATATAGTCTCCAGATTCTATTCTTTCATGCAACTCATTGTACAATTCCATCTCTGCTGCTATAAAGAAAATCGTCTCCTCACTATTCTGATTAGTTTCAGTGCGTCTTTCAGGGCCTTGAACATACATTCTCCAGTATGTGGTTTTGCAGGAGTTGTGATAGACAATGTCCCTAGGCAGAAAGTCCCCTTCTGATATTATGTCGGCCAATTGTACTTTCCAGGATGCATTGTCACTTTTATCTACTATATCTTTGACAGATATCCCGCTATTCTCACTACGACAGGCATATACAATTTCATTATCTTTTCCCGTTTTTTGACCTTGATCAAAACGCTCTGTGGCAGATCTCAGTAGTACGCTACTAGATTCTACAGATAAGGTTGGGCGCCCCTTCCCCTTACGTTTTTCAGGATTATTGAGATACTTCTCCTCTCTTTTAGCTTTGTTCTTGTCTGTGGTTCCACTATAACAGCTGCGATGCCACTTAGCACCCTTTTGCAAAAGGTCCGATGCTGTTATACGTATTAATCTGTTCCCTACATGAATAAAATCATGACTGCCCCATTCAGATCTTTTATTGACATTCGCTAAAAATGTATCATATGATTCTACATCTCAGGGGGTGGTCAATCTTTCTTTCTTATTATATTCTTGGCATTTAATACATAAAGTGTAATCAGTTGGGGTTTTTTTTGCCGGCAATTCTAATTCACTCTCCATCTTTGACTATGTGTTACCAAATGGCAAAGATATGCAGTTTGTCTGTTTGTTAGCAGACGACAGCGCTTTCTATAAATACAATTTGAGGATAAGCGCAAGATCGTCTTTTCAATTTACTTTGATCCAGAGATTCAAAAATTATCCTGGCCCATGTATTATTATAGAAATATGTTTTTAACCTTTTAAACAAGAGAGTTTGGAATATAACACTCATTTACGATTTAATAATTATTATGATCAATATTTTGAGGTTAATTTGACTAGGTTATGTTGCTGTCTATGGCAGCAACATGTTCCAGTTAAATTAATTATGAAATATTCAATAACATACCCTTTATAGTAGCCTTGAAATTAAGATTCTTGGTATTCAGGGTTCAAAGGGTTAAACATATTACTATGATATTGCCTATCAACCATCATACATGATCTGACATGCATTAAAACATATACCTAGACACTAAAATCAAGACCCTAGGCGATTAATGAGTCAAAATGTTGGAAAACTGTTTTTCAGATAGCGGCCATTTTGAAATCCAATATGGCCACCATAACGACAAATTAAAATGTGGTATCAAGTGATTTTGGATTCCCAGATGATTGAAGAATATTCCCTGAAAGTTACAGGCACTATACCCGAAAATGCATATAAGTCTCAATTTTCCTACTCAAGGCGACAGACTATAGGCTCTCAGGTCCGAATGCTAATGTATAATAGTTCAGAAACAAGATAACCTGTTTCCAAACACAAACCGAAACAGGTTAGTTAATAAGAAATGTTCTGTGGAATATTTTGAACATAATTGGATTGGAAGGCATTGTAACCGTATGCTTTATTTTATATTGGAATCGTGTCCGAACGCAACAATACAGCGCAGTCATAATAGTAAGATATGTCCTCTTGAATATTTTGAACATAATGCGTTTGGACGACATTGCCGTCGTAGGTTGTAGTTTCTTCCAAGCCATTTATGTTCAAAATATTCTCTTGGAATCAGTTTTTTTTGTTATTTCTGAGCTGTACTGTATATCATAAATTCGAGTCAAAAATATGGCGGTGAATCATTATGAGCCGATATGTTTGCACGTTCATCGGGCCGGGTGTGGGGTGTGTGTGCGGGGTGGTTGTGGTGGGCGATTTCCTCTCGAAATAGCCCGTCTTTAACGCTTAAGAGTCTGATGCGTTGTACGAATTGTATGTATTTGCTATTTAATAAACATTCTGTTGAATATTTTGAAACTAATTTAACTGGACGCTGCACCAACATATGCTGATAGTAATAAGTCATAAACAACTAAATCAAAACAAATATTAGATGAAACATCCAGAAACCACACGACATATTGGGAGATAATTTGGCACACTCACTCAATATCCCAAAGGCCCCACACATCATAGATTCCACTTGTACCGATAACGGGCTATATCGGGCATCGTTTTTTCGAAGATGTGTAACCGATTACCTTACTGGCATTCAAATAAACATCGTCTAATACTGTCTACTATGCTTGAGGCACTTTTCTCATTATTTACCCGCTCGCATCAGTCTATATCTGTGTTTTTGTGCTAACAGGTTGGGTAACGTATGCAGCACGAAATAGTACTGGCCACCCAGGACCCATCATAGGATGGTCCTCGTGGCAGATTCATCCACTGTGTACCATCCGTTTTGCCTATTATATGAACCATCAAGATCTAACAAGATTTACTGCTAGCATTGTGAACATCAACAACGACATCACATTACTGCTTGATGTGCATGGCGCCTTAGGAGACCAATGGAATGATGCTAAGCTATCAGTGAAGAATCACACAAGTGGACAGTGGAGGGTGAGCTATTACGTAGATTAATTACTTATCTATGTTGGACAGTAATGGTTAATGAACTCATAGATATCTACATTGTATTGCGCAATATACGTCCGATAGTATTTCGCCCCTTTCTTGCATTCATCGGACATCGCTAGTTGGGTGGTTGGTTGGTTAGTTAGTTACTTAATTAGTTAGTTAGCTAGTTAACTTGCTAGCTTGTTAGCTAATTTGTTAGTTAGCTAGTCAGTCGGTCAGTCGGTCAGTGGGTTTAGTTGGTTGGTTGGTTTGTGGTCGGTCGGTCGGTCGGTCAGGTGATTGGTTGGTTAGTTAGTTTGTTTGTTATTGGTATTCTGGAATTTAGGTCATGTCTGTCATCTGATTTGAAGAAGTATGTGGAGATGACACATTAATCTCAAGGTGTGTGTAACCCGTGATCCATGTCAACACCGCTGTGCGATCCGACCACAACTGCACGGATACATTGCTAACAATACCCAGCCAATTCTTTGCCAAGTTATGCCCACTTTTTGGTCATGTAGGAATAGATTTGAACCTTTGAAACCTTACTTCTCGGTATATAAATATCACAGTAACTATACATGTACTATTGCTGGGGCTTGTTGCTGCATGTGGTACCAGAAACTCTCATTCAAATTAGTTTGAAACTATTCAATAGAATATATTTAATTTGTAAATTCATCAACAATATACAATGTACACTCCATGACCGACTTTGCGAGTTTCATGATGGAGCGATACGTCATTGCGAGTGTTACGTCAACTAACTAGTGACGTATTAGATCATGACGTTAGATACGTGAGTGGCAGATCGGCTCCCTCCATTGCAATCTCCATCCATCACACATTTTGCTGACAGAAGTGCACAATGTCGTTACATCTCAGTATCTTGAGCCAGATACAACTGGTCCAATCCATGACGTATGTGATTATGCATGTTTTCAAGTGCGGTGTAGTATGACTATAGAGTTTCCGTGGTTGCGTGTTTATTTTTCTATGTTGGAATTTGGACAAGCATTATGGTTTTGAGTAAATAATAGACGGTATTGAAAATTGTATTTATGATATTGCTAATTATCTGTTATATTCACGGTTCACAACTTCCCGATGGCAACAACCAGTAGGCTTTATACTTATTTCAGCAGCAGTCGGATTAATGCTGACGTAATGTATTTTTGTATTAATTTGGGAAGATAATCAGGAAATAGCCAGCCAAATCAGAAGCTATTGGCACACATGTGCGCTCTGCAAAGATGAAGTAACGAGGCACTATCTCCCACCCAAATATTTGACATCTTAGTAACTTACGCCATTAGTTAGCTGCCATTCACAGTCATAATGACGTATATCTCTGTCTTCTCATCGTTCAGCTGTCTTGAGGATAGCGAGCAAGTGGACCTGAATAATCTGACCAATTGGTCCGCTACATGGCAGATGAGCCTCATGCACCATAATCCTATGTTGTGCACTTGAGCTTGTAGGACAGCAAATTTGAATATAGTGTGTAAAAATATTGGCAGAGGATACTGCTAGAAGAGACAATCTGTTACAAGGACCTTGGCGTACATGTTGATAATGACCTTAAATTCGACAACCATGCAGAAAAAGCGGCACATGAAGTGCATCAGATAGTCTGAATGATTCTCAGATCCTTTGAGTTCCTGGAAGCCGACACTCTTGTACTACTGTACAAAAGTATGGTACGCCCACAGCCAGAGTATGGCAACGTGGTCTGGCCACATCACCACTGCAACAAGGATGCGCATATATTAGAGAAGTCCAGCACAGAGCTACATAGATCATTCCTGGGTTCAAAGGCATCCAGTGTGAAGAGCGATTGAATTCCTGAGTTGGCGTCTACAACGAAGAGCCTGAGCGATTCGTGCCATCTGAGAAAATTGAACGTACAATAGGTAACAGATTTAAGTTACAAAAGCAAAGGTTCAACACAGACAGCAGGAAGCATTTCTGCAGCATAGTAATAACGAATTATTTGAATAATCTGCCACACCACATATTAATGGCCCCAGCGCTCAGCGGCCTTAAAGGACGACTGGACAAATACTATGTCAACCCTTCCTGCACTCGATCATACCAGTCCGCACCCATGTATCAGGTCCGCAGGTTCAACTAGATCTCGAGGTAGAAGAAGGCGAGAATCTGCTACAGTCTTAAAGCCTATCGAACAGAAGAGGACTATGTAGCTATGTAACTACTATGACAAACGAAGAGTCCGTCACTAGTGTATGCAGTGTATCTGGTGATGGCCTTACAACGAAACACACATTCTGTTCAATATTCTGTAACTAATTTGACCGTGCGATCAGCAACAGCTCACAGGCAAATTAGTTTCAAATTATTCAACTACTTACCTTTAGAATTACAGCTAAGAATGGTAAGGAGGAGAAGGAAATTGACAATTTCCGGTACATTTTTCATAAAATCTAAGCCAAATCTGATTGAAACACTCAGAATGGTAAGGAGAAGAAGCAATTTGACAAGTTCCAGTACATTTTTAATAACGCCTAAGATTTTCATCCAAAAAATTGATGAATCAAAATTCCGAGTAGATGTTCTGGAGCCCACCACCACATGATCCGTTCAGCCAAAGTTGGTTGACATCGCTCAGAATGATAAGGGTAAGAAGCAATTTTACAATTTCCGGTACATTTGTCATAAAATCCAAGATTTTCACCAAAAAAATTGATGAATCAAAATTCCGAATAGTGTTCTGGAGCCCATCACTACAGGATCATTTCAGCGACATTTGGTTGAAATTTCTCAGAATGGTAAGGGGAAGAAATAATTTGACTATTTCCTGTACATTTGTCATAAAATCTAAGATTTTCTCCCAGAAAATTGATGAATCTAAATTCCGAATGAAGTTCTGGAGGGTACGACCATAGGGTCCGTCCAGCCAAATTTGGTTAAAATCTGCCAAGTGGTTAATGAGAGTTAGTATTTTAAAGCAAAAGTTGACGAACGACGGATGAACGACGGATGGACGGACGACGGGCACTCGCCAAAGCATAAGCCTTCAAGCCAGGTGAGCTAATAAGCAATATTGGGAAAATGTTTTAGAACAAATTTGAGAAATTACTTTGGTTCTGACTGGTAAATTGACGGCATCTTTATTCTCCAGAAACTCGGCACTAATTCTAATACATAGCCCTAGTTATGTGCATCGACCCTTTCTGTTTGTAGCTGGAATTTGAAGCGTTTGAAACGACCGGGGCAATTAATATGTCAAAGGCGTATTTCCTGGATGATGTACGCGGCGATAAATGCAGTAAGTTCGAGTTCCGCGGGAGACATACACGTATACTTTCTATCCGAGAAGGAAATATCTAGCAAAAACAAGATAGTCATCGATGTACAATCATGAGCACACATTTTTCGAAATGATTTGAGGTACGGATATGATCAAGCCAGAAATGTAGTGTAGTCTTTGCTAGTTATTTCATTCTCGATAGAAAGAATGCAGGCCTTCCCGCTGTGCTCACTATTATTCTATAGCTAGATAACGTCATTCAAAGCCAGCTGACTGTTTGAAGAACAATTTGAGAATGATGTTCTCTCTTAGTCGGCAACAATTTGCAGTCAACTGTTTCTAAAATCGGCAGCATGTGCGTAACTTATACATATCGTTGATTATCTTTTTGAGCAATTTGATTACAAGGTGATGCAGCAAGAATTTCCATGCAAATTGTTTTAACTCTGGATCAAGTGTCACTCGGTGTGTTGTTACCGTAGACAGCAACGGATTTCAAGTAAAGATTTCTTGAAATTGAGACACGCGGACTGAACAGTATTGAACCATACATGGGCTGTCGGACTACTGGCATGCATGTACACCAATAGGTATCTAACAAATGATCAGCTGCAGGGACTACGGTCCAGTTTCGATTGAGAATTCCTTAATCAGTACAGACAATAGAATTACATAATATGGCGTCTAGTAGCTACAAAGAATATATCGTTTGAACAATGCTTGGTAAATTGCCAATAAATTCATGAATTTAATAAATCCCATGTGCAAATTGACTATATATCTTGGAACACAAGAACTGTAATCTTCACGTACTTGTGGAACAAATTAAAGTTCTCGTGTCCCAAGAGATGTAGTCATTTTGCATTTATAGGTGATTTACCCACCATGCATTATTCAGACACGCAATTTGTGTCTTAGACGCCATATAGAGCAACCCTTGTTTTATTGGAGGGATCCGAGCTATTGCTCAGTTATCTCAGGTCAAAATTAACATATGTCATTTTTAGCTGAAGTCACATCCAAATGACACAGTCACATAGGTTCGTCAGGAAAGTGGCAAAGGTAAAAAAGTAATCGTCTGAATTTACAATTGAATAAATGTGTTGTTGAATATTCTGAAACTGATATGACTAGAAGCGACTGCCGCCATAGGCAGCAATAACCGCCAGTCATATTAGTTTCAAAATATGCAACAGTTTACCTGTATATAATTGAGAAATCCAGTCTCAAAGCCAATCATGTGACCTAATACTTAACAACGTGACATGTGTGCTGATGTCATAATCAATCATGTCATGAATAGCCCGATTTAGTCCATTACAAACGTTTAATAGGCCGCCAAGTTATACGAATTGTATGTCTTTACTAACTAATAAACATTCTATTGAATATTTTGAAACTAATTTCGCTGTGCGCTGCTTTTGCCATAAACACCAACAGTACCCAGTCACATTATTTTCAAAATATTCAACAGCTTTCCTGCATAGTTTTCTGGATATGGAGATTCAGAGATTGCATGGATCGATTGATCCACGCACTGGTGACGCGTGGGTAGAGCTTAGCTAGAGGTGGGGCAAAGCTAAAATGGCTTCGTCCATCAACTTAAAATATAGATTCTGGCAATTCACGGTTCAACGTATCAAAATCGACGCAAATTCGCGTCCCGAGTGGTTTAGCTAGTAATCGGTGGTGCATAGCTAGTAATGAGTGGGAGTATAGCGAGGATTTGAAAGCTCTGTTGCCAGAAATCATTACATGCAGATCATTGTTCATTTTCATTATCACGGATATGTGTTGAAAATCTATATTTCACAAAGGAGGGATTTCAAAACAAATCTTGATGCATTCCAGCAGTAGACTAATCTTTAGACCACTATGTAGCATTATTAAGTTTCATTTCCATTCATGCACCTGTGTTTGTGATGTTTTAACGACCACAGCTAGAAACACAGACTATGAACATAGGGACATTTAAGGATGCAAACAAGGATCTGATGTTGTCTAACTGAAAATGAGTGTCAAACAAGCACCAATATGTCAAATTTGATGTTGTACCTCCTTTGTAAATGAAATTTAATGGTATCCCATGTATTTGGAGATTTTCTGACTTATTCTGCTGGGGAGCGTGGAAATTGCCACAATTTTGAGCTAAGGAAATAAGAGGATATGCAACATAATCCGAGCGCTGCCATGTGAGCAATCCAATGTTGAGGCTGTGGTAGTTGTTTTTCTTTGCTTTATTTCTATGTAAAGTTTGAAATAGTGACCAGATTGAAAGCTTGAATACTTCCAATTCATCCATAGACAATATTAATCAAGTGATTTATATGACTTTACATAGCCATGCCAAATTTTGTATTAAATAAGGTGTCAATTATCTGGCTCAGATATAGATAATGTATAGCATTAAGAAATGACTACATTATGTAGGAAATCCTTTAGAATACTATGACTTTACACATAAGTTTTGTTTGCCTGTTGTCATAATATAAAGCTATACAAGGATGATTTTATAAAATTAAACACATGTAACAAGCCTAACACATAATATAATATATATTCATTGTTGCTGCTTTCTTTTCAGATTGCACAACGAGTTACTGTCCAAATGGTAGTGCATGTGAAGAGACAGACCGAGGACCAATCTGTGAATGTGTTCCTGGATTCACAGGAAATAAATGTCAAACTAACATAAACGAATGTTCACCAAACCCATGTATGAATAGCGGAACATGTTTGGACGAAGTTAATGGTTTTAGCTGCCAATGTGTTCATGGATTCACAGGAAATGAATGTCAAACTAACATAGACGAATGTTCACCAAATTCGTGCATAAATAATGGGACATGTCTGGATGAAATTAATGGGTTCAGTTGTCAATGTGTTCCAGGATTCACAGGAAATGAATGTCAAATTAACATAAACGAATGTTCACAAAATCCGTGCATAAATAATGGGACATGTCTGGATGAAGTTAATGGGTTTAGTTGTCAATGTGTTGCAGGATTCACAGGAAATGAATGTCAAACTAACATAAACGAATGTTCAACACAGCCATGTAGACATGGCGGTACATGTTTGGATGAAATTAATGGGTTTAGTTGTCGATGTGTTCAAGGATTCACAGGAAATGAATGTCAAACTAACATAGACGAATGTTCACAAAACCCGTGCATAAATAATGGGACATGTCTGGATGAAGTTAATGGGTTTAGGTGTCAATGTGTTCCAGGATTCACAGGGAATGAATGTCAAACTAACATAGACGAATGTTCACCAAATCCGTGCATAAATAATGGGACATGTCTGGATGAAGTTAATGGGTTTAGGTGTCAATGTGTTCCAGGATTCACAGGGAATGAATGTCAAACCAACATAGACGAATGTTCACCAGAGCCATGTAGACATGACGGTACATGTTTGGATGAAATTAATGGTTTTAGGTGTCAATGTGTTCCAGGATTCACAGGGAATGAATGTCAAACTAACATAGACGAATGTTCAACACAGCCATGTAGACATGGCGGTACATGTTTGGATGAAGTTAATGGGTTTAATTGTCAATGTGTTCCAGGATTCACAGGGAATGAATGTCAAACTAACATAGACGAATGTTCACCAAATCCATGCATAAATAATGGGACATGTCTGGATGAAGTTAATGCGTTTAGGTGTCAATGTGTTCCAGGATTCACAGGGAATGAATGTCAAACTAACATAGACGAATGTTCACAAAATCCGTGCATAAATAATGGGACATGTCTGGATGAAGTGAATGGGTTTAGGTGTCAATGTGTTCCAGGATTCACAGGGAATGAATGTCAAACTAACATAGACGAATGTTCACCACAGCTGTGTAGACATGGCGGTACCTGTCTGGATGAATTTAATGGGTTTAGGTGTCAATGTGTTCCAGGATTCACAGGGAATGAATGTCAAACTAACATAGACGAATGCTCACAAAACCCGTGCATAAATAATGGGACATGTCTGGATGAAGTTAATGGGTTTAATTGTCAATGTGTTCCAGGATTCACAGGAAATGAATGTCAAACTAACATAGACGAATGTTCACCACAGCTGTGTAGACATGGCGGTACCTGTTTGGATGAAATTAATGGTTTTAGGTGTCAATGTGTTTCAGGATTCACAGGAAATGAATGTCAAACTGACATAGACGAATGTTCACCACAGCCATGTAGACATGGCGGTACCTGTTTGGATGAAATTAATGGGTTTAGGTGTCAATGTGTTCCAGGATTCACAGGGAATGAATGTCAAACTAACATAGACGAATGTTCACCAAATCCGTGCATAAATAATGGGACATGTCTGGATGAAGTGAATGGGTTTAGGTGTCAATGTGTTCCAGGATTCACAGGGAATGAATGTCAAACTAACATAGACGAATGTTCAACACAGCCATGTAGACATGGCGGTACATGTTTGGATGAAGTTAATGGGTTTAGGTGTCAATGTGTTCCAGGATTCACAGGGAATGAATGTCAAACTAACATAGACGAATGTTCAGCAAATCCGTGCATAAATAATGGGACATGTCTGGATGAAGTTAATGCGTTTAGGTGTCAATGTGTTCCAGGATTCACAGGGAATGAATGTCAAACTAACATAGACGAATGTTCACAAAATCCGTGCATAAATAATGGGACATGTCTGGATGAAGTTAATGGGTTTAGGTGTCAATGTGTTCCAGGATTCACAGGGAATAAATGTCAAACTAACATAGACGAATGTTCACCACAGCCATGTAGACATGACGGTACATGTTTGGATGAAATTAATGGTTTTAGGTGTCAATGTGTTCCAGGATTCACAGGGAATGAATGTCAAACTAACATAGACGAATGTTCAACACAGCCATGTAGACATGGCGGTACATGTTTGGATGAAGTTAATGGGTTTAGGTGTCAATGTGTTCCAGGATTGACAGGGAATGAATGTCAAACTAACATAGACGAATGTTCACCAAATCCATGCATAAATAATGGGACATGTCTGGATGAAGTTAATGCGTTTAGGTGTCAATGTGTTCCAGGATTCACAGGGAATGAATGTCAAATTAACATAGACGAATGTTCACAAAATCCGTGCATAAATAATGGGACATGTCTGGATGAAGTTAATGGGTTTAGGTGTCAATGTGTTCCAGGATTCACAGGGAATGAATGTCAAACTAACATAGACGAATGCTCACAAAACCCGTGCATAAATAATGGGACATGTCTGGATGAAGTTAATGGGTTTAGGTGTCAATGTGTTCCAGGATTCACAGGGAATGAATGTCAAACTAACATAGACGAATGTTCACCACAGCTGTGTAGACATGGCGGTACCTGTTTGGATGAAGTTAATGGTTTTAGGTGTCAATGTGTTTCAGGATTCAGAGGAAATGAATGTCAAACTGACATAGACGAATGTTCACCACAGCCATGTAGACATGGCGGTACATGTTTGGATGAAATTAATGGGTTTAGTTGTCAATGTGTTCCAGGATTCACAGGGAATGAATGTCAAACTAACATAGACGAATGTTCAGCAAATCCGTGCATAAATAATGGGACATGTCTGGATGAAATTGAATGGGTTTAGGTTGTCAATGTGTTCCAGGATTCACAGGGAATGAATGTCAAACTAACATAGACGAATGTTCACCACAGCTGTGCATAGACATGGCGGTACCTGTCTGGATGAAGTTAATGGGTTTAGGTTGTCAATGTGTTCCAGGATTCACAGGGAAATGAATGTCAAACTAACATAGACGAATGTTCACCACAGGCCATGTAGACATGGCGGTACATGTTTGGATGAAATTAATGGTTTTAGGTGTCAATGTGTTCCAGGATTCACAGGGAATGAATGTCAAACTAACATAGACGAATGTTCACCACAGCTGTGTAGACATGGCGGTACCTGTTTGGATGAAATTAATGGTTTTAGGTGTCAATGTGTTTCAGGATTCACAGGAAATGAATGTCAAACTGACATAGACGAATGTTCACCACAGCCATGTAGACATGGCGGTACATGTTTGGATGAAATTAATGGGTTTAGTTGTCAATGTGTTCCAGGATTCACAGGGAATGAATGTCAAACTAACATAGACGAATGTTCACCAAATCCGTGCATAAATAATGGGACATGTCTGGATGAAGTGAATGGGTTTAGGTGTCAATGTGTTCCAGGATTCACAGGGAATGAATGTCAAACTAACATAGACGAATGTTCACCACAGCTGTGTAGACATGGCGGTACCTGTCTGGATGAATTTAATGGGTTTAGGTGTCAATGTGTTCTAGGATTCACAGGGAATGAATGTCAAACTAACATAGACGAATGTTCACCACGGCCATGTAGACATGACGGTACATGTTTGGATGAAATTAATGGTTTTAGGTGTCAATGTGTTCCAGGATTCACAGGGAATGAATGTCAAACTAACATAGACGAATGCTCACAAAACCCGTGCATAAATAATGGGACATGTCTGGATGAAGTTAATGGGTTTAGGTGTCAATGTGTTCCAGGATTCACAGGGAATGAATGTCAAACTAACATAGACGAATGTTCAACACAGCCATGTAGACATGGCGGTACATGTTTGGATGAAGTTAATGGGTTTAGGTGTCAATGTGTTCCAGGATTCACAGGGAATGAATGTCAAACTAACATAGACGAATGTTCACCAAATCCGTGCATAAATAATGGGACATGTCTGGATGAAGTTAATGCGTTTAGGTGTCAATGTGTTCCAGGATTCACAGGGAATGAATGTCAAACTAACATAGACGAATGTTCACAAAATCCGTGCATAAATAATGGGAGATGTCTGGATGAAGTTAATGGGTTTAGGTGTCAATGTGTTCCAGGATTCACAGGGAATGAATGTCAAACTAACATAGACGAATGTTCACCACAGCCATGTAGACATGACGGTACATGTTTGGATGAAATTAATGGTTTTAGGTGTCAATGTGTTCCAGGATTCACAGGGAATGAATGTCAAACTAACATAGACGAATGCTCACAAAACCCGTGCATAAATAATGGGACATGTCTGGATGAAGTTAATGGGTTTAATTGTCAATGTGTTCCAGGATTCACAGGAAATGAATGTCAAACTAACATAGACGAATGTTCACCACAGCTGTGTAGACATGGCGGTACCTGTTTGGATGAAATTAATGGTTTTAGGTGTCAATGTGTTTCAGGATTCACAGGAAATGAATGTCAAACTAACATGGACGAATGTTCAACACAGCCATGTAGACATGGCGGTACATGTTTGGATGAAATTAATGGGTTTAGTTGTCGATGTGTTCAAGGATTCACAGGAAATGAATGCCAAACTAACATAGACGAATGTTCACAAAACCCGTGCATAAATAATGGGACATGTCTGGATGAAGTTAATGGGTTTAGGTGTCAATGTGTTCCAGGATTCACAGGGAATGAATGTCAAAATAACATAGACGAATGTTCACCAAATCCGTGCATAAATAATGGGACATGTCTGGATGAAGTTAATGGGTTTAGGTGTCAATGTGTTCCAGGATTCACAGGGAATGAATGTCAAACTAACATAGACGAATGTTCACCAAATCCGTGCATAAATAATGGAACATGTCTGGATGAAGTTAATGGGTTTAGTTGTCAATGTGTTCCAGGATTCACAGGGAATGAATGTCAAACTAACATAGACGAATGTTCACCAAATCCGTGCATAAATAATGGGACATGTCTGGATGAAGTGAATGGGTTTAGGTGTCAATGTGTTCCAGGATTCACAGGGAATGAATGTCAAACTAACATAGACGAATGTTCACCAAATCCGTGCATAAATAATGGGACATGTCTGGATCAAGTTAATGGGTTTAGGTGTCAATGTGTTCCAGGATTCACAGGGAATGAATGTCAAACTAACATAGACGAATGTTCAACACAGCCATGTAGACATGGCGGTACATGTTTGGATGAAGTTAATGGGTTTAGGTGTCAATGTGTTCCAGGATTCACAGGGAATGAATGTCAAACTAACATAGACGAATGTTCACCAAATCCGTGCATAAATAATGGGACATGTCTGGATGAAGTTAATGCGTTTAGGTGTCAATGTGTTCCAGGATTCACAGGGAATGAATGTCAAACTAACATAGACGAATGTTCACAAAATCCGTGCATAAATAATGGGAGATGTCTGGATGAAGTTAATGGGTTTAGGTGTCAATGTGTTCCAGGATTCACAGGGAATGAATGTCAAACTAACATAGACGAATGTTCACCACAGCCATGTAGACATGACGGTACATGTTTGGATGAAATTAATGGTTTTAGGTGTCAATGTGTTCCAGGATTCACAGGGAATGAATGTCAAACTAACATAGACGAATGCTCACAAAACCCGTGCATAAATAATGGGACATGTCTGGATGAAGTTAATGGGTTTAATTGTCAATGTGTTCCAGGATTCACAGGAAATGAATGTCAAACTAACATAGACGAATGTTCACCACAGCTGTGTAGACATGGCGGTACCTGTTTGGATGAAATTAATGGTTTTAGGTGTCAATGTGTTTCAGGATTCACAGGAAATGAATGTCAAACTAACATGGACGAATGTTCAACACAGCCATGTAGACATGGCGGTACATGTTTGGATGAAATTAATGGGTTTAGTTGTCGATGTGTTCAAGGATTCACAGGAAATGAATGCCAAACTAACATAGACGAATGTCCACAAAACCCGTGCATAAATAATGGGACATGTCTGGATGAAGTTAATGGGTTTAGGTGTCAATGTGTTCCAGGATTCACAGGGAATGAATGTCAAAATAACATAGACGAATGTTCACCAAATCCGTGCATAAATAATGGGACATGTCTGGATGAAGTTAATGGGTTTAGGTGTCAATGTGTTCCAGGATTCACAGGGAATGAATGTCAAACTAACATAGACGAATGTTCACCAAATCCGTGCATAAATAATGGAACATGTCTGGATGAAGTTAATGGATTTAGGTGTCAATGTGTTCCAGGATTCACAGGGAATGAATGTCAAACTAACATAGACGAATGTTCACAAAACCCGTGCATAAATAATGGGACATGTCTGGATGAAGTTAATGGGTTTACTTGTCAATGTGTTCCAGGATTCACAGGAAATGAATGTCAAACAAACATAGACGAATGTTCACCACAGCTGTGTAGACATGGCGGTACCTGTCTGGATGAAGTGAATGGGTTTATGTGTCAATGTGTTCCAGGATTCACAGGGAATGAATGTCAAACTAACATAGACGAATGTTCACCAAATCCGTGCATAAATAATGGGACATGTCTGGATGAAGTTAATGGGTTTAGGTGTCAATGTGTTCCAGGATTCACAGGGAATGAATGTCAAACTAACATAGACGAATGTTCAACACAGCCATGTAGACATGGCGGTACATGTTTGGATGAATTTAATGGGTTTAGTTGTCGATGTGTTCAAGGATTCACAGGAAATGAATGTCAAACTAATATAGACGAATGTTCACAAAACCCGTGCATAAATAATGGGACATGTCTGGATAAAGTTAATGGGTTTAGGTGTCAATGTGTTCCAGGATTCACAGGGAATGAATGTCAAACTAACATAGACGAATGTTCACCAAATCCGTGCATAAATAATGGGACATGTCTGGATGAAGTTAATGGGT
The DNA here is from genome assembly GCA_034401795.1 of Chaetoderma sp. LZ-2023a. NCBI lineage: Eukaryota > Metazoa > Mollusca > Caudofoveata > Chaetodermatida > Chaetodermatidae > Chaetoderma > Chaetoderma sp. LZ-2023a. The sequence goes on along the minus strand of CM067360.1, from coordinate 94,594,939 downwards.
TTAGGTGTCAATGTGTTCCAGGATTCACAGGGAATGAATGTCAAACTAACATAGACGAATGTTCACAAAATCCGTGCATAAATAATGGGACATGTCTGGATGAAGTTAATGGGTTTAGGTGTCAATGTGTTCCAGGATTCACAGGGAATGAATGTCAAACTAACATAGACGAATGTTCACCACAGCCATGTAGACATGACGGTACATGTTTGGATGAAATTAATGGTTTTAGGTGTCAATGTGTTCCAGGATTCACAGGGAATGAATGTCAAACTAACATAGACGAATGTTCACAAAACCCGTGCATAAATAATGGGACATGTCTGGATGAAGTTAATGGGTTTAATTGTCAATGTGTTCCAGGATTCACAGGAAATGAATGTCAAACTAACATAGACGAATGTTCACCACAGCTGTGTAGACATGGCGGTACCTGTTTGGATGAAATTAATGGTTTTAGGTGTCAATGTGTTTCAGGATTCACAGGAAATGAATGTCAAACTAACATAGACGAATGTTCAACACAGCCATGTAGACATGGCGGTACATGTTTGGATGAAATTAATGGGTTTAGTTGTCGATGTGTTCAAGGATTCACAGGAAATGAATGCCAAACTAACATAGACGAATGTTCACCAAATCCGTGCATAAATAATGGGACATGTCTGGATGAAGTTAATGGGTTTAGATGTCAATGTGTTCCAGGATTCACAGGGAATGAATGTCAAACTAACATAGACGAATGTTCACCAAATCCGTGCATGAATAATGGGACATGTCTGGATGAAGTTAATGGGTTTGGTTGTCAATGTGTTCCAGGATTCACAGGAAATGAATGTCAAACTAACATGGACGAATGTTCACCACAGCCGTGTAGACATGGCGGTACCTGTCTGGATGAAGTTAATGGGTTTAGTTGTCAATGTGTTCAAGGATTCACAGGAAATGACTGCCAAACTAACATAGACGAATGTTCACCACAGCTGTGTAGACATGGCGGTACATGTTTGGATGAAATTAATGGTTTTAGGTGTCAATGTGTTCCTGGATTCACAGGAAATGAATGTCAAACTAACATAGACGAATGTTCACCACAGCCATGTAGACATGGCGGTACATGTTCGGATGAAATTAATGGGTTTAGTTGTCAATGTGTTCAAGGATTCACAGGAAATGAATGTCAAACTAACATAAACGAATGTTCACAAAATCCGTGCATAAATAATGGGACATGTCTGGACGAAGTTGACGGGTTTGGATGTCAATGTGTTCCAGGATTCACAGGGAATGAATGCCAAACTAACATTGATGAATGTTCACCAAATCCGTGCATAAATAATGGGACATGTCTGGATGAAGTTAATGGGTTTAGGTGTCAATGTCTTCAAGGATTCACAGGAAATGAATGCCAAACTAACATAGACGAATGTTCACCAAATCCGTGTATGAATGGCGGTACATGTTTGGATGAAGTTAATGGATTTAACTGTCAATGTGTTCCTGGATTCACAGGAAATTCTTGTCAAACTAATATAGACGAATGTTCAGCAAATCCTTGTGGTAATGGTGGAACATGTCTGGATCTGATTTCCAATTTCAGCTGTCAATGTATTCCGGGATACACAGGACGGCGATGTGAAACAATCGCGGATAAATGTTTGGTAGATACGTGTAGGAATGGCGGAACATGTCAGAGTTTGCTGAATGGTACATTGTGTTATTGTTCAGTGGGGTTTACAGGAGAGACATGTGACATGGATTTCATTGACGAAACCCCTAGCCCATATATGGGTGTTAATGCGATTGCTGGTCTTTCAGGAGCTTGTTTTATTCTTTTCATTACCATCATTGGTTTGACAATGTTATTTTTAAAGATTTGCCGAACTAACTCACATTCTGAAGTTGATTATTCTGATGGTCTTGATGTTGAGTCAGATAAACTGAATCATTCACGTGACTTTCATGAACGTGCAGAGTCTAATCTCTATGAAAATGAAACGCAGTGCACAGACTTGTGATCTACAGTTGACATCGCCTACATAATAAATTAAATGGACTCTCTTCGGACTTTAGCGGTTTGACACTCAAAAACGACTTCTGTAATGGACTTGAGATATGCCCATTTGCAGATCAAGGGTAGATTATTTTTGAAAATTTACCACTGTAATGACAGGCTCAATAACCGAGCCAGTCATTCAGTAAAAGATTTTCAAATATAATTTCCTCGTGTTCGGCATATGGATATTTTCTATGGGAAAATTGAAATGTTCTTCAATAGATTTGACAGTTAAAGGTTTGACGTCTATTTTAGAGCCAGCACGCCACAAAGTGGCTCCGCATCCGATAAAGAACGTCTATGAAAGTATGCACTAAATGGTGCAATTCGTGAATTATGCGACGTGCATACAAATGACTTTTGTTTTCTTCCGATGATATCATTTTGAAACATGAATTCATAGAATCTCAATTACAATGTAACTAGTCAGGTAGACTGTCCAGAGCCGGATTAAGTAAGACAAGTGGCTACTGCCTTGGGGCCCCAGCAAATATGGGGCCACAAATGAAAAAAACCTTATCCCATAGTACCCTTTTGAAAGTGTATCCCTCGTATTTCATTTTTACCGTCATGATATACGTAAGCTGCTGAATATTTTGAAACCAGGTTGACTGGAGACTGGTCTTTCTTTCGAATGTGTTTCAAGATATTCAAAAGTATTTACGTAATGAATGTATTATAGTAGTAGTAGTAGTAGGAGTAGTAGTAGTAGTAGTAGTAGTAGTAGTAGTAGTAGTAGTAGTAGTAGTAGTAGTAGTAGTAGTAGTAGTAGTAGTAATAGTTGTAGTAGTAGTAGTAGTAGTAGTAGTAGTAGTAGTAGTAGTAGTAGTAGTAGTAGTAGTAGTAGTAGTAGTAGTAGTAGTAGTAGTAGTAGTAGTAGTAGTTCCCTCTTGACCCACCTGATAAGGGGCCCCCAAAACTAATTAGCCCGGGGACACAAATAGGCTTAATCTGGCTCTGAATCTAATGAATAGTTTGAAAATAATTTAACAGGAATATGTTGCCGCGATAGGCAGCACAGCTCACTTAATTTCAAAATATTCAACAGTGCGTTAATTAAATTCTAAATCATGTTTCGAATTCGTTCCTTTGGGTACAGAGTTGTAATTAAAATATAAACTCGTTTCCACGAGAATAATAAAAAAACGATTATATCAATATTTGAGTTCATATTTCAGTTACTATTCATGTCCCGAAAACGCCCGTTCCTGAGCTGGTACTTGACCAAGACCGGGCCGCCATAGCCCGGCATTGGCCCAGTACTGGTCCGGTAAACTACGTTTTCAGGGTACTGGCAATACGTTAGACCTACTTCCTAATCTTTGTTCGAATCTTACTTTTGGACACGCTTCATTCCCCTTCAAAGGCAGCCGTCAAAAAGAATGTCGTGCCCGACTGTTTATCGCGTGAAAATTTCGCTTAGCATTAGTTATTTCATTATAAGCTGTGCTGTAGTCTAACTACAAGACACCTGTTCACCGGAACAAAACATCGAATGTAAAATTGTATAGGATTAATAATAATAATAATAATAATAATAATAATAATAATAATAATAATAATAACATGGTAATATATAATAGATGAGCTCGCCCCCCCCCCCATCCCTCTCCCACCCTCCATCCCTTTATGTTCATGAATCTAATTATCCTGTTGTATCCTACATGTACCTATATACTGTTCAGATAATCTCACGTAATATATGTCTGTTTATGATACATCATATTATATACGTCAAACTATATTTTGCAATTAATGTTTATATATTAGTAGTCCACCACTTCACAGGCTTTCCTTTGGTGGACTGCCTGTTGTAATTTCTGATAATGACGAGTAAATATGAAAATTAATAATCTTGACTCTTGAAGTCTTAGTATATGTTTGAGAAATCAATCGATATGTAGACCCCATCTGCTATTCACGTATCTGACGTCAAAATCAAAGTACTTCACTTGGTATTTGGCGTTCATTCAAATGATTTAGGAACGACACGACACAGCAAAACACAATCAAAGCATTGCCGTATTCAACTAGTTGAGGATTCTAGTACTGGTTTAGCATTTATCGCCTTGACCATTTACTGTATACCATGTTATGTACGTATACTATTTGGCATGCGTGTGTACGCATGCAATCGACCGTTCCAAGTTTATCCATCCATCATATGACTAATAATCAACTACGTGGCGTGTGGGATGTAGGATGATGTCATAATCCTGACATCATGACTGATTCAAAATAGTCCGTCTTTATCCGACACGGTGTACGAATTGTATGTCTTTGCTATTTAATAAAGATGCGGTTGAATATTTCGAAACTAATTTGACTAATTTCAAACTATTCAACAGCTTACCTGTATAGGTTCCTTGAAATTAAGTCAGCGAGTTCAAAGATCGATCGATCCCAACATGAGCGTGGGGTGGGTGGAGCTTAGCTAGAGGTGGATGGGGCATAGCACATACAAATGATACAATACGGTAAATTATAGATATAGAATTGCCGAGATATTGCCAGCCACACTCAAAATTATCCCGCTTCCTTGACTTGTGTCCCTTAAAGCGAATATCCAATCTCTCGGTGGTGTTGCTTGGTTAGAATGATAGAATATGGGCGAGTACTGACATTGCTTGCCTCACGTGCTTAAATCTATTTTCAGGAAAACTAATTATTGCTCCCTTTTAAATTGTTCACGGAAAGGCCTGTATGTGCGTGCGTGCGTACTTACGTGTGCGTGCGTGTTTGAATCCAACAAAACACCTACCTGCAACTCTATATTCCATTTTCTTCTTCTTCTTGTCGTTCGCTGATCATACCGCCAGTCCTGTAAGTGACTATCGACATGATCGTAAGCGTTAAGCGCGTGGATCCATGGTTTATTAGAGTGCGCAGTGCGGCCTGGAACCTCCGTCTTCAGCGCTCGAGGTTTCTGTCAGGGTTACCTCACCCTTACCTCCTTTAGTCGCCTCTTACGACACGCAGAGGATACGGAAGGTGTATTCTAAGCCCCACCTACAGGGCATACCTATATTCCATTGTGTATAGTGGTTCTTGTGTGAAACTCTTTGTACAGAGAATTACTAATCAGAAAACCATTTGTCAACTTGTGAGATGAAATAAATTGGAGGGTTGACTTTTGGTAACCCGCCACTAAGGGAAATACTCACCTGTTTCCATGGTAACCCAATGAAAATCTAATAGCGCTTACTGAAGCGCCTAATTCTCTTAGTCTTGAAGATAGAAACATGAAATAAATATCAAAATGATCGCGTTTGATCACTCAGCATTATGCTAATTGTTCCTTGTTTATTTTTTTCTTTTGTATCCCATATTTGGTATTAATTTGTCAATGTGTGCACCAGAATATGAGATATATCCATATAGCGATTATTATAAATTCCATTAGCTATATCTTCAGAGAGCTACTTGTGTGACTATATTCATCCATGTACTGGGTATTATTTTGGAATGTACTCAATGTGTTTAGGACTGTTACACACGATTTTACTGCGGATGTAGCGTAGCTTGTACAAATTATGCCATTATGGCAGGCGTATTCTCTGACTCCATATACAATATTTGCATTTGCCCACAAATTATGCACTTATTACAAAAATCTAAGGAATGGCATTGGCCATACCCCTAACATATTTTATGTATTTCCCTTACAATGGAGCAAATTCGATGGCGTTTATTCTTCCCAATGTGATGTGTGATATTTGAGAAGACTCAAGGAAGCTGTTAAAGAAAAGGGCCGAAAAAAGAACAAGCAGATTCTCTCTCTCGCTCTCTTTTCCAAATTAGTTTCAATATATTCAACATTATGGTTATTACATCAATTCTTATCGATACGACTACTCAATAACCAAAAAGAGGCAAATTATGAATTTCACAAAAATAAAATATGTAAACACAAATCTGATGGTCGCCTGGATTCCCGTTTCTCCGAGAAACCAGAGTATTCGTTACTCAGCGACGGCTGGCGATTGATTCATCCCTGGTCTTGTATAAACAAACAAATGTATTACGCAACGTATTTGTCTGATGCCCCGATAGAATTTTTTTTTTGCGGTTTCAGTCCTCCCAGACCGTACCTCTTTGATGTGTCCGATCGCCTACCGCCGTTGCGCTATATATTACCCTGGTAATCGTATTATTAGTGAAATTGCGCTAACAATACTAGGGAAATTGAAGTAATAGTAAGGCGTTTACCTTTCTGATGTGACGGGTTGGCTATTGTTGGCTTTATTAACGCGGGACTATGGCAACAACATGGCGGATATGACTGTGTGACTCTTACGTAATATGACGCCATAATCAGCTAAGTGGCGTGTATGATGACGTCATAATCACTACGTCATAAATAATACTATTTGGCCCGTCTTTAACTCTTAATAGTCTGACACGTGTACGAATGGACCTTTCCAGTTTTAGCTATGCCCCGCCCACCACTAGCCAACCTCCACCCACACTTCGCTCGTGTTGGGATCGATCGATCTCTGAACTCCCTGACTATCCATTTCCAGAAAACTATAGAGATAAGCTGTTGAATATTTTGAAACTAATTTGACTGAGTGCTATTGCTGCCTGTGGTAGCAACAGCGCCCTGTCAAAGTTGTTTCAAAATATTCAACAGAATGTTTCTTAAATTGCAAAGACATACAATTCGTACAACGTCTACGACTATTAAGCTTTAAAGACCGTTTTAATGGAATCACTCATGCGTCGTGATTATGACGTCAGCATACACGTCGTGTAGTTGCTTATGACGTCATATGCTTGAGTGAGGAAATGGATTCATGAATTGTATGTCTCTACAATTTAATAAACATGCTGTTGGATGTTTTGAAACTAATTTGCCTGGACGCCCAGTCAAATTAGTTCCAAAATATTCAATAGCTTACCAGTAAAAGTTTCTGGAAATTGATAGTCAGAGAGTTCAGAGATCGATCGATCGCAACACGAGAGAGGTGTGGGTGGAGCTTAGCTAGAGATGGGCGGGGCATAGCTAAAAAGGAAAGGACCATTCCCACTGATATAACAGTATTGAACAGATAAACGCATTGTGGATGTAGAACTGTTAGATAGATGAAGGAACAGACATATATACAGCACATCTATTTTTAATTTCCAATATTAAAATGTTGCTTGGTTAATGACGCCGTTACACGCCTCTGTGGCTATTGAGTATTAAGCGTTAATTACTCAGGTATTATGTATATTGATTCGTAACGGTCTGTCCAGCAGTTAAATGAAGCATTGACAGTTAATCTACGCACCGCGCTATTGCTGGGTTTTTTTGCTGACGACAATTTCCAGGGGGGTTATTGGTGGACCTGCAAAATATTTTGAAAATAAATTGAGTGAAATTTGTTGATGGCGTAGCAGACAAATTGTTTTCAAAAATATTCAGCAAACAAAGAGTTTTTGGCCATTGCAATTTTTGTATGGTGGTGGCTTTCAAGTAGATTAGTTTCAGCTTCCGTGGCTACGAGAAATAATTGCATTGAATAAATAATGAGGATACATATTTTGCCATGCTTATCGACCCTTGTATCTTTCACAATTAGAAAATATTAATTTCTAATGTCATTCAACAGGATGCGTGTTTAATTAATAATCACACTTTTTGAAGCCTTCTTTTTACACAATAAAACAGTGACGAGATGCTTTGTGCCCTTATGCTATGTTGGGAATTATGGTCTAGACGACAGAATTGAGACACATTGGCGAGTCATGTCTCGAAATGGATTACTTTGTTGCTTGAAATTGAAGACAATATGCAAATCAACTATCAACGCAATAACGGTCGCACATTTAATAGTTGATTCATTCAATTATGCGGATTGCTCTGTCACAAAACCGGGTAATTTGACTAGGGTTATGTTTGATCTATTGAAACCGATGTACTATTCTAATCACAGTATCGTCGTCATCACCGTCAACCTGTACATGTATAGCACAGCTGGACGCTATTGTTATACAGGGGGGTGTCGTGACATGTTTCATCCAAGGTTGAACTCAGTCTGCTATTTGAACATCATGGAGTACATGTTTGACGCGGTCGCTCCTGTATTATTTGTCGAAAATGGTTATTTCCCCTCGCCCCGTATGGGAAAGATGGGATTGGACTCGGGTCTGTGCGTGCGTGCGCGCGTGCATGCGTGCGTATGTGTGTGCGTGCGTGCGTGCGTGCGAGCGAGCGTGCGTGCGTGCGTGCGCGCGCGCGTGCGTGTGTGAGTGCACCTGTGCGTGCGCCCGCACATGTATCTAAAAATCCATTTTGGCTCAAGGAATGTATTTCCGTGCATGAGGATTTCCGGACTTTGTCCATGATGCAGATAAAAGAGCCCGGATCCCAATCAGATCAAATGCTGGATCTATACATATCTTAGAAACTGCTGGTCCGATTCTGTTCAAATCTTAACATAAAAAATGTGCGGCCATACACTATGATTCCACAACTCTTAGTGTGATCCGAATAAATCCGGAAAAACCCGAAATAAATAAAAATAGTCGCATAAGTCGCTACTGGAAAATACGACAAACTGTCAGTGGTCGACGGCTCCCAGACTATTACGTCAACTAAATACTGATGGAGTTTCCTAAGCGTTTGGTGATTTTCGAGATAACTACTAGAGTGAAATCAAGAGAAATTCTCTTCATATAATAGGTATGAAACTAAGTATAGTAGCCTAACTTTTACGGATTTTCAGTTAAAAAAAACAGAGAGTATATCAGATGCGCATGAATCATTTGCTATTTTGGCACAATAGAGGAATTCAATCTGGCAGTCAAGTGAATGGCGTCATAATCACATACGTCACAGGTAGGTTGATGTCACAATTGAAAAACTTCAGGAACGGCGTATCTAAGTCAGTCATGGACTCATAATAGTCTGCCATGTGTACGAATTGTATGACTTAATATACTACTTAATTCATTCTGTTGAATATGCTGAGGGCAGCAACAGCACCCAGTCAAAATATTTTCAAAATATTCAGCAGTCTACCTATACTAGTTTTATCTAAATTGAGATTCACGTTCGATAGATCCCAACATGGGCAAAATTAGTCCGGTTCTGCTCTGAATCAAACACACACCTTTGACAGATATTTGGACAGACTGACGCCCTGTCAGAGCAGACTCGGACTAGGGCAAAACGCGGGTGGAGCTCAACTAGAGATGGGCTAACAGCTAACAGCGGATTGTTCTATTGGCTAACTTCTGTGACAGAATCAAGATAGACTACATATGCCTGTTGACATTAATAGGCCTTTCCAGTTTTAGCTATGCCCTGCCCATATCTAGTTAGCTAAGCTCCACCCACACCACGCTCGTGTTGAGATCTATCTCTGAACTCCTTGACTATCAAGTTCCAGAAAACTATGCGGGTAATCTGTTGAATATTTTGAAAATAATTTGATTGGGTGCTATAGGCAGCAACAGTGGCCCGTCAAATTAGTTTCAAAATATTCAGCAGCATGTTTATTAAAACGCAAAAAGATACAATTTGTACAACGTGTCGGACTATTAAGCGTTAAAGACGGACTATTTCGAATCATTCATGACGTCATGATTATGTATGTATGTATGTATGTCGGATTTATATAGCGCCAATTCCAAACTGAATTGCTCAAAAGCGCTTTACAAAATTTAGAATGCTCTTTGGAAAAGATATGTTTTTAGTAGTGATTTAAATGAGTCAATTTTAGAGCAGTTTCTAATTTCAGGTGGAAGAGAGTTCCAGAATCGCGGACCGGCTCGAGAAAATGCACCATCTCCAGTAGTTAAGTTTGATTTTGGTATGGTACATAGTAATTGTGTGCTAGACCTAAGAGACCTTGGTGCTGCTCTTTGCTGGATTACGGATTTTAAGTACGGTGGGGCCAGATCATGTAGGCACTTGAATACCAACATAGCCACCTTGTACCATATACGTTGTCTTATAGGCAACCAGTGCGGCTCCAATAGGACAGGTGTGATATGATCGAATTATGGCGTCAGCTGCTACGTCACTTAGTTGATTATGACGTCATATGAATGATGGATAAACTGGAACGGTGAATTACTATCATGTATGAAGCAGGTCTTATTAAAGAACGTGGCGGTCAGCCTTCATCGAATCTGACAATTCGACCGACATCTACATTGCTATCCATAACGGTAACTCAGCTAACATCGTCATCGGGATTCTGGTAAGCGTCATGGGTTAGAGACACGCCGAACCAGGTTTGTTATGGCTAAACCAAATTATGTCTCATGTTGTGAATAGACACATCAGATGGTAATTTAACTCTCTGGCTGCCAGCAATCCCCCAGACTCTAATGTCAGTGGCAATAACTCTGGACCGGCTGAATATTTCGAAAACTATTTGACCGACAGTTGTTGGTGGCATATCCACCAGCACCTTTCAGTCAAATTGTTTACAAAATATTCGGCATTTTCAGATATAACCACATGGAAAAGGCAGTCTGCAGAAATTCAACAGGGGGGCGGGGGGGGGGGGGCTGTTAATGTCTCATAAGCCACGTAGACACCGCGTGTGACGACATATCAGACACATCAGGTCCCACGTATACTCAGTAACAGGGCGTGTAATGTCATACTTATATAATGACCCTAAACGTAATATAGACAATGCTATGATACTACATTCAGGAAAATCACTCCCGGTAATGAAAATCCCACCTGAATAGATCTGAGTGCAAGGCCTGCATTAAAACGTGTGACGTAGATGGACTATGCTTGGCTAGCGATGCCATACACCGTGTACAATTTATCAAGCATCCATCCAACGTTAGTGGGAACATCATTATTACTATTAATTAATCAGTACAACAAGCTCGTGTATTTCGGAGAACTAGCGGCACCGTCAATATAGGAAGTCGGTGAGTATTTCGACAAGAACTTACTGTGTTATAGTTGCACTGGGTGGTCAGACATGGCGTAACGAAGGCGGCTAAACCAACCTCTGTCTTGGTTGTGAGGAATGACAATTTGCATGCCAAGAAAAGCCGATTTTTTAAAGGATTACCACTTAAAGGACTGGCTCGTTAACCGAGCCAGTCATTTCACCCGTAATCTTTTAAATAATCGGCCTCTCTTGGCATGTAAATTGTAAATGGATAATCAATAGACTAATATTTCGGTTTTTAAAAACAAAATGTAGCCATTAACGGAATAATGAAGGTGTTGCTGCTGCTACTTCTGTTGTCGGGTGACATAAGATGGGCCATCTGTGCACCATCTGTAAATGGAGTTGGGGACGAAAATGCAGGAGCAATGTCACCCACACAAGCGTTAGTGACAGAAGTGTCTTATTCCGAAACACACCTGCCAGAACCACTAGAAATGTTTGATTTTTGGACAGTTCACGTGCTAAAAATGCTGCCTCATTCATATGTCAGTCTAAGAACATTTCTCGAAGAATTGGACTATGCCGTTTTGCCAGAGTACGATTACGGAGAGTTTGCTAAACAGACTCAAGACTATTTTTGCGGTTGGAAGAAATTTTGCAATAAAAATATTTCCCAAATAGTGTTATCAGCGTGTTTCATTGAGTGTCTAGAATGCAGTTGTGAAGAAGATTGCTTTGTATATAATACATGTTGTTTAGATAAATACGTTACTGCGACAGAAACAAAACAAATTGCCTGGCAAAAATATCAAGGAGACATGAACTGTTTTCCAAAGTCTTTTAAGACCAAGAACAACGTAGGATACGAGTTTCTGATAACCACATGCCCCACCCACGTGTCAGAATCTGGTGTATTACACGCATGCTTGAATCCATCGACATCGGCAGACGATCTAACTCCCGTGTTAGCAAAATCTTCTTCTATCTCCTACAGGAATAGGTTTTGCGCGCTATGTAACGGGATCGATGAAACTGATATTATTTCATGGCAGGTGAGATTTAGGTGTGAAGCGCCAAACGCCCTTAAAGGAATCCGCACTATGGCAGACTTCTGGACTCGCATAATGTCGCATCCTTTATGCGCGGTATGGGCGGATTTACCAAACGGCTACAAAGGTCACGAATGCTTCCAAAACGTAATTACGTCCTGCAACGTCACGGGCTACTGGAGACACCACGTTAAAGTGGATCTGGCACGATCCTGCGCTGAGCATGGATACCTGCCCGTTCTGCCCTACTTTGCCAACTTTCCGTAAGTACTTAATGGAGGAATCCAGTTTTAGTTATGCTCTGTCCATGTCTAGCTATACCCTCTACCCACGCTTTGCCCGCGTTGGGATCGATTGATCCCTGCACTCCCATAATCTTGCTATTCAGAAAACAATACAGTTATGCTGCTGAATATTTTGAAAATAATTTGACTGGAAAGGCAGCAACAGCGTCCAGTCAAATTACTTTCAAAATAATGACAGAATGTTTATTACAGCTTGCCGGATTATTACGCGTTTATGACGAGCTTAATCACGTTATTCATAACGTGATACATTATGACACCAGCCTACACGTGACATGTGATTATGACGTCAAATGATTGATCGATAAACTAGATTCATCCATTGAACGCTTTGAGAGAATCATTGTTTTATGTTTTTATCCATAAAATAAAGTCTCTACTTACTAGTTGAAAGATGTAATTTCACCCAAAGACCCGGAGCCAAACATGGCAGTAAGAATAGGTTAACTGGCTAGCCCTGTCCCACCTACCCCCACCAACAGCCATATTTTCAATGACCAGTCAGACAGTTTGGAGTAGATAGTCAGAAAAAGGCAAGGTCAGTAATATAATTGATATGCTGAGTCAATAAATGGTTTGTTTCTAAACAGCGATTTACCTCAGTTATCAGAAGAGAACAACCCTGCGAGAATATACGGTAAACTTTTTTACCCATAGAAACAAGAACTGACAAATTCTTTTAAAATATAGGCCTAATCAATGTTCTGTTGAATATTTTGAAAGTAATTTGACAGGAATCTATTGCTGTCTATAGAAACAATAGGTTCCGGTCACATTATCTTCAAAATATATAACATTTTTCCTGGATACGTGTCTTGAAATTAAGACAACGAAATCCTAGTGGTTAATGGGTTATAACAAATTCTTGGGGTGCATTTCCCGATTTGCCGGTGTTTGGCCACCCCCCCCCCCCTCTACTTCTAAAATTATTCTTACATCAACCCCCCCCCCCCCCACCCCCTCCTATCCCCACTCCACCTCACTCCCATCTCCCACCCGGCCAAACAAAGTTTCTCTCAGGTGCCTGTATATAATTTATATACCAATTTAATGACATTTGGTCAAGAAGAAATGCCCTTATTGAATGTCAGTTTACAGGGCAAAAGAAGAGAATTTTTTAATACTTACCACTGGAATGGCTGGCTCTGTTACCATTGGCTCTGGACAGTGTGGGTTATTGAGCTGATATTCGAATGACCACTCGAACCCCTGTCTAGAGCGTCCAGCGACCGCTCTACATCTGTAAATAAGCACACATTTGTGCAATAGTGACGTCATCTGCATTTCGAAGAGTTATTAAATGGTCACCATGACGCACATCTTGGAGGCCCGAAAGGCAACCTTCCACCCATGTCTGGCCAATGTATCTCCAGTAGAAACAGAGTTCTTGAGAAATTAGTATACAAAATATTGATTTTCTTATATCTGGGCACTGTGGCCTTGATCTTTGACCTTTTAACCCCCAAATAACACATATCTTCAGAACTCCATGGTCAACCATCTCCAGGTTTGATTACAGTGTACCAGAAACTCTGGAAGCTACAGCGCGAAATGAGCTTTTGTAATTAGCAGACTAACTAACTGACTAACAAAGAGAGATGCCGGTTTATTGAGCTGGCACCCGCAACTAAATCTGTGAATTCCGCTATGTACTTAATGAAAGTCAGACTCTCTCTAGGCAGGCACACTATGATGTAATGTATGAATTTTGGTAATTCTACCTTCTGGTGGTCCGGAGCTATGCTGTGAATAAAGAAACAAATAGACAACCAGACAGATAGACAGACAGGTGTCACCCACAACAATATTCATACTGGACTTTGGCGGCGTCATTACTAATGCGTTGCTCACCCTAAAATAAATGGTACTTCATTTTAGTGCAATCAAGTAATGGACCGTTCCATTTTAGCAATGCCCCGCCCACCTCTAGCTAAGCTCCACCCACACCTCGCTCGTGTTGGGATTGACCGATCTCCGAATGGCCTAACTATCAATTTCCTGAAAACTATACAGGTAAGCTGTTGAATATTTTGCAACTAATTTGACTGGGTGCTGTTGCTGCCTATGCCAACAGCATGTTTATTAAATAGTAAAGACATACAATTCATAAAACGCATAGGCCGTCTTCAAATATGCGTTCGTGACGTACTTATCTACATCATTCATGACGTCAGAATGACATCATTCAGTATGATGTTATTCTAGACATCGTTTGGTTGATTATGACGTCATATTGTGCATGGATAAAGTGGAAAGGCCCATATTGTCAATATATCTAGATAACAAATTCTATTGCTTGACAAAATGTATCTATTAATCTAAGTGTAATCTATTAATTTTGATTTTAACGAATTATTGAAGTGGTTTACTCCATTGGATGTTCTCCTATGGAACGGCGGAGCTGTTTTAATCAATCAATCAATCAATCAATCAATCAATCAATCAATCAATCAATCGATCAATCAATCGATCAATCAATCATTCATACAATCAATCAATCATTCATTCAATCAATCATGACACTATTAAGCAAGGCTATGCGTTAAGCGGAGTAAATCGATGGATCGACGCAACACAACACTACACATACACAGTTACATCACAGACAACATTTACATATGAAATTCATATACATTTACACAATTACATTACAGATATTATAGGCAATAGATATACACAACTGGGCTTATTATTATTATTATTATTATTATTATTATTATTATTATTATTAGGCCGATCTGGGATGTAATATACAAGAATATCTTCTGCGCACTCTGCAATGGTGTTGAATGGGGACAGAATGGCTGCACACACACAGTAGTAACACCGGGGATACTACAGAGTTCTCTACTAACATTGCTTGATTTCAGAAATCACGAAGAGAGCACAGCTCAAGCATATGTTGTAGAACAATGTAACGCAGATGAAATCTATAACCCTTTAACAGTGAGTAAAATCCAACTTACAATGTAATTTGTCGAACCTGACTTACTGAATTCAGTAGAATCTCACATTTGCGAACAAAGACGAATTTGAATTTGATGAATTGAAAGAATGATGGACGAGTTCAATGTGCATGCATTTTAATCTTTATTTGTTTAAAAGTTTTGTACTGCACTTTTTAATTTCAATTTAATGTGTAATTCTACCAGTTCATCATGTTTTTGGGGAGAGAGAGAGAGAGAGAGAGAGAGAGGGGAGGGAGGGAGGGAGGGAGCGAGGAGAGAAAGAAATAATATCGATCCCCCATTTAAAATGCCATCCTGCGCGATACAGAGTACAAATTGATAAAATGAAATCAAATAGAAGGCGGTGTTTTATTTGCCCAATTTAGACATACATATCCGAAAGAATTCATGACATGTTTCATGCATAATGCAGTGAGCTCAATCGTACTGGTCAATTAAATGATATTTGAATCATCATTTTAGGGGCGCCAAGTGTTTTTATTTTTACACATAGAATTTGTCTTAGTCTCAATGGCCATTGCATTATGGTTTTCAGATTTTGGAACTGGCCAGCGGTAGCTAGCAATTTAGTAAGAGACTGTTTGGGTCTTACAATTCTCCAACGAATATTCGATTGCCATAAGGAGAATGTATTACATCTCCAATGGAATATTTATCTCTGTTAAGTGGATAATGGGGTAGTATTTGAGCAGACGTCTGCCGATGAGCAACGTAAGCACTGTCCTAGAACAATTTGGCAATGCCTGGATTAAGTCGATGCCACAGTGATGTCATCTATTCTGGTGGGAGGTTCATTTTTTAGGATATGTTTTATGTTTAAGCAGAAATTTCGAGTGATACAGAAATCGTTGACACAACACAGAATTAGGTGGCAAATATGTTCGTGACAGAGGTGAGAAGTGTGTTGATTCTATGTCAATACTACCGATAGTTTGTTTAGCACTTCTCCATGATTGCAAATCTTCATTTTCAAGTCACGAAGAGAGGATCATCTCTTTGAATGAATGGAAGAATGTAAGATTGTGTTTCCAATTGTTTGGAAGGAATGCAAATTTGACTGATACTGAATCATACATATCCAAACATGAAATTCAGTTTGGATGCTGACACGTTTGAGCTCAGAATCGAGGCAGTGTTATTCCAGGTTAACAAGTTAGACTGGACCATACGAGCCTTTCCGATAACAGAACGCCTAGAAACCTTAAAGAGAAATATGCCATGATAAAATAGTTGTTGTTGACTGTTCTTAATGATGCAAATATCCGTAATGAACAACATTCGCATAAATAGTTGATAGACATGAACTTACTAAGGGGGGGGGGGGCAGTTTGCTGGATAGCAGGAAACCTTCAAATGAATAGATTTTGTTAGTATCCAATGACCTTATAAAACATGCATCCGGGCAAAATTTCATACTCAAGGGGAAATGTAGATGACTTTGGAGCTACACGGAGCAGGCCCAGAGATATTCCTTCCAAATATCGTTAATTGGCTGTTTGTTGATCAAAGACCAATGCTGAAACGACGGTATTCCTTATTTAAATGGCATATGTGTGATACCAGCAGTTTGGAAATGACAGATATACACCAGATGCGTACCATGACCCACTCAGATAAAGAGATTATTTCAAAAGTTGGGTGCATGTAAACTGTTAAATCTGCTATTAAATTGTCATAAAGACCATCGAAAGATAGTTCTGCATGTTATACATTTTTCAAGTACCGTTATTTCCCTGCATGTATAACTTTCTTCATCATCCTTTGACAACAGACTCAGTTTAAACAATCGTCTTTAAACACAGGCATAGTTTCCCAATTGATAACATAAATAGGCCATTTGCCATTACTCTAAGCCCTTGGTGAATCCCAATATGATCTAAATCATTCTTATGTACCTCGTCCACACAATATCGTTTAGGGGGTGGGGGATCTTTCTGCTGGTCAACAAATTCGACATTGTACATATGTCTGCTAAGAATGCTTGCCAGCTTGTCTCATGTATTGCCAATTTCTGATTGCTTTAAATCTTGTCACTTCTGGAAGAGCAGAGTGGCAGTTGTCACATTCTTTGAGTTCTCCCACACGTGTATGCGTATTGGCAACTAACTACGGTTCAAGCATTGGCTACATGACACGCCATAGAGCTTCATATGCAATCATATATGCCTGAACAGTACTGTAGAATTATCCGCCAACTACTATTGACGCTGTGGTATTTGAGGTATACACCCCTGCTTCTTTGATCACATCATCCAGGCCAGTGGTTTTAATATGCTGGCCTATCGCTTTAAAAAAATGTATGACCTCACAGATTCCGCCCATTAGAATGACTACATTCTGGAATTCAGGATTATCCAATAACAGCTAAAGTGTTTTGTTGTATTGGAGCTGGTATGTTGTGAAACTGGTGTTTTCTGTCCAATGTTGTTTGAGACACATGCAAAGCCAGTGAATACAGTAATTGGTGAGGCATTTCTATGATTTGGAGCCTGGAGACTGTATAGCGATAGCATATCCAACTTTGTTAGCAGTGGATCGATAGCACTGATTACGGCATTACGTGACCCCAGAGAGGAACCGATGTCTACCCGTCAATATTATTTAATCATGGCAAAAACCATACCAAGTCACTTAGCGTTGACTTGACTTTTGTACTTCCACTTCTGTTTCAAAACACCTTTCACATCTATTCTATTTTCAAAATAGAGTACGTGTGGTGACATTTGCCCATGCAGCAAGTTAACTTGATTAATGGCATGAAATGCTTCCAGAACACCAGACACGATATGGCTTGGCCTCTGTATCTGCCGATCACTGGGTTCACGTAGGTGTACGTGACCTCGTTACTGTCCTACCATTTATGTGCAGTGAGGGATATTCTGAGGACATACATCATTTGAACAATGGATTAGGCAGTGGTGTATGATATTGTCATGGGTGTAGACATACCCGTTCCTTGCATACAGGTCGCGAAGGTTATAAGCTATATTGGCGTCTGTTCCCTGAATAGTGGCAATGCCAATGGTATTGTTAGCAGCATATGGAAGATCTATCAGGGCTTCTGATTGCGTAGCATCATGAACAGCAAGGTCTAGTGCAACGTGCATGCATGTTAGCTTCTGACCGTTTGATTCCACATATGCTGTAAACATTCCATTTGAATTCAACATCCATGTCCATACTTACCATGCACAACATATACACCGCCAAACAAGCTGCTCAACATGTCCTTGTCAAGTCCGTTACAGTTACTAGAATATTTTGGGAGTATCCATTATATTGTAACCGATACAGCTATACACTATATTGACACACACATAGTTCCTCTTTAATCCACTGTACTGTACTCATCGTGGGCTTACTGTATTTAGTCACATACACTGTAATAAAACTACACTTTGCTGATAATGAAATCTCCTGTTTGTTACTCTATTAGTTTGCCTCATAACCAAGTCATACTCAATTCCACGGTTATACTGACTTACACTAGAAATGTTCTTGTACGGTAAACAACTCAGTCATAGTCCAAGCTGACATACAAGCCACATATATCTCTAAAGGAACAACCCAGCTTATATGCACACATTTCCTATTGTATTGGCATTCGCTTAAAACTGTGCAAATCAGAAGGTTTTAACAGAGAGCTATCCACATACAATTAAGTTTTCTTCCAAATGGATTTACAAGGATACACTACAGCTTCTGGATTGTACCATTTTCGACTGTTCGGTATTGGGATCAGATTTAGTTGGCGTGATACTTGGCTGTTGTCATCATTGTTGAACACACCCAATTGCCACCCACTAGGGCTATAGATATATTTCGCCATCTTCGTCTACACTTGTTGGCCAACAACTAAACACGGCAACCTCTCATCCATACACATTGATTGCATCGTCGCTTCCAAGGACCTGCCCCTCTCTCTACAACCAGTTACAATATCACCACTAATTGCAATGACAGCATGTACCATTTCCTGGAGGAAGTTAGGCTGGCTAAGATCAATCATGACACCATACTCATCTTGTCACTCAGATAAAGACACTGAATTGTAAAGGTTTTGAGAGGGTGTTCACGATGATGAAGTGGAATTCACCAGTTCATCAACAGGATACATCAGAAGCCATGTTTTTGATAGAGAAATATTCGGACAGCGACTACTCCTAGAGTTTTCCTCAATTAACTTGAAACGGTACAGACGTCTAGCATGTGATGATCCGCATCTTCATCAGAATAGGAAATGCATGAGAGCAATATTCGGATACTGACTGCGTCTACAGTTTTGCCTCTATCATCTTGAAACTGGAAAAACGTCTAGCATGTCTTGACCCACATGTTGACGCAAAATATTTTTGGGTCCGTTGACCCGTCTTTTGAGAAAGTCCGGCATAAGCCCAATTTTTTGGAATCTAGATAATTCATATTTCTAGGTTCGTCAGAGGCTTGATATTTGGCATATACGTGGATACATTATACTACTATTTATTAATAAAAGAAAATTATTGGCGAACATGCTAACCTTTCAGAAAGCTGCATTTCCGTTCCCAACATGTCCAATAGGGAATGTATGGGAGCAATATTCAGTCGGCGATTGCTTCTAGGATTTTTTCTGGATCATCTTGAAACCTAACATATTTCTAAGATCTGTTGACCCGTAAGTTGACCCAAAAAATCATTCCGGTTCAGTGACCAGTTTTTGAGAAAATGCTGCATAAAAACAATTATTTGACATCATGAGAATTATTACTTCTGTCCCTGTCAGAGGGTTGACATTTTCGACATCCCTAGATACTAGAGGCTAGTATTGCTTACTAAAATATAATCGTTAGTGAACATATTAACATTTCTATTATTGCAAATTTGCAGACTAAACAATATGTCAATGATTTACTGATAGATTTGTGTAACGTAGACAAGTATGTCAATAGGGAATGTACTGGAAATTGATTTGATGATAAATGACCCAGTTTTGGAAATATCATATCTGAACTTGGTACAGTTCTAGTATGCACCAGGCATGTATAGATCCTCTGCAGAAATTGGATATAGTGTATGGTTCCCGAGAATTCCACGTTTCTTGTCCAAAAGGCCAATTGGAAATGTAAGGGAGTGCTATTCAGACAGCACCTCGTCCTAGATTTTCTTGCAGATCATGGAGAAACCTCACAGACTTCTAGCATATGACACCTGCATATTTTCCTGGTCCACTGAGTACCATTTCTAATTTCTAGCCTCCAAACTTGAGACACTTTCAGTACACCTTAGGGCATGGGATGCTTTTATGTTTCTTTTGGATCCAGTGAATAATTTCAAGGAATACGCATATCCGTGCCCAAAATGCCCCATAGGAAATGTGTGAGTGTGATATTCTGATAGCGACTCCCCTTAAGGTTTCTGCAGATCACGTTGAAAATTAACATTCTTCCAGAATCCATAGTCACACATCTGACCCAAAATCAAGGAAAAGGGCATCACATGTCAAATAAAGGAGAAATTAATTAATTTTGTTTGGCCCCCAGTAGTCAGAGACAATGGAAATTCACCAGATGTAATTGCCTCAATCAACTTCAACAGGTAAAGGGAGGTAATGCATGCGAACACCTAAAATTGGTCACTCTGACCCCTGATTGACATTGACCTTGGACGGAACACATTCAAACCATTGCTGTTGGATCTGGCATGTGTGATATAGCTATGGTAAAGTTTTCATGAAAATCAAGGAAAAAGACCTAAAGTTTCAAATAATCGAGTAATTAATGAATTCTTTTGGCCCATGTAGTCAGAGAGAATCTAAATTCATCATATCCAATAGACTCAATCAACTTCAACAGGTAAAGGGAGGTAATTCATGCCAAAAACAAATTGGTCAGTTTTTACATGAATTGCCTCCCTTTATCTTTAATTCATTAATGTCTCCTTTAGTTGACATTTAATGACATTTTCCTTGATTTTGTTAAAAATTTCACTACAGCAAATCAGGACACATTATTTTATACATTCGGGCCAAGGCTATCAGTTTTCAAGAAATCAGCTTTTCCATACCCTGTGTAAAACTATAGGAATTTCAACTATGGATCTTTGAACAGCGATACTTAGACGTTTTATCAGATCAGCATCAGACATGTTCAATGATCATATGAGAAGAGGGCTTATAATGCTCCTTAATGCCCAGTCATCGCAGATTTACAGTTACTTCAGCAAATGTGTTCTAGTTACATATCATATTTTCCGAAAACAGGTAGGCAAACAGGTGTACTCTGAAATCTAAATTTCAAAATAAACATTGGAATATTGATGACTAGTTTTAACATAATTTGACAGGAGTTTGACAGGAAACTGCAGCTTCTAGTTAAAATAGTTTTAAAATTCAGCATAATATTTCTTACATCATATAAATATACATGGAATTACTTAAAACACTAGATTAAGAATATCTTGACCTAAACCATTTTTGGGGATTTTGGCGATCTAGGTTTTAAAGAACTTTGTATACGTCTATATGATTTAAGAAATAGTATGCTGGAAGCTGTTGCTGCCTTAGTTTGTTGATCATTTTGACAGAGAATTAACTGAAAGCCGACGAAGCTTAAGAAAATAATGACTTTCGATCAAATTCATATTTAAATATACTTTTTATTTATTTTCATGTATAACCACCAATAATTTGAGGAGGTTGGAAGGGATTGCAAATTCAGTTGACATGTCCTTTCTTATTACTATTTAAAGTTAGGCCAATAGCGTGTATTTGGATAAAATACTGTAGGCCGTGTAGGGTAAATCTCCTACTACTCCCTGCCTTTCGCAAAAATATTTTGATCCCACGAGCAGGTAGCGAATGTACTTACAGCATGCAGTTACATAATGCTGGTTGATGATTATGATGATGATTAATGATAATGATTATTGACGATATTGATTGATTATTCTAGCTTGATAAGACACATGTTATGTTTCACCATTAAGCCTACATGATGATGGCGTTGATGATACATTCCTGAACAATGAAGTATATCACCTCTACCCAGTGAACCGTAATAACATACACAGCGTGTTCACGGTTTTCCAGTTTGGGGCCGATTTCATTTGCCAACTTGCAGACTGTAACACGTCTGTGCTTCGTCAGTCCTGGCTACGCAGTGGCAACATGTATTAGTAATAGGCTTGCTAAAATACTCGCTGCTGAAGGACGATAAACGTCTAACCCTTTTGAACCGTAATAGCATTTGAATATCCATACTTTCTGTCACATAGTGTTAATAATTCTAGAGTTATTGTTAAAGGTCATACATGCATGTTCAAAGTAGAGAGATGTTCACATAAAATTGTCCTAGAATATTTGTGGATTTCAAATATATTTATGTGGGAGCAAATAAAATTAACATATACTATAAAAAGGAAGAAATTTTGAACTTATCTAGACTATTATAATGTACATCACTAGATAGATAATAGCATTTCCTTTCCGAGCATATGTGTTAAGATACAAACAAAATATAAATAGAATAGGGAAATAAGGAGTGCATGACATTCTCCTCTTTGTTATATAGTAAATGTCGGACCCAGTTAGACGAGAAATCCTGTGGATGCGTACTTGACTTCCGCTGTCACTGTTGGTCACAGGGCTGTATTTAAGGGGGGAAAGCAGGGCAAAATCCCCGAGCACCCACAAGCAAAGGGCCCCACAATTTAAAAATGAAAAAAGAATTATGCACTTTTTTGGAAGTTATAGGACATTTAAAGCAAACTGTATTAGTTTAGAACCCTTAATCATGCATGATAATTATATTCTAATATTTGTGGGGGCCCCAATTCTTGTTTGGTGTTCGGCAACAATGTTAATTACGAAAATTTGCAAAATAAAATAATTTTACAACGGAAGAAAGCGCCATAATTCACCCTAAAAGTAGACTCTCTGGCCGTCTCAGAGCACCTAGATGTAAAAATATTTATGGGGGAGGACCCCTAGACCCCCCCGCTCATTCTTTGACCCAGGGCCCCCCACATATATAAATACGGCCCTGGTTGGTCATATGTACCCTTCATGAATTCTTCCCTTGATTTATACTTCATTTGTTTAATTTGTTTAATTGTGAAACAACATTGGAGATGTTAATACGCATCATCTGCTACAAAGACTTTAACCCCATCTATTCTTGTGTTCATCATTGGATCAGTTAATGCTCGACCTTTTCAGAGTTGGCACTCTGTGAAACTTTCACGTATCATTTTAATTTTGGAGCATGCAATGCGTATTAAGAATTCAGATTCGGTTGGTATTCTAGGAATACCTCGTGGTTGGAGAATGGACCTTTCCTTCTGCAGTATGCATCCGCGTGCATTTCCACCCACCTGGTGGGAGTGGGTCCTCATCGATAGGACACGTGTTGGTATTTTCCCGTAGCAGGATTATCGGGCCTTACAAATCTGAAAACAGCTTAGGAATCGGCCTAGTATCAAATGAGTTACTTAAGACTGAGGATTCTACAATCAGCCGGCAATGGATCTTTGTCCATTTTCAGTAAATGTTCTTCTCGCATGATGCACTGGTCACACGTTAGCATCATGCCCATCGCTTCCATTCTGATTGGCTTCATCGTCTTAAGAGTTGCGCCTTTTCGAGAAACTTCAGTGACTATAAAACTAGATGGTTATTGCTTTTAAAACCAACTTTCGATAAGGGAGGGTAAGACGAACCATTAGTGCATGGACTTATGTGGGCGACCATTCTCGTAAGAAATTAGATGATCACGCTTCGAGTTGATATTTCGATTGGAACAGAGATTCTTCACCAGTTCCAGCGTTTCATCGAAGAACTTCTATAAGATGTCTGTGCCATGCGATCAGTCAGGTACATGATACATTTCCCCATAATTTATCAGAACATCCGGACTGTTTTTCATCATCAAAGGAATTAGCTATTAGTCCATTTGGATCATCAGTAAACCTGCCATCTTCAGTGGAACCTTTCATTAGCAGTTCTTTCTTGAATGGATTTTGTATTTCGCTGCATTCATAGAACTCATGCAGTTTTGTCAACACAGAATTATTACAATTGAAACCATAACACATCTTCACTGACAGAGGCCCAGAGAAGTTCAAAAGAAATATTCAGGAAATTTCCTCACCAGCTGTACCTGTTTCTCTTTTGCAACCATAACCCATTGACCATAGTTCCTGTTCATTCCTAGGCCACAGGATGCATGGCTTCCAGCACATACCTTACTATCTTCTACGCATAGCATTAGGAGACTCTCCCCAATGTTACATCTGTGCTTCCAGCTGTAGCTCGCTGGGTAGTGTTGGGCCGTTCCGGTGTATCATGTCAACTCGCCGCGACGCACGTGCATGATGAGTGATGATGCTGGTTAGCATCTGGTCTCGGGGTGACGGACCTTGTACAAGACTGCCCTACGGGTAACAAAAACTGGCTCCTAAGGCCGGTGGAACTCAATCGTTCCAGTGGGGCCATGCGACCATCGTCGCGAACATTAAATACAACAGTCTCATTCCAAGAATTTGTGTCACCAGTATGCCTGTCCATAGCAATTTCGTGATCTATGGACTTACAAGATTTGATTTTGGTGACCTAAAAATTTAAGTCTATACAATGATTTTACCTAAACAATTATAACTATGCTAAATAAAACTAAAATAAGAGCATACGAAAATACGAGACATAGAGACAGTTAGATGAACCTTTAAACATGGGGCTCCCGGAGGTGTCACACAGACTCGTAGGTCCGCAGAGGTATCCCCGCATGGGAGGATCCTGTACACGAGACTTAACTAATTAACTTATTGTAAGTTATTATACCTCTAGGCTGAAAGGAAGAAGATTATCTCGGACGAAAAGTTATGTGCTTCACGTGGGCACTACTCCTAGTGCTAGTTTGGGTGAGGAGTATTATCCTCGCATCGACCGTCGCCACTGAATACTTCCGTCTCGGGAACGTGTCGCCACTACTTAAAGCGGGAAAAGAGTATGGGCCCACTCTAATATTTCAACCAAAAATGCATGAGAAAGAAAAGACCATACCTAGTGAGATTATGACTATAGGGTTGCTTGCTGTTTTACGTGAAGACAGGCCGGGTGATTCCTGATGGATTCCCTCGTCACCGTCTTATGGGATTCTTAGTATGCTGAGTTAGTAATTGCCGCTTTATTTATGCGGGCATTCTGCTTTGCTCAATTAGCGTTTAGTTGTTTTTTAAAACAAGAACTATTTTTGGCCGCAAATGGCTGGTATCTACCTAGCTATTAGACACGGCTGCCACTGAGAACAGATGCCCTAAGACATCAATACTGAAGACTGCGCTCATACATGCTACATAGTAAGATCTCTGAACTGGATAAGAATCCGGACATCCCGCTCCGTAACCACATAAAACGTTACAAGACATAGTTTACTTTTCACGAAAGCATTATTAGACCATTGTTTTATGGTTATGGTGGGGGTGAGAGAGACGAATACCCACCATAAATGTCCTTCCCACAAGGGCGTGGCAGATCTAAATATCATGCCCAGACATTCTTATGGAATTCGGTGGGGATACGCATCTCGCCCGTCACCGGTCCTATGGAACTAACCGTTTAACCTGTCATTAGGTTTATATACAAGTTGCCCTGCTTTGCACTGCGGTGCGGGAGGTTTGTTCAGCAAATAAAATAATAATTAATGTGTTTTCGCAGTGCTTTCCTACATTGGCAAAAAGTGTTAACTACTAAGTATCCGAAGATACAAGGGAAATGTATGTGACACTACACCCTGGCCTTCACCGCTCGGAAACCCCAATAGTTTCCCAGAGTCGGATCAGCCCATGGTGCGGATAGGGACATCCACACAATTAAGAAGCCACAAGGCTGAGTGGAGCATGAAGAGAGACACAATCATGGAGTTATGAGTCTTACCAGAGTGCGGGGCTAAATTATCGCACTGCCGGAAGAGAAGAATATACTACAGATTTCTTAACGAAGAAAGTGTCTCTAATCATTTTGAACCTATCCTATCGAGTTGAATAGAAAAGGTTTAGTCGGTAGCATGCCAGGCTAAACAGAGTTATAGCATGGACAGCGACCTCCGTGAAAAATTGTTGGTGGCGGGAGAAAGTGCTGCATATATAAGTGTTGCTGTATGGTGTTTCCTACGTGCACTGCAGTCCTATATTTTCTATAAAAAAGCAAAACATATGAACGGATGGCCACTGGCCATATATATACATAATCTAACCAGAACAATCAATACGGTATCAAATGATCAAAGTTATATATCTTAGTACAGGTTAACGAACCTACTATAGTGCGGTTAGCAACACATTGCAGAAAATGAGAATAACTATAAACGAATACAGAAATTATAACTAGCGGTCCTAAGACCGGTATGGTACCTTTTAGTCATCGGGACCGTTCTTACAGATGCAATATAATTAATGAAATACATATAGAGAAATAATTAAACTGTGACGTATAGTTACTTGAATACTCGGTAGTCATTCTTAAGTTAGGCCACCGTGTTACTGAAATTGATACATCATTCCGTAGTTGACGTGCGTTGATGCATTCTCAGGAAGCTGGAAAATTCCCACAGGTTGGTTCCCGCAAGCTGTTTTCCGCAAACAAGATTTCCGCAAGAACACTCATGGCGGGAGGGCATCGCTCAGCACTGTAAGCCTAATAGGATGTCTAACGAGCAGTCAGCAAACGATACGATAGTACTACTGTGGGGAAGAAAGTTCCCGTACATCGATGGCATGGATGGAAGTTGTAAACAACCCGATCACAAGCGGGGGTTGTCAGATACGAATGAAGATACACAACGAAGCTTAACGGTGCTGGGTACGTCAGCCAGCTCTAAAGACGCACCGGACAGAGTTTACTTGCTGCGGTAGAAAGTTAGAAGAACCTACACGATATTAGTGCGGTGACAGTTGAAATACCACTTTTAGGCGTGGCCGGCAGATCGGGCGAGTCATCCATCAAAGAACATCCTGCCTCTACATCTGTAGAATCACATATTCAGGCCGTAAAGGCCTCAACGCAAATTTGTGTTCCGAAGTAGATAGTGATATTCGTGAACAATAATCAGAAAGTTCCAAATTACTCCCGTATGTAGGGAGTTACAAAATTGTTTTAGTGCAGTGGGTTGGGCAACTGCCAGCTACGGGAGAAAAACCAGACACATAGCGAAGTAATACGCGTATTGTCTGTTGTGCTGATAGTAGCTGGTACAGATCCAACCTGTTCAGCCGAGGATGCTCTCGATCTCTGGATCGCGTCTCCTTTTATACTCCTCATGACGTCACAGGCGCAGGGTCCAACCAATCATCGTTCGAGCAACAGCCAATCAGCGCGTAGCTAATAATAGCGCAGTCGAATGTTCTAGAGCATTCTAGATGTTCTGCGCCCACGTGGTTATGACATCACAGCAATGTTTTGAAGATAATCAAGAATGGTTTTCCGTAGATAACTCAGCCATTTCTTAACCGACTTTGAAATGGTTTACAGATTTAAAAAGCTCGTTGAATTCTGGTCTTGATTAATGCCAGACTCAACGGGAACAGGCAATCAATAACGATTACAGGGTACCATCTCTGTATACTAAAAGCACCATCCTATCTTGGTCGTAAATTATGTGCGCCATCAAAAATAGCATCTAAGCGCGTGCATGCGCATTACGTGCTTTAACAAACTTTGTTGTTTTCGCAACGCAATCTCTCTCATAGGCCCATACACGCTTATGGCTCTACCCATGGGGGCATGCTCATGGAACGAATCCAGGACGGGCAGCGTGTACCCAGCTTATCTGGTACGCCGGTACCTGACCGGTTGATCCAAACTACATAGCCTCACCATCAAGCTGGATACATTATTGCGTCCAGATTTCTTTAAAGTAGTGAACACTCGACCTGGATCAGTATTTTTGTATTCGTCTGTGAATTGCGTTTGCTTCTGCAAATGGAGAAATCGTCTTTCCATGAGCAGAGAAATTATTGTGGTGTTTTCCGACATCACTGTCCAGGCATATTCTGGATTTCCACATTGGCATTCGGATTCTAGAAAAACTGAGTTATTCTTCTATTTCTGTTGATATGGCCATTATAAACCCATCGCATTCTTTCATCGGCCCTATCGTCAAGTGCTTCTATAAAGGTGGCCTCACACATAGATTTCAGTTTAGAAACCTGTTGTTTCCCCAAGAACAGTTTCTGCATTTCATACCCTTCCATGTGTTCTTCTCGTGGACTTTTGTCATTTGTTTGACATCAACTTGATGCCCAGTCTTATCGCGTCATAAATGGACTTCATCTTTACTACCCAACCCTCCCAACCAACCACCCCCACTGGAGAACATGTATGTGATTGAACAGGACACTGCTATATATACACCTGTGCAAAAGTTAAGCACCACCCTATTTTTACGCACATGCGAGGGTATATTCATGTGCTATGAAGAAAGCAATAGCATAAACATTTATGTACCCATCCATCTTAGTGCAAGAGGTAATAATGCAACTAGAGGAATGCTGATTATGATGGTGGGGAAACACTGTATGTTTTTGTTTGAACTTGAAAACGAGGCCTGAATATGGTTACGTTGACACAACTGACAACTATTGCCCTACAGTTGACACACGTGGCTAGATTGTCATTAATGGTGTCTGAAAACGAAGTTTAACATCTGTGCACGAGTTTGAGACTGTCATTATTAATACCGGGTATATCCACCTTGTGCCTGGATGACGGCCTGGACACGACGTCTCATGCTGGTCACCAACCGACTGATACGCCATTGTGGTATTCGTTGCCATTCAAGATGGAGTGCGTCTGTTAATTCCTGTAGGTTCTGCACAGGAGGATCCCTCCTTCTCACCATGTTTCCCAGAATGTCCCAGATATGCTCAATAGGGTTCATGTCAGGGCTCCTTGCTGGCCATGGTAGGGTTTCGATGGCATTCTGGCGGAGGTATTCATGCACAGCTCTAGCACGATGTGGTCGGGCGTTGTCATCCATGAATATAGGGTGGGTTCCAGGTGCATGATTTACAAAATGAGGGACCACAACTCTATCCAGTATGGAATCTTGATATCTTTGTCCATTTAGTGTTCCAGGTACAGTCAACAGATCCAGCTTACAATCAAATGAGATGCACCCCCATATCATAACGGAACCTCCACCAAATGGAACTTCTTCCATGATGTTACGTTGGTCGTACGCCGTGCGTCTGGACCTCCATACACGAGTTCGACCATCTGTGGCATGAAGCAGGAACCGACTTTCATCGGACCAGTGTACCCGTCTCCAGGATCTCATGTTCCAGTGTCTTCTTTCGTTGCACCACCTCAGACGCTCCTCTTTGTGGTGTGCAGTGAGGAGAGGACGTCTGACAGGTCTCCTAGCTTTCATGCCAGCAGCATACAGTCTCCTTTTGACGGTAGACATTGACACTCTATTGCGCGTTTCCCATTGCTGGCTGAGCACTCTGCTGTTGGTGAATGGAGATCTCCTAACAAGGCGTACTAGGGCTCGATCATCACGGGCAGTAGTCTTCTTCGGTATTCCAGATCTAGGCCTGTCCTTCACCTCGTTAGTTTGCCCATGTTTTGCAATCAACCGACTGATTACAGTATGGTTAATGTTCAGCTGTCTGCCAATCTCTCTGCATGACATACCAGTGGTATGCATGCCTATGATTTGCCATTTCACACGATCACTTAACCTTCGTCTTGCCATATCGGTTCACAATCAAGAGCTAATTCTCTCTGTACAAATAAACCACGGTCATGAACACAAAATTCCTAATCTTGTCGCCTAAATCTGTATGTAATGTTCTACACCTCAAACTGGACTTTTACATAACTGAACACGTGTGCTGTTTCCCGCCACGCACGGACATCAAGCGGCGTGAAGTCATGCATGCATGTGCATTTCGTACTTGGAATTATGTCAGCTAACGCGGGGACAAAAAGTATGGCAGCCTAGTTGTACCATCATGTTTCTACGTTCTATTGTTTTAGCTGGTGCTTAACTTTTGCACAGGTGTATATATATTAATAAGACTATTACAATGGGGTTAATTTTACGAGGCAAAGATAAGGATTTAGACTTCTATAATATAATGTAACTAGGGGATTTTTTATTCTGTCAATGTAGTCGGTAATATTATTATGTAATCCCCCATACACCACTAGGAAGGATAATGCTCTTTTTCAATATTTCCAAGGCATTGTCTAGCCGTACTATAACACTTCATCAATTGCTGCATTTATGTTTGAGTCACTTATCGGCATCTCTGAATAGATCTCCCTCCCCCTTTCGCCATTAGCCTGGAGTTTTCTGCTAGCGATGATCTAGAATGGGCATGTTATTTGTGTAGCGTCATCTCTTACTCTTTTGCACCATTGGACGATCTATTGAGATCTTTCTAATGTAGTTGTCCTATTCAACAAATAGATGTCCTTGTTCTGCATACTAAGAATATACTGGGGGACAGTCTCTATGAATCAATATTTGAACCAGACTGTAACCAGTGAGACTCAGACTAATTTAATCGATAGAGGTGTTTCATTATGCAAAGTAATAATCTTGTTACAGAAATCTCAAGATTAACTTCCTCATTCCATGCGAGCGAGAAACTTTGCTTGCCAAAGTGTGAGAGCCTTTTCAATATACGGGTATTCCAAACCAAAAAGGATGTAAGATTGGCTAATTATCTTATATTAAGCCACTGCCATGTAAAGAAGTCATTGTGTCATCCTAAACAGATTTTATTGTAACTCGGTGATAGTAGTTTCCAATTCCTCCTTCTCAACCTGGCTAATTGTGATTTACTTATATTGGATAACAGCTGTCATGACTCGTTATCTGTAAGAAGTTGTAGGTGCCTTGTGCGGAAAAGACACTCTATACAGGCTTTTAATCTTTCCATGTCATATGCACCACATAGCGGGCCGTTCCAGACTGGATCCTTCATGGACTAAACATCTCATGTCACTCAAGTATCTTGACTATAGAAATGTTATGTACCTTTCTTTGCTCAATTATTTGAATGAAATATGTCCCTAAAGCATACTAGTCAAAACACGTATTCCTTTTCCAGTTAGATAAAGTACTCTGTGATACCTGTACTATCTAGGATAACAGAAATAGCATAACATGTAATTTAATGATATCTATGACTGTCGTAGTATAAACAAACTCTTCCGTTAATATTCAGTGGAAGGTACTCTAACAAATACGTTTTTGACCAGAAAAGTTTTAATTTTCGGAACTGCCGCAGAGTATTTACGGATGCTCTGTTGTTTTGTTAGTACATTATTTCAATCATCACCAATAAGGGGAAATTCTAAACTTAGAAGATGGAATTGAACAACAACCTTCCGGTTGACCTTTCCTTAATATCCTTGTAAGGGAACTCCTCCAGTCAATCACTGGAATCTCATTCCTCACATATAAATATTAGGATGGACACTGTATTGTGCCATCTACAGGTTAAGTAACTGTTCGCAACCTTTGCCTAGTAAAACATATGTTCATTGCCATTTTGAATATTATTGTTTATTATTGTTTATCACCATTAAATGCTCTGTATAGGACTAAGCAATTATCCTATAAGCACTTACATATTAACGGCCAAAATCAGCAATTGTTATACTGTTTATTATTGTGTTCACTCTCATCATTTCTGTAGGATGGGTTTCTTCCCCGACTCATCGGATTCTGAGGGAAGCTATTCCACGCTCTTGATTATCTGTAGTCTACATTAAGGATGTACGCCATAGGATAAACTCAGATGCCACTATCAATATAAGTCCTTTGGGAACGAATACACGCCCAGTCCTACAGAAACAACGTCATTCCCTCAATTTGCTACTCAGTCAACAAATTTTGTTTGTGTCTGAAAAAGTCCAGCCACCATTCACCCCAAGAAATATGGACAGTGTGCGAAGGGTGCATGGAGTGGACGAATTATCATCATCGAGGCGCCTATGCCATGTGTCCTACGTGCGATGCGCATGCAGGCGACACATGGGCGGTGTGCTACAGATGTGTCCAGTTCATTTCATGTAGGCAGCTATGCCAGTTAAGGATTATTCGAGGTAGACGCCTGAAAACACTCTCAGTAATAGCGATCACAGGAGGTGCGCATTGCTTCTTCAATCTGAATACTTATTTTTCTGCCCTGATAGAACAGTAGCAAGTTTTGTGCAACTTTAACTATGTATCATCGAACTCTGACTCCGGAAGCACTTCGAGTCCGTCACGAACATCAATCATTCTTATTCACCTTCTCTCTTTCTCTCACTCCATCACTCTCTCATCGCTCTCACTCTGTCTGTCTGTCTGCCTGCCTGTGTCCGTCCGTCCGTCCATCCGTCCATCCATCTCTCTCTCCCTCTCTCTTTCTCTCTCTCTCTCTCTTTCTTTCTCTCCCACCCCCCCCTCTCTCTCTCTCTCTCTCTCTCGGTTTCCTTGAACTTACCGAAGGAAATATTATCTTGCACAACGATATGAGCGAAAGCACTAGATTAAATTCGAAAAATATCATTAATTGGGGATCTTAGTCTACTAGCCATCCATATGTGTTCTCGAGCAAACCTGGAAATGCTGAGTACTAATAGTCTTTATGCTGGAAATGCAACATATAGATCATAAGAACTCAATAACTCTCGGATGCTAATCTCCGTATGTGTAGCATTGTGTGTAAAATACCTAATTCGCATATTAATTAGGTTACAATCACTAAATCAAGCCACCTAGAGATTTCGTTTTGGTGACTAGACACATAGTTTCCCATGGAATTTATCTAACATCTCGTGAACCTTTGCGCTGACACCATAATAACAATGAAAGATGGCATAGGGTTTGCTAATCTGTATTTGGTGAGATGAGATTTGATACCGTTAGTAACCTCACCCACTGTACCTGAGGATGGCCAGACAATGTAGTAGAGCAGGAGAAAGGCATCCGCCAGCAGAGTGTTGGGAGGAGACCCAGAAGCAATTGACCATCACTGACTTGCTACCCTTTCGGAGGCAGGCATGCTTGTCGATGAATGACTCAGGCACAGGGCTCAACCATGCTGGAAGACATCAGGCAAGTCGAGCTTCGTCTTCTGCTCAATGACCAGGAGACAGCCTGTGTTTCTCGCCTTTGTACGGAGTTTCAGTACATACATAATCTTCACCCCTTGATCGGTTTGTAGAAGCCGTCAGGCAGGGATACAGCAAACGCTTTCTGCATTTCCTGTCCAATCTCGACCATATCGTGTAGACACCACGTCTCCATTGCCGATGTTTTACGAGGATGCGGATTGTTCCGTGAGTAGATGAGAATGCCAGAGGGTAGATCATGGTAGTAATGACAATGTCGGAATGAGATGGATGGAACGCGAAGAGTGAACCGAAGACGCAGAGAGTCTTAGGCTTGTGCATTCCAACCTGATCTAGGTCCTGGAGAACATTCAATCCAGATCATTTAATCGTGTTCTCAGAGTGAAGTAGGGAGGAATATGCTGCATCTTTGCTCTGACCATTGGCTAGCCTGACTGAGATTAGTTGGATGGCCGTGGGATATGGACCTGTATTATAGCATCCATCCTTATATATTCTTTAATTAAACTAGACATGTACTTTAAGGTTTTATTTTGCAAATAAAATGCATATGTCCATAAGGACAAATACAATTTTGGATGTGTCCAGATGGATTCGTTGTGGTTGGTGTAGATATCAACATGGAGTTCTATCTTTTGTGGCTGCCATGTTATTGTAACTTTACTCTTCGTAATATTGTGGTCAAATGGATTTCAGGCAGTTTGACCGGTGGGATGAGCCCGAAACTACTATTGATTGATTCATTTGGGTGAGAAACATAGGTCTAGACATAAAATCAAAGTCTATCTTCAATGGTTGCTGAGTTATGATGCTTTACGATTGACCTCATTATCCACAGTGGCTATATTGAATGTCAGGCTGTTGGATGTGTCGGACGAGCATGCAACTGTATTAGACTGTGCCTTGGGTTTGAAAACATGAGTCTAGACTCGAAACTGAGGTCCTTATTTTCAATGGTTTCTGAGTTAATATGATTTGGTGATTGACCTCATTGTGTGCAGTGGCTATAAGTTATTTTTAAGACAATCGAATTGGGGTATGATCCTAAATCTATGTTAGATAGATTCCTTGGGATTGAACACATGGGTTTAAACACCAATTGGAAGACCGTAGGTGGCTTAATAAAGAAGATCTTCTTGATTTAGTGATATAACCTAAGTAATATGCTAATTAGTTTAATTATGCAAAATGATGCACATATGGAGATTACTTTCCAGGAATTACCCTAAAGTCACTAGGAAAAATATATTGCATTTCCAACATAAAACCGTATAGTACTCACAATTTCTAGGTTCATCTGCTGACGAGTAGACTATATTGATACATTGCGTCAGTTTATTATTTACATTTAAAACAATTTCCGCTACTATTTATTGTGCAAAAATAATGCTAGGAATATTTTTGTAATTGACAATATTATTCAATAAGATTTTATTTTAAATGTTCAGAGGGTTGCCGTACATGTTTCATTCCGGCCAGCTTTCTGTCAAATTGGCATTGTAAGCCAGGATAAAATTGTTTTTTTACATTAAAGTAAACGTTGATGGGCAGGTGGCTAGATGGGCTAAATGGGAAACGGGAACTGTCAATAAAATGATATGAGCATAGCTGTATCTGCAATAGCAATAGTAATAATGCAATATAATATGTCAGAAAATATCTATTCATTTTAGGAGAATCAACTTAAATATCGAATTTTTGTGATTAATAGTTATCGTCATTTTAATTTTTTAAATTATGCATTGTACACACAATTATCAACATATGATACATGATCGACAAGAACATATTTATACTCATATAATTTTCATTCCGAAAATAGTGCAAAAATTGTTAAGTGTTAATTGCGTATGATGTTGTTTTAATTACTAAAACTTATCTTCAAGTTAAAAGTGATAATGGCATCATGTCACACCCTGGCAACCACCAAACTTAGAAGAGATTCATCATGGATGTCAAATATTAAGAAACACTACTGTCCTTTTCTAAGGCCTTCATCAAGTTATGAATCGTTTCTGTCACTGAACTATATGATGCCAAAATCAATTACATAACTTGGAGGCTGACGTCACAATGAATGCCAGCAAGAGTACTCAGTCAAATTAGATTTAAAATATCCAACAGCTTAATTGTATAATTTTCTGGACATTAACATTCAGAGGGCACAGGGTCCAATCGATTCCAACACCTGCAAAGTGTAGGCAGACATTAGCTAGTGATGGGTGGGGCATAGCTAAAATTGAATTCATACATTATTCAGCCTACTAGTAGTGAAGTTTGGTAGCTTAATACCAATGCAATGGAGGGAATCATTTTTAACTAGATCCCGCCAGTTTCTAGCAAAGGCTTGCCAAGTTTGTATGCATATATTAATCGATTATAACAACTTGGTCACTGAATTTCCAGGATCACAATGCCGTTGACATTACAGATAATCTGTTAAATATTTTGAAATTAAATTGAATGCGGGCTGTTTCTGCATAGAGCACTGATAGCTCCCAGTCAAATTAGTTTCAATATATTGAACATTATTTTTCTCAAATTATAAATTGTTTAAATACATACAATTCAGTCACGTTGCATAACGGAACATTGCCACTTTCGTGATGGACCTACGTTATTTTGGGTGTGACTTGAGCTGACAAGTGAGATATTTGATTCTGATGTCAGATAATTCAGTGCCGGATCCTTCCATTTTATTCTCCTCAGGATTCTTGCTTAGCCGTGTACTGTCCACAAGGTGCTGTGAGGAATGGACATAGCTGTGAACCTATCATGTCAAGCACAAATGAGGTCAGTCTGATTCTGCATCACACATTCAGGTTAAAGGAGTCTGCAAATCTAGCTGCAATACTTGCAGGTACACGGAGGCTGTATGATGCGCACTTCATTGTTAATCTATTTAATGACGATTTTCTTTATGTTAGATACTTCATTATTACAGTCTATACTACAACTGGTGTGATAAACTTAGAGGTAATTAGAAATGTGTTCATCGAAATATATACAGAGGTGTTATTGCCTCAATATGCCCAGATTTTTGATCTGGAAGACCACATAACAAAACTAATTCGCTCCAACATCAAGTTGTATTATGGCTCACATAGTAACTTTCTGGAACTCGTATCACTAAAAACAAATCCACAGTCATGTGAGAAGTATGGAACGGGTGATTGGACGTATTCTAACATACAGGTATCGAAGAATTTCTCACAAATTCATCGTTACAAGCTCACACATTTTTCTTTAGTCAATTTCAAAGAGACTCCCCATGATCGACCGGAGTTTCTGCTGTTTTATGACTTAAATTGTCCATATGTCAAGTTTAACATTTCGCAATCAGAACTTGTGATAAATGATATGAATGAAATTATCTTTCAGGACACTAGTATTGAAATGAACGTAACCAATTTTACAGTATGCCAAGATATCATCAAAATCTGTGAAGATGTTATTAAAAACATCTCATTACGACGTACAAATACTGACGACATACCATTCACGGTGGAAGGTATTTTATCATTAGTTTGTACTATTCTCTCATTGGTATGCCTTCTTGCAACACTGTTCTGTTACTATAGACATCGTCAATGGCAGACAATACCAGGGAAGAACATGTTTGGTTTGGTGATAACTCTCTTTCTGGCGCAGTTGTTGTACAAATTTGGGTCTCCAATTACTCAGATTCCATCATTGTGCATCATCCTGGGAATTCTTATTCATTATCTCTGGCTAACTGTCTTTTTCTGGATGAATGTGTGTGCTTTTCATATGTTCCGAGTGTTCATACATCCATTTGAGACACATGCATTGGCAAGCACATGTTTTGGAACGTTCAAGTATTACCTAATCTATGCGCTTGTCGGTCCAATCCTTATAGTAACCCTATGCATCATAGTCAATGTATCCACAAGCGGCGGTGCTGAATTAGGATATGGGAAAACTTCATGTTACATTGCAGATCCTCTTTACATTGGCTTGTTTTTCGCACTCCCTGCTGGGGTTGTAATAATTATGAATATTGGTTTCTTTCTGCGGACGTTGATAGAGCTTCGCCACATATCGCAGAAACGTGACAGGGTCATCAGTAACCAGCCAGACCGAAGTTATGCTGTAATTGCTCTTCGTTTATCCATGGGACTAGGGTTAACTTGGATCTTTGGATATTTGAGCATCTATACAGGTAACTCTATATTGTCATACATTTTCATTGTCCTGAATGGTGGTCAGGGAGTTTTCATATTCTTGTCATTTATGTACAACGTGGGATCACACAAAAGAGTAAGTAAACATGGGACCAATGACACCACACAACGGAGCAACAAGTTTACTCAAAATCTAACAACT
The DNA here is from genome assembly GCA_034401795.1 of Chaetoderma sp. LZ-2023a. NCBI lineage: Eukaryota > Metazoa > Mollusca > Caudofoveata > Chaetodermatida > Chaetodermatidae > Chaetoderma > Chaetoderma sp. LZ-2023a. Next base: position 94,557,246 of record CM067360.1, on the reverse strand, counting down.
GGCACAAAATTATCACCAACCCTGGATAGACCTATCCTTTGAATGATTATATTTCAAGGTAATAACCCACTATTTCTCTTTGCATTTAGTGAACCAAACTGTATACATAGCTCATTGATTTTAACCAGGCACACACACGTGCATATATATTGGATTATACTAGATTGCTATAATGCCAGAGTACAATGTCACTATAATGACATTCTCATCATCTGAATGGATGATTAGCCAGAACTGACAGGGACAGATCTACACATTCGGCAATTAGCCACATGAAAAAAAAATTGAGAACAGACTAACAGAAACCATATTTCGCTATATAATATTTCGCTAATGATTAAAATCATATTATTCTATGTAGAGAATCAAGAAAATTAACTTTGTAAAATAGCTTACGGTAAATATATATGTAACTAATACATGTATTACTTATATTGTTGTTATAGTCACCAAATAAACCCTGAATTCCTTATGTCTGATTATCCCGAATTCAAAGAACCCTCGCCTGTTGAATATTTTGAAAGTAATTTGCCTAGAAGCTGTTGCTGCCTAAAGCCACGAAAGCTTCAAGGCAAATTACTTTCAACATATTCTATATAATCTTGTATCTTATATTTAGCATTCAGTTAACAGTGTTATCGGGCGGTGATGGATTGCACACATTAGAAAACTTTGGCTAAAATAGTTCAGATTCGACTAAGAAAAAGGGTAGTTGGCTGCTCTTTTGGCCAATAATTTGTGAAAGCCAGGTCTGTGCCTGACTGAAATATTCATAAAATAGATTATTATTATGGAAGGTATGTATATTTTAGTGTCGTGGGTAGAATAAACTCCCAATCAGTCAGTTGGTCAATCTGTATGTATGTATTTTTATTTTATTGATGCACTGGCAATGTGCCGCTTCAATTTCCACATGCTAACAAACCGACAGTCATGCACCGAATAGTTTAATTTGTTGATCACCATCTCCTCGGTCGAGGATCGAAACGCCATACTGCAACCCCGCATGGCATCAGCAACCAAAGATCTTTCCACTGGACCACCTCGCCAAGACTAAAACTCGCGGTTTGGCCGACCATCTTTCACATGTCTGATATACTGACACTCTGAGGATTCATATGGGACTATCTGTGGATACACCTGCTATGATTCAATCCTTGGCTTTTAAGCCTATTGCACTCTGACTCCAGCACGGTTATGGCAGTGTATGTATTTTTATTTTATTTACGTACTGGCAACGTGCGGCTTCAATTTCCACATGCTAACCAACCAACAGTCATGCACCCATTAGTTTAATGTGTTGATCACGATCTCCTCGCTCGAGGATCGAACCGCCATACTGCACCTCTGCATGGCATAAGCAACCAGACATTTTTCCACTGGACCACGGCGCCAAGACCAAAAATTCTATGTTTGGCCGACCAGCTTTCACATGTCTGATATACTAACACTCTGACGATTCATATGGGACTATCTGTGGATACACCTGCTATGATTCAATCCTTGGCTTTTAAGCCTATTGCACTCTGACTCCAGCACGGTTATGGCAGTATATGTATTTTATTTTATTGACGTACTGGCAACGTGCGGCTTCAATTCCCACATGCTAACCAACCAACAGTCATGCACCCATTAGTTTAATTTGGTGATCACCATCTCCTCGCTCGAGGATCGAACCGCCATACTGCAACTCTGCATGGCATAAGCAACCAGACATTTTTCCACTGGACCACGGCGACAAGACAAAAAATTCTATGTTTGGCCGACCAGCTTTCACATGTCTGATATACTAACACTCTGACGATTCATATGGGAATATCTGTGGATACACCTGCTATGATTCAATCCTTGGCTTTTAAACCTATTGCACTCTGACTCCAGCACGGTTATGGCAGTATATGTATTTTATTTTATTGACGTACTGGCAACGTGCGGCTTCAATTCCCACATGCTAACAAACCGACAGTCATGCACCCATTAGTTTAATTTGTTGATCACCATCTCCCCGGTCGAGGACCGAACGGCCATACTGAAACCCTGCATGGTATCAGCAACCAGAGATCTTTCAACTGGACCACCGTTCCATGACTAAAAAGTCTGGTTTGGCCGATCAGCTTTTACATGTCTGATATACTGACACCCTGCCAATTCATATGGGATTATCTGTGAATGCACCTGCCATGATTCAATCCTTGGGTTTTAAGCCTATTGTACTCTGACTCCATCAGGACTCTGGCAGTATATGTATTTTTATTTTATTGACACCATGGCAACGTGCAGCTTCAATTTCTACATGCTACTCAACCGAAAGTCATGCACACATTAGTTAATTTGTTGATCACCATCTCCTAGGTCGAGTATCGAACCGCCATAATGCAACTCCGCATGGCAACAGCAACCAGACATCTTTCCACTGGACCACCACGCCAAGCCTAAAAAGTCTAGTTTGGCCGACCAGCTTTTAATTGTCTGATATACTAACACTCTGACGATTCATATGGGACTATCTGTGGCTGCACCTGACATGATTCAATCCTTGGATTTTTAAGCCTATTGTACTCTGACTCCATCAGGGCTATGGCCGTATATGTATTTTTTATTTTATTGATGCATTGGCAACGTGCAGCTTCAAATTCCATATGCTAACCAACCGAGAGTCATGCACCCATTAGTTTAATTTGTTGATCACCATCTCCCCGGTTGAGGATCGAACCGCCATACTGCAACTCTGCATGGCGTCAGGAACCAGACATCTTTCCACTGGACCACCACGCCAAGACGAAAAGGTCTAGGGTTGCCCGACCAGCTATCACATGTCTGAACTACTGACACTCTGACACTTCTTATGGGATTATCTGTGGATGCACCTGCCACGATTCAATCTTGGCTTTCAAGCCCATTGTACTCTGACTCCATCACGGCTCTGGCAGTATATGTATTTTTATTTTCTTGACCCCCTGGCAATGTGCAGCTTCAATTTCCACATGCTAATCAACCGACAGTCATGCTCCCATTAGTTTAATTTGTTGATCACCATCTCCTCGGTCGAGTATCGAAACGCCATACCGCAACTCCAAATGGCATCAGCAACCCGACATCTTTCCACTGGACCACCGTGCCAAGACTAAAAAGTCTAGGTTTGGCCAACCAACTTTCACATGTCTGATATACTGACACTCTGACAATTCATACGGGATTATCTGTGGATGCACCTGCCACGATGCAATCCTTGCATTTTAAGCCTATTGTACTCTGACTCGATCACTGGTCTGGCAGTATATGTATTTTTATTTTATTGGTGCACAGGCATCATGCAGCTTCAATTTCCACATGCTAACCAACCGACAGTCATGCACCCATTAGTTTAATTTGTTGATCACCATGTCCTCGGTCGAGGATCGGACTGCCATACTGCAACTCTGCATGGCATAAGCAACCAGACATCTTGCCAGTGCACCACGGCGCCAAGACTAAAAAGTCTAGGTTGGCCAGCCAGCTTTCACATGTCTGATATACTGGCACCCTGAAAATTCATATGGGATTATCTGTGGATGCACCTGCCACGATTCAATCCTTGGCTTTTAAGCCTATTGTACTCTGACTCAATCACGGCTCTGGCAGTATATGTATTTTTATTGTATTGACACCCTGGCAACGTGCAGGTTCAATTTCCACATGCTAATCAACCGACAGTCATGCACACATTAGTTTAATTTGTAGATCACCATCTCCTCGGCCGAGTATCGAACCGCCATAATGCAACTCCGCATGGCATCAGCAACAAGACATCTTTCCACTGGACCACTGAGCCAAGACAAAAAATCTGGGTTTGGCCGACCAGCTTTAACATGCCTGATATACGGACACCCTGCCAATTCATATGGGATTATCTGTGAATGCACCTGCCACGATTCAATCCTTGCCTTTTAAGCCTGTTGTACTCTGACTCCATCACAGCTCTGGCAGTATATGTATTTTATTTTATTGATGCACTGGCAACATGCGGCTTCAATTTCCACATGCTAATCAACCGACAGTCATGCACCCATTAGTTTAATTTGTTGATCACCATTTCCTCGGTCGAGTATCGAACCGCCATAATGCAACGCCACATGGCATCAGCAACCAGACATCTTTCCACTGGACCACTGTAGCAAGACTAAAAAGTCTAGGTTTGGCCGACCAGCTTTCACATGCCTGATATACTGACACCCTGCCAATTCATATGGGATTATCTGTGGATGCACCTGCCACGATTCAATCCTTGGCTTTTAAGCCTATTATTGTACTCTGACTCCATCACGGCTCTGGCAGTATATGTATTTATATTTTATTGACACCCTGACAACGTGCAGCTTCAATTTCCACATGCTACTCAACCGACAGTCATGCACCCATTAGTTTAATTTGTTGATCACCATCTCCTTGGTCGAGGATCGGACTGCCATACTGCAACTCTGCATGGCATAAGCAACCAGACATCTTTCCACAGGACCACCACGCCAGGACTAAAAAGTCTAGTTTGGCCGATCAGCTTTTACATGTCTGATATACTGACACCCTGCCAATTCATATGGGATTATCTGTGGATGCACCTGCCATGATTCAATCCTTGGCTTTTAAGCCTATTGTACTCTGACTCCATCAGGACTCTGGCAGTATATGTATTTTTATTTTATTGACACCCTGGCAACGTGCAGCTTCAATTTCTACATGCTAACCAACCAACAGTCATGCACCCATTAGTTAATTTGTTGATCACCATCTCCTCGGTCGATGATCGAACCGCCATACTGCAACTCCGCATGGCATCAGGAACCAGACATCTTTCAACTGGACCACTGCGGCATATAGGCTATAATCTAAGGCTCGTTCAGCGAGAACGGGATCAACATATTTTGAATACTTTCCAACTGAAGGCCGCGTGATATCAGTTATTTCCCTCTTTAGGGGGGTGGACCACGTCAATCGACTATGAACATTCATCCCCAAGATGGTACAGACAAAACCTTTTGGAATACTATGTCTAAGGAGTCTTTTACTGTTTTAAACAAATATAAATGCAATGTTCTGATATGAAGTGAACTTGAACATCACCAATCGCATCGCCATTTCGTAAACCTTTGAGATGGAGCATTCTGATTGTTCTTGGTGGAAAATGGGCTATTTTATGTTACCAATCTGAATGCACCATCTCAAAATCAATTTTCTTTTTCATTTTCGGGTGCTGTCCAATCTATTGATCTATAATTATGCTTCCTTTCAAATTTACCCAGAAGATGTTCATACGAGCTAAGATCCTGAACGTTCCTCAGCTTGCAAAGTGATAAAAAAATAAAGGATGGGACACCCTTCTAAACCCCACTAGGGGTTGAATTGAAATTCTTCAAAAAAAGAAAGCCACACCCCTAGAATATTCCTCTCAATATTTAATGAGATCCATTCGTCAATCATGAATGAGTAGTGATTAGGGCTACGATTAGTGTATCGTCATATTGTTTCATTACGATCAATTCAATAATAACAGAAGAGTCGCGATTGTAAAACTTAACAGCGGCAGTGGTGGGCACCATTTTAATACCTACAAGTGTGTTGAATAGACAATGGACTTTTCCGATTTTAGCTATGCCCTCGTTCGTATTTGAATCGATCGATCTCTGAACACCCTGTCTATCAATTTCCAAAAGACTACACAGGTAATCTGTTGAATATTTTGAAACTAATTTGACGGGTTGCTGTTGCTGCCTAAGGCAGCAACAGCGCCCTGTCAAATTAGTTTCGAAATATTCAACAGCACGTTTATTAAATAGCAAAGAATTATAAAGATATACAATTCATACACCGTGTCGGACTCCTTGAGATTTGATGACGGTCTATATGGAACCATTTGTGAAGTAATGGTTGCGACGTCATCATTCACACGTTCAGCTGATTATGACGTCATACGAGGTGAGATGATGGATTGATACTTGGAAAGGTGAATTGTGCTTACAATTTTGTCAATGCATACCCTAGAAACCTCCTCGAGTTTTCTCAACGTTCATTCGTCAATAACGAAGGAGTAGGGATTTTAATCCTTTAACACTCATATCAACCATAAATGGCGTCTGCAGGGGTTTTGAGATATACCCATTTGTAGACCACGAGAAGAAATTTGTGAAAACTTACCACTGGAATGACTGGCTCGATAGCGGAACCAGTCATTTCAATGGCAAATGTTTAAAGATAGTCTTCTCTTGGTCTACAAATGGCCATTTTCTATGAGAAAATTGATTTAGAAAAACCAAATTCGAGGGTTGAAGGGTTAACAGCTCTTCAAAAAACCAAACAGAGCATTGTATCGAAATGCGTTCACTATTACGATGTTGGTAAGATTCAGCAAGATATGACACGAACTGTATGAGTGGTTGTACAAAGAAACCAAATGTCCACAACAACAAAAGCAGCACCCCCACCCCACCAACATAACAACAGCAGCAACAACAACAACAATACCAACAACAACAACAACAACAACAATAACAACAACACGAACATGAATATGTTTTAAAGTTCCATTCCGGATCTAAAAACTTCTTTCTTGTTAATTGTTTGGTTGCCACATATCGGATCCCTATTTTCTAGGTCCCATGTATACCAGATCTACATTTCTCTCACAGTGTTCACCACTCTTAGTAGTTATCTCACTGCCAACTCACATTAAGGCCATCACAATGGAAGAATCCATCTTTTGCTATTCCCCGTCCATCTCTAGCTAAGCGCCAACCACGCTTCGCCCGTGTTGTGATCGAGCGATTCCTGAACGCCTTGACTAGCAATTTCCAGTAACATATACATGTAAGCTGTTTGAGTATTTTGAAATTAATTGTGAATGGTTACTCATAATTAGTAGAATACTCCTTGATTTGCTAATAATTATTTTGTCGTTCCTAACGCCACGATATTTGCAAAAAAGTATCACTTTTGAAAGATGGATAACTGCCACCATGTCATTTCAGTACATCTCTATTTGGTGACCGATGTAGAAAAGCTTCTGGTCAATCTACGTTTTCTTATAATTGCTATTTCTTTATCATGGAAGTGATCATACGTTGCGCTCATTCTACCCCAAAATCGATAGTTTACCATGTGGATCTTCAAAAGTGCTGTAATCAATGACCATCTGTTGATTGTGTTATGGTTTTGGCATTCCATATACATACACTAACCTGGACATGCAGTATGTATGATTACTGTATTCTGCGGCTGTGTAGTAGACACATCCTATAGCTGCAATCAGTCCTTCTTCGTATTTGACCACTGTGTCTTGTCCACAGCGACAATCTTTAGCATCCTCATGCCGATTCTTGATCAGTGTGTACCGAGTCATGCTTTCCTTGGGTGACTTCGCAGCATGCTTAACAGATTCATGCAATGGCGTCTTCTCTTGTCTTTATATTTACTAACTCCCATTAGAGAGCCTTCCAATACTCGCTGTGCTGCTGTGTCTTCTGACATACTTAGCGCATGGCCAAATATGGGCCATCTTTGCTGGCCGACTTTTACGGACGGCGACGATATATTACACATCTTGTACAGGCCGTCGCCTAGCGAATAGTGCCCAGTAACGGTGCGGAGGTGTTTGCATGGGCAGCCATCCAGTGTATCTAGAGCTGCCGTTGGAGCTACCCAGCTGTTACAGATATACAGCACCAAGGATACGCAGGTTGTATTGTATAAACGTCGTCTTATTGTCATGGGCGCCGTTAATCTGCGGAGGGGTGGTGGGTGGGGCGGGGGCTGCTTGCTGTTGTGGAATTTCCCAACATAGATTTCAATGCAGCAGTTAGATAGCAGGTGAAATGCATAAGGGATAGGTCATATCCGTGTAGGGAGCCGATTTATGTCTCAAACACTGCATACGTCTAAACCCGTAGACTGACCTTGGTATCTGCATGCAGTAGTTTCACTAGTCGCGACTCATATTTATTGAACACAATTGGATTGGAAGACATTGCTGCATAAGGCAGCACTCTCTTCCAATTCAATTATGGTTATCATAATCACTAATACATTACTTACATTCCTAAGGCAGCAGACTTCCAATCCGGTTATCTTCTAAATATTCAACAGAACATTTCTTACATCGTTTTCAATATTAAACTAACGATTATGTTTCTGTCTTGTTTTACACACATTTTAACTTATTTATTAGCTCTATTGTAGCTAGGGTCAGGATAAAAAGTTCAGATAGAATGTGTTAAGATAAATGTTTTAATTGTACATACATTTTCCGAAGAAAATGAGTATATATTTTACTTATTAAATACAAGTTATTGAGGATTTTTGTTAAATTTGTCAAACATTTAGTAATAGTCTATTAGTTGGCACATTTTTTTAAATGATAAATGTTTGAATTGTACATACATTTTCCGAATAACAATGTCTCAACTCGTACAGTATTTGTAAATGGAAAATTATTATATAGGCATATCTTATGTATTAAATACTTATTATTTTGTGTTTTTTTTTTGCTAAATTTCTAAAAAAAATTCAATAACAGTGTATTAATTTTAAATATAAGTAATCTCAATGTATAAATATTTAAAGTATATCAGTATCTTAGTATCTATGTCGTGGGTACATATAGCAATGCAAAGGGGCACATAGGATTTCATTATCAACATCCGAATACACTGCATACTATAGCATCATTAGTGTTATGCGTCCTAATACAGTTATTAACCCTCTGATACCGAATGGCTAAACGTGAATAGACATTTCCAATCCAGTGAATATGCCAGCAACATGTTCTTGTCAAATTAGATTCAATATATTCAACAGGTTATTCTGCAAACCCAATGTTCAAATTGTTAACCCCTCTTCTGTCAACAGCGCCTCAAGGCGCTCACAATACTATTTGTTATATTAATTAAATATTTTGATGGTCATTATTTTTCAAGATATTTGAATTTTAGAAGACTATTATTTTGTAAATCTACCACATAATTCCTTTTCGCCCGCCTGACAATTAAAGGGGCAATAGTAAAGAAAATGAAGGTTTTTAGCCGGTATCTATCTGCAGGTCGAGAGAAGGGGTGGTGGGTTGGTGAGGGTGTGTGGCTGCTTGCCATTTTGGAATTTTTCAACATAGATTTCAATGCAGCAGTTAGATAGCAGTTGAAATACACACGTGATAGGCCCTATCCCTATAAGGAGCTGATTTATGTCTCAAACTCTGCATACATCAGTTTCTAAACCCGTAGTCTGAGCTTGGTGTCTGCAAGCAGTAGTCTCACTAGTCATGACTCATATGCATTGCAACTGGCCTGGTACAGTACATCTTTGATCTTTGAGCGTTTAATTGTGTCGAAGGCATGTGACATATCAATGCCAATTTTGTGGAAATCCCAGTGCTTGAAAAGAACTCATGACACACGCATATGTAGAGCCCATACAATGTTTGCACAGCCGCATCCACGTTTAAAGCGATATTGACATGATCCATTGAAGTCATCAATCTTGTCTCAGATGCCAGATAGAGTAATATTATTTAAGATTTAAATTTCCTGTATGCTGTTGAGGACCACAATGGGCCGATGATTGGCCAGGGGACGGGTGGCTTCGTGTTCTTAGGTAGCGCGATAATGGTTCATTGGCATACATCATCAATGGAAAGGTGGTGCATACAAGCTGAATTGATTTGGTTCCTTATCCGTTTTGATATAATTTCACTTGCATATTTGAATAGTGCATTACTCATGCCATTTGGCAGGGCTTTCAGTTCCGTCTCAACTTCTGCTGTTTTATTTGATGTTAGTAATGGCGTGGGTGACCTGAAAACGGGTGCAAGTACTCGTCGTGGTTGCTGAACTGTTCATTGAACCATTCTCGAATTGCGTCTGATTTGTTATGGCCAGTACCGATAAAGTGTACTTCAGAGCTGTGTACAGTGAGTGTTGATGTGTACTCAGTAACTCGCAGGACCCGGTCTGCCTGTAACATTTTGTGACAGCCATCCGTGGCAGTTATTTCATCTGCTTGAGAGTTTGCTTGCTGAATAACAAGATCTTTTAAGTGTTCGCTGATGTGGAATATTGCACTTCTGTGTAGTTTGGGGTGGTCTGAACTTTGACCACGTTGATAGATGCTCAGCCGTAATGCTTTCTGTTCTGCTGATAGTTTTACTACTACCGGGTCTTCAGTAGACCAGGTTCGGTTGCTGTTTTTGAGAACTCCGACCGTGCTGGTGGCTGATGACTCGATACATTTTTTAATATTGTGTTTATTGTTTCATTTGGATTAGAGCTGAAGCTGATGTTAACTATCTATTCACCGATGATCTGTTTCTATGGCATCTGGGTGCCAGTGCGACTAATGAACTTGGGCAGATTGTAGGTGACTCTACTCTCTTGCCTGCTGCGGTGTGTGTACATAGGGCGTGTAACAAATGGCTTGTAGTCAGCATTGAGGTCTGCACCTCCATAGGAACGAGCATCCCGAAGTAGTGTATTTTGCTTCTGGTTTGCATAGTATGAAGTCTATTTGGTTAAAGACAGCTGTTGTAGCGTTCGAGCTGGCTAAGACATGGAATATAGATAAGAAATAACTTAACATGTTTCCAAAACAAAATAAAATGTACTGTTACATTTTTTTAACACAACCGGATTGGAAGACATTGTTGCATAAGGCAGCAATCTCTTCCAATTCAATTATGGTTAACATAATCACTAATACATTACTTACATTCCTAAGGCAGCAGACCTCCAATCCAGTTATCGTCTAAATATTCAACAGAACATTTCTTACATCGTTTTCAATATTAAACTAACGATTATGTTTCTGTCTTGTTTTACACACATTTTAACTTATTTATTAGCTCTATTGTAGCTAGGGTCAGGATACAATGTTCAGATAGAACGCGTACAGATAAATGTTTTAATTGTACATACATTTTCCGAAGAAAATGAGTATATATTTTACTTATTAAATACAAGTTATTGAGGATGTTTGTTACATTTGTCAAACATTTAGTAATAGTGTATTAGTTGGCAACAAAATTGTAATGAGACATGTTTGAATTGTACATACATTTTCCGAATAACAATGTCTCAACTCGTACAGTATTTGTAAATGAAAAATTATTATATAGGCATATCTTACGTATTTAAATACTTATTATTTTGTGTGTTTTTATTGTTAAATTAAAAAAACAATTCAATAACAGTGTATTAATTCTAAATATAAGTAATCTCAATGTATAAATGTTTATAGTATATCAGTATCTTAGTATCTATGTCGTGGGTACATATAACCATACAAAGGGGCACATAGGATTTCATTATCAACATCCGAATACACTGCATACTATAGCATCATTAGTGTTATGCGTCCTAGTACAGTTATTAACCCTCTGATCCCGAATGGCTAAACGCGAATAAGCATTTCCAATCCAGTGAATATGCCAGCAACCGGTTCTTGTCAAATTAGATTCAATATATTCAACAGGTTACCTGTATAGTTACATTGTCTTTGATATTCTACAAACCCTATGTTCAAATTGTTAACCCCTCTTCTGTCAACAGCTCCTCAAAGCGCTCAAAATACTATTTGATATATTAATTAAATATTTTGATGGTCATTATTTTTCAAGATATTTTAATTTTAGAAGACTATTATTTTGTAAATCTACCACATAATTCTTTCTCACCCGTTTGACAAGTAAAGCTGTAATAGTAAAGAAAATTAAGGTTTTTACTTAGCCGGTGTCTATCTGTATTTTTGAGGAAATTAAAAAGACCACTGCGAAGTAGTTTTTAGGTCAGTTTGACCATTAAATGGTTATGTTGACACACGGGGCTAAGACGCGTCCATCATTAAAACCGAGCTGATATTTCGTCTCTATGTTGGAAAGCTTTCAAACAATAACTCGATCTCTTTCTAGATATTCCCCACCCATTTATATCCAAGTTTCGCCCATTTATATGTGCGTTTGTATCTATTTTACCACATTGAACCATGCAGTCCCAGGATCTCAATTTTTTATTTAAACATATTTTATTGTAACAATTGCACAATGGGATCGGGCACAAGTTCTTACAACTTAGATTTGCCCTCTCCCTACATAATTATTATAAGCAGCCAATGATTGAGAACACTAAACCGAGATGAGAGAGAAACAATAAATTAAGAGGAGAGAGAGAGAGAGAGAGAGAGAGAGAGAGCGAGAGAGAGAGAGAGAGAGAGAGAAAGCGAGAGAGAGAGAGAGAGAGAGCGAGATAGAGAGAGAGAGAGAGAGAGAGAGAGAGAGAGAGAGAGAGAGAGAGAGAGAGAGAGAGAGAGAGAGAGAGAGAGAGATGTAAACAGATTAAAAAAGAATAGGAAAGAAAAGAACAGCTCCTTCAAACACTGTCCTTGTCGGATACCAGTTAGCCATTAATATAATAGATTAAACAATACGAATAATTAAATTAACAGACCCTATTCATGGTTATTCCAGACCGTCGTCATTTACCCCCGTTTACCCACCCCAACCCTTCCTCTCAACTCCCACCATGCTTTCACCAGGTCTTCTCTTCTCGTTTCATACACGAAAAACGAACCAGAAACAAGAAATGAGACGCAGTCACCTCCAACCCCGCCCACCCCACACATTAAAAATGGCCCCACTCCTGTGTATTTAGGTAAATCTGAACTTTTAACCGCCTCATAACTTGGAACGAAAAGTTTGAGGAGATTAACGGTTTAGCGAGCCTTTATTGCATCCCCATCATCCCCTCTCCTGTCGTCATCGTCGTCGTCATCGTCGTCTGCGGCATCGCATTATCGTGGATGGCCCGAAAAGCAATAGGAGAGTAATACATTAATTGTGAGTACGGGAAGAACTATATACACAGTAACGACAGCGGAAATAAAGCATTACAGTATATAGCCCATCTATGCAGTCATTTCTATCATAAACAGTTAACAGTAACGACAGCGGAAGCAAAAATTTAAAGTATATAGTATATCTATACAGTCATTTGTATTCTAACCATGTAACCATGACATTAAAAATACGGACTATTCCTACATCATATCAAACGTTGGGAACATATATGAGATTAAAATCTGCCAGTAGCTTGAATATAATTTTGAACTTGTTTGAAGATGTATTCATTTTCCTGGACGGATAGAGATGTATTTCCTTTGCATAGCAAGTAACTCGTCAAAGGAATATACAGATGTAGTTGTTGTAATAAGTGCTGTCTTTATATAGTGTAGTAAGGACATTTTAAAAGAAAGTGATTTGCATCTTCT